>CM076573.1:767370545-767970545 GCA_034641835.2 Pinus albicaulis
ACCAGCCATCGTTGACTTTATGTGATGTGCTTTGGTTGTATTTTCCTTAAGCGGAAGTAGTTTTGAACTACTGCACTAATATCACTAATAACCAGCCATCGTTGACTTTATGTGATGTGCTTTGGTTGTATTTTCCTTAAGCGGAAGTAGTTTTGAACTACTGCACTAATATCGTTAATTAATTGCACTAATATCATATTTAATTGTTTCACGACACATCATTTTTTTTCCGGCTCCAACAATTTCTCTTTCACTATGATCTCACTGTGTTCTTAGGCGCCGACACAGATTATAACTAGCCCCCCAAATTTCTTATCACCGAGCACTAAGCGTTATACTCCACATGGCTTGGAAGTTATATATATATTGCTATTAGGTCGATGTTTCTTCTAGGTAAGTTCCCAATAATGAGAACGATTTCAATATCTTGATCCCGCAATAAAAATTAACATGAAATAAATCCATCTATTGGGCCTGATGATTGAAGTATTTCCCTTCCTTCTCGAATTAGATGAATAATTTTCAACCATGTGAAATATTTGGTCCAATTATACTTTCGCTTACATGATAGAAGCCATTGTTATTGAAGCCACATGTAGAACGATTGATCGTGGAGTCAACAAAATCGATGGCTAGTGAGGCCTTCGAGACTCTAGATATTTAATGCACGTCATCATTTATCTCTATGTTCAAATGAAAACATGATCACATTTCAACTACACAAAACGAAATTTGACTAGCAATACTAACATATATTTGTAATAGGTCAAGCCAATAATACTATTTTTTTATGACCTGGCGTTAACCAGATATGCGTAATTGTTGATCGAATTTAGGTTTAACGACTTCTATAGCGTAAACATTATTTTTATCCCATAATATTCAAGCTCCATATGCTTACTTCATTCCCATTATGTGAGCACCTCATATGAACTTAAGTGTTGGCAGAAAGACTACCATGGACCCTTCATTTATTGAGCGAGTGATTGTGGACAACACTACCACATTCATAGTTATATCAATGGCACAAATTCACTTCGGCTAGGCATGGTTTTTTGTTGGTTAAATTGGCATTTTAAAGTGAAAAATAATGTAACTATGCCCCTCCCCCTACTTAATGGGTAGAAACATATGAATAGAGAGATCATAGGTAGATTATAGGTGGGGCTCAACCTACCTTAGAGGTTTACTTCAATACCCCCTAGTACGGAGTAGGTTAGCAAAAGGGGGGCATTCTCAAGTGGATACTGCCCATGAACCAAACCATATTGGTTTGTTGTTGTATTCTTAAGGAAGAAATTTGTGCTTGAAGGAATCATGCACTCGGGCAGAACTTCGACAAAGAATGAAACTTAGATGCAGGCTTGTTTCGAAGTTATGATACTAAGAGAAACACAAAAAGTGATGTGCAAATATTTTTCACCTTAATTTGTTCACCACTCTGTCATTGTAGATATCTCAAATTAGATACAATACAACTTCTTGACATAAATCTCAAACTTGTGCCATCATGTGAATAGAGAACCTAATACTTAATCACGATGTGACAAATATTTTGGTGTCAAAATCATTAGTGTGAAACCAAACAAACGACTCGGTTTGAGGAAAAAAAATAAAAAATAAAAACTCATATTTTCATAACTAACCAATAACCTTGAGTTCACCCTCCGTGTATACTAACTCGATATGAACTTGGAGGCATTTACTCCTTCATTGGGATAGCTAATGTAGGAATTCTTATTACACAAGGGGACCTGTAACAACCATAGAAGACGATCGTGACTTTGGAAACCTGCAGGCAACGACAATAGTGGGTAAAATACCAACTATTCACTTTTGTCTTTATAATAAATGCACAATTTGAATCCCAAAAAATATATCTGAACATTGAAACAAAAAATTAATCTAATTGTAAAATTGCTACTGGTTGTAAAATTGCTCAATGTGTGTGCGTTCAAGGCCGGTAGCACCGCATACGATGGGTGACTTTGTTAAAGAGGGATGTTATTGCTGCCATCTGTGCCGCGATTAAACAGGGTGCTGCAAATGGTGCGGAGGTCATGGCTGCTAGATGGAATCATAATAATGTTTGGGTGCATCGGATGCTTCTACATAGCAGCAAAGACACTGGTTATGTTTCACGGCGCAACCATGGATCCATTACTGTTTATATTTTCTTGTTTACTTGGGAGCTAAACTATGACACGCCTTAGCTACTTTGATGACTGATTTTATTTCACGCCTTAGCTACTTTGATGACTGATTTTATTTCAGCTTCTTTATTGGAATACTGCAAAAGAGGTTTCTCTTACATTAAAGAATAGAGTTCGTTGCCTCTAGGCAGGGACTTGCTGCTACGCAGCGATTCTTGTTTTATGGTAGGATGTCATGGCTTTTCACATATTTTAGTTGAAATTAGCATCACCTTAAAAATGATGGCAAATTAGAAGTTGGACCAAAAATTTATTCATCATAAGTGAATTAGTAAATTTTATTAACATCTTTTCATATTACATATATATATGCTAAAAATTATGTTTAATGTGTAAATTTAAATTAAGTAACAATGAAATAAATGATTTGATTTATGAAAACATATTATTATGAATGTGTTTCTTGAATGGGAGTGGTAATGTGGTTGAGCGTGGAAATAATAATTAGGAGGGGATAAGCTTACTATTGTCACCCCACTCCACTTGGAAACAACATCAATTCACCATGAATGGAACTAAACACTACACATTCAATCTTTTTAGCAACATAACAATACAATCAAAGTTTATCAAAATGTTTTGAATTTGTAAAAGGTTTACATAGGCAAGAAAGCTTCCCATTTTGGTTCACAAAAGGGTGGCAACTTGCCGCTCTAAAAGTCTTACTTTTGCTCGATGTTGCTATTTCCTATCCTTGGTGGAGGACTAGTACAAGTCCCCCTAACTTTCCTTCTCGTATCCTTCTCTAGGTCTGCACATTGGTTGTAGTTGTGGAAACTACTCCGTGGTTTAGTTTGTTTGATCAAGGTGGGTGGTGGTTTTTCGAGGTTGATGGAACCAAGACAAGGAGCTTTTAAATCTACATTTTGGTTGTATGTTTCACTTACTTTGTTCACCCTCTAGACACTTTCAACAATGTTAGGCATAAGGTATTCAACTCAAGTGTCTTGACACAATATTGGTTTAGTTGGCTTCCCATTCATTCTTGGATCTTTGTGTTTTATAGTCCATATGCTCTATTTACTTATTTAAATTTTGGTACTATGAGTAGACCCATGGATGATCTAAAGGTGGGAGCTCATTTTGTGTGCCTATACTCGATGCTTGTCTTTTTCTCAACCATGTTTTCCTGAAACTTACTACCTCCGTGTTTCCTCACTCTTTGCAGTGCCCTTTTCGCATTCATCCAACCTTTCTTAGCTATCCTCTACCCCTAGCATGTTCTCTTTATCACCCTTGTGCCTCCCATGTGGCCACTCCTTTATTCCAACATTGTTAATTCGATCCTCACTTGGATCGTCATGCCAGAAGGGAGGGCATGGAGCTGTCGCAACTCCTTATATAAGGCAGAGGGTAGAGTCAAGCTTTGTCGATGAGTGCATTCTACAACTTTGTAATATAATTCCCATACCCCATACCATATATAAATAGAAATTAATAATGCATCCACATATACCATGTTTGATATGTAAGATTACAAAAAAACTAATAATATTCCTTCAACGACTTAGTTGCTCCTGAATCTGGTCCACAACTGAATAAGGTAGAACCATTATCTATGGAAAATGGAGTTATATTGGCACGTAAAGGCCCTTCTCAACAAACTCTACATGATAGAGGTGAGGTGAGAAATATCTATGAAGTTGAATGAAATACAAATTGAGCGTAGGGAAATGTCCTTGGAACATAGGGACATGGCCCTTTGATTGGTTAGAATCAAGGCCATTCTCTCAAGAGAAAAAGGTATTACTTCTCTTGGTACCCTTACGACACTTATATATGTCTTAACCACCACTTGAGGTGTGGTATGGTTTTCTTCTTTAGTAATGATGGATCATTTTTGAGCACTTTCACAATTTCAGTCTATATTGTTTGTGAGTAGTGTGGTTGTAATATTGGTAGGATTAACTCTAGGTATCACAATAGTAACTTTGAAATTAATGATATGTCATGGCATACATATGGATACTATCAATATTTTATGTTTCCTTTTGGACAAAAATAATGTTTTTCCATCATTGGTTTGGTTTCCCTAGGAGTAGATAAGATTGAGAAAAACTCAAATATAGTTGTATTGCAGTAGAAAATAACGGAAAAAAATGTAATATAGTTGTATATGTTGTAATATCTTTTGGCCAATCAATAAATTTATTAAATATTCTTTAAGAAGAAATATTTTTTTATGTACATTGATGATATAATTTAAACTTTTAGGTTTTAAAGTGGGTATTAGTGAAAATATTTTAAAAAATCCAGGATCTTTAAGTTAGTTGAAATAATTTTTATTAGATAGCTAATTTAAATAATTATAATTATATAGGTGAATACAATTTTTAAGTTCTTTATGATTAAAAATATCTAATATTTTTTATAAGTTTATAGTTCAAGTTTAGAATATATAATATGTTAATAATCAAATAGTTGTGAATGGAATTTCTCCTTAAAAATAAAGAAATCACATTCATTTAATATTTAATATCTATGTCAAAACTAACTTTACAATCAAGGTATTTGTATATAACTAAATATTTAAAAAATATAATTACTTATAAATTTTAAAATATAATAATAAATATAAAAAAATCTAAGTTATTTTGTATTTCTTTAAATTTTCACATTACATAGCAGATTGGCATCAAAATTGTACAAGTCCTCTCTTCCTTAAAGAGAATTAGAAGTGGGGTGGTATGAAACATGTCCATGATTTTGGCAGAACCAAATTAACCATAACTGTCATACCATACCATAAGGAACAAAACACAACATAAATTTCATTGTTACACGTTAGAGTCAAGCATCCTATTGTAGTCGCTACAACAACACCCAAAATTTTGGGCATATTCAAAATTTTGTGTCCCCCCTTTTGCTCGCCTCTCGCCACTAGGGATATGATAAGATTTTAAATTGGTAATTCTCCCCATGAATCCTTCCTATCAAACCTTGTTGATGTACCCATTCATGCAATGTACATTGCACTCATTTGTCTTGTTTTTATCTCATGTTTACATTAGGGTTTTGGAGGTTCGTCGCTTTACCAATGCATTAAAAGCCTCATCCAAGCTCAAGTATCTGTCTTGCTACAATGTGTGCTATAATGTAGTAAAATAATACTCGGTTAATATCCATGGCGTCACACGACTAAAAGAATACTCAGTTAATATCCATGGAATTAAGGTATATGAAGCCATTATTTTTCTCATGCATTTTTGAAACCCTAAATTGCATCTTGAGCTTTAGCTTTTAAATTATGAAATATCATTATTATTTAATTAAATTATTACTATGGTGGTATGTAGGTAACACACTCAATAATATTATTAAGATGTGATGGAATGATGGGAAGATATATATATATATATATATATATATATATATATATATAATACCACATAATACAAAGGATCTTTCAAGGTATGGTTATGAATGATTATTGCATTATAAATCTGCATTGGATCCACCCACCAACATCGGTGCTAAAGAAAAACATTCTTTAATATATATGAAATGAGATACCAAGGGAGCATGTTTTCTAAATCCCACAATACAAGGCTCTCGCATATGTTAAAACTACTAAAAAATGGCATGTTATATGACATTTATAGAGAAATGGGATCCCTTGACATACGTGCATTCATGACTAATAACAAGTGGTGCACTAAAGGAATAAAACATAGACACTAAGGACAAGCGTTCTTTTAATATAGAAGCAAAATATGCCAAGGTATAACATTTTATGAAGCCCCCATATGTGATTCCTTGGAACATATGCTATCTACTCATGCTAGATTGTTGTAAGCTATTGACATATCACAACACACAAGGGATGAAGAACCATGGGCATGTACATTGGAAAATAAAAGCACATTGTTATGGTGCAATGGAAATCGCAATGACCAGCACATGGTACAAACTTGGTTTCAACTCTTAAGCACATCGCACATTCTACTGATTGATCCTTAAGCCCATGAAGACAATATGTTGGAAAATGATCAAAGGTCCACCTACATATAGAAGCACACCACACAAGAGATCAAGAATAACAAACTAGGGCATGGTAAAGGATGAAGAAAGAGTATTCCAAACCAAACTTTCATCAGGGGAATTTTGAGGTCTAAAATGGGGCTCCTAAGAAAAATACATAACCAAAATACATTGTATACAAACCAATAGGATTCAATATGATGATTTAAACCATGGGGGATGATTCACCATTTTTTAAGTAATAGGGTAAAAGGATTAAAAAATTAAAAAATAATAAAACTATTTTTTCAACTCGTACTTTCAACTTATCTCCAAAATATTTTACTCAAATTTAGAGCGGGAGTACTCTTTAGATGCAAAATTTAATTCCTCATCCAAGGAGTAACCATGTTGCATGCTTTCAATGGACCCTGCTACACGAAAAATGAGAAATACATTAAAAAACGTGATTGCAATAACGTTTTTCATGTATTTCTCATTTTTGGTGTAGTCGGGTCCATCAAAAGTATGAAACATGGGTACTACTTTAATGAGGAATTAAAATTTTCATCCAACAAGTACTCCCGCTCGAAATTTGATTAAAAACTTTGGGAGATAAGTCGAAAATACAAGTTGAAAAAGTAGTTTGTCCTTTTTTCCCTCTACAATTTGATGATGTAATCAAATCTTATTTTATTATTTCCATTATTATTTTATAATTTCCTTAGGAGGCCTATTTTAGACTTCAAAATTCCCCTAATGATGAATTGAAGGAACTGTATATATATAACACACAAATCATCGTGACACACATCGGCACCAAGCATCATTTTGATCTGCCAAAATTATGGATGGAGTTCTATTTCTCCCAAGTATACGTTGCCTCTCAATGTAACTAAATTCGTACAACATATCCAGGGAATAAGATGAAGTGACACTGCAACAAATAAACTTGTGTTATTTCAAATTTATTCCCATTTCATAGGCGATGTCACGTAGAAGGCCATGAAATTCGTGCCAAAGGTTTGATGAGGCATCAATACACGTTACGGGTTTCTATTGCTTTCCATGTTGAAGAAAATTTTATATTACTCAGCTTGGGGCTAGTATCTGGCAAAAATTAAAAACTGAAATGAAGTGGAGTAAAGGATTTCTCTTCCGAGTATTACGAATTAGTTAAATAAGATTACATTGGAGACATCAACATCAAATTACTGCAGTGAGACTCAACTAAAAATGAACTAAGTGAAAATTAACTGGGATTCTTGGATGAATGGTTTCAAAACCTGGCAGGTGGTTGGAATTAGATTCTCCAACACTCCCCCTTAATTACAACCACACAAAAAATTAATTAATATACTTGCTGGTCTATGTCTCAGCGAGGATTACAATTTAAAAAACTTGACTTTAACTGGATTTAGTTTTCTTCTTCTCTTGTTCCAGATTCTATAGCCTCTAAATTGTTTCAACATTTTCTTCTTGTTGTATTCTTCAAACCTCAGTTTCTTCATTTGCTGGTGTAGGTATTCTATTGTTCTAGGTTGTCTAAGCATGTCCTAGAATTCGTCAAGAAATGACTTGTATGTGGGTTTTTTCCACATATTGTCTTATGTATTGCACTTTTCATCATCAATCTATTGCAACATAAGATGAGCATAATATTTTATCTCTTTAAAACTCCAATACCTGAAAATTTTATTGACGTGTTCGTCATGCATGCTGTCTTCAACATTCATATCTACAACTTCTGTGTAGACCTCAACAAGACATGGTGTTGCAAGAAATGTTTCAAGGAAATTTAACTCTTCTTCATAATCAATTTGTTTACCGGAACATTGGAAATAAATTGTAAGTGTAAAAACATCTCCAAAACCACATTGGTTTTGTTCCTTCTGCTATGCAATGAGAGCTTTCTCTTGTTGTGTTTCCTTTTCTGCTTCTACCTCTACCTCTATTTCCGCTTTGCCTTCGCAGACTTCTTTTAGTCCATTTATCCTTATCTTTGTCTCTTGGTTTTATTCCTTATGCTCTTCTATGGAAACTTTCTCCTGATGTGCTTCCTTCTCTGCATCTCCCTCTATCATTATCTTTGTCTCTGTCTTTGTCTATTCTTCACTAACTTGTGCTACTACAAACGGGTTATCTTCCACTGAATCAAGTGGGATTTTATCACTGAATAACATCATGTCTATATGATGTTTCTGTTGAATCATCTGCAACCAATCATCATTAACCAAAAATTATTTATCAAAGTTTATATCAGCAATATTAAACATTAGATTTACCATATTATTTTTACTCATCAACAAGCTCATGATGGGTTCACCAAATCATTATTAGCAATCTCTATTGATGGAATCACCAAAACATCATCAACAAGATCTGTTTCTGGTATCACCGAGTCCTCATCCGCAAGCTTTATTATTGGATTCATCAAATCATCATCAACAAGATGTGTTGATGGAATCACCAAGTCTTCATCAGCAAGCTCTGTTGTTTGATTCATCAAATTTTCATCAGCAAGTTGTGTTTTTGGATTCATCATATTGTAATCAACAAGTTGTGTTGTTGGATTCATCAAATTTTCATCCACTTGTGGCTGTGCATAGTGGGGTTCATGAGAAGTTTCGTGCTGCTTTTGTAATTTATTCACAAACATCATCCACTTGTGGCTGAGCAGTGTGGGATTCAAAAAACTTTCCATTTCGCTACAGATCTGTTGCTATAGATCCACCTTCATCTTCAACTTCGATGCTCCCCCTTGCACCAAAAATCTCTCAAGGGTATCCCAAGCCTCCCTGGCTATCTTGGCATCTGAAATCAATGGAAGAATGTTGTCATACACAGATTATTTTATGAATTTTAATGCAAAGGGATCCTTTTTCCTCTTCACTTCTAGATCTAAAAATATCTCAAACACCTTATGTTGTTGCTTTAGTTTCTTGGCTTTTCCCATTTGTTGAGTGTTGGCTCACTTCGACTCAACAAGTAACAGAAATTGTAGACATGCTTGGCTTACACAAGAAAGAAAAAAAATTCTTGCAATTTTTTTTTTTTTAAATAGTACAATGCCTGCAATCAATATTAAACTTTTAAAAACCATATGTTGAAGTGGAACGACTCCGTAACACTGCTTCCGTGTTGGTCGTGCCAAAAAAAAAATCGTTGCAAGTCTTTATCAGATCAACGTGGGTATCTGGCTCAAAAGTGTGCTTATCGGCCCTACTATTGGGATCAATGTAGTTCTGATCAGCCCTAGTACTGGCCTCAAACCAGCGTTGATGGCTGATTTCCTCTCTTTTTCCTTCAAAAAGAGAGATGATAAAAAAAACTTAAAAAAAAAAAAAAATTCACTCAACTATGAGGGGCTTCTTCTTCTGCTGGTTCTTTGTTCTTCTTTTTCTTTTGGATCTCTCCACCTCAATAGTATTCCTTTGGATATCGCGCTCACCTCACACTCACCTTGTGATTACGTTGTTGCTTTGGAGTCTTACACAATGTATCTTCGACCTTTTTTTCTCTCAAGGAGTCTTACACAAGCTAAGTTATGTCGCTTTTAGGTAGGAGGCGTCTTCAAATTTATTAAAAATTTTGTTTATATGTCAAAGAGTCTTATGCACACTCGCCTCTTATCTCTACTGCTCTAAATTTTTTCTCATTACTGCTCTCTCCAGGAGTCTTATGCAAACTAGCTCTGATACCATGACAAGAATTGAAAACTGAAATGAAGTGGAGCAGAGGATTTCTCTTCTGAGTATTAAAAATTAGTTAAATAAGATTACATTAGAGAAATCAACATTAAATTACTACAGAAAGACTCAAATAAAAATGAACTAAGTGAAATTGAACTGGAACACTTGTATGGACGGCTTTGACACCTAGGAGGTGGTTGGAATTAGATTCTCCAACAGTATCTGAATTTAGGAACATTTTTGAAACATGTCATTCCTAAATACACCTATTTGTTTTTTGGTCTTGAAAATTGACATTAAAAATTCATTTCCTCTTGAAAATTTCCAAGGTTCAAAGGTGCGAGTACTAAAAATCATGGAGTGTTGCATTAATTGATTACTTTTACAAAGCCAATCAATAGTCTCTGAGTCATATGGAGTTTTCCAGCTAATTAAGGAGGCTAGAGTTTACTAATCTACGCTCTGGTCAGATGTTGCCAACCCTGTTTTAAAGTAAAACCAATTGATATTTTGTCATGCATCGATTGTGTGTTTCAGGAACAAGCATTCACACAAAATTCAAGTGGTGACATGAATGCTTATTTTGGTCAAGTTGCTTAACATACTCGAGAGGTGCAGCAAATTGTTGAAGCTGAAAATTCAACGGAAAATCAATGCTCAAGCTCAACCCCTGGTGAATTTGTTCATTAAATTTGGAGCGATGAGATCGAGCTTGAAATTATGAAATCCTTTGAATGCACATATGAGGTTTTAGAAGTATCAACAAGAAAACAGTTTAGCGATGAATGAAAATATTCGAGTAGGATGAATTCTAAAGTTTCAGTTGATCCAGGCCAAAATTACATGGAGGGATGGATTAAAATAAATACATACTCTTCCAGATGTTCAAATGATTTGTAATCAATGGAGTCTCAAAGTGAAGAATCTTGTCTGCCAACTATAACACAACTCCCAAATGCATTCACCTTCATGTTGCGATTCTTTTCTAGGTTGTATGATCCATATTTAAGATCCAACAAACTAACTAGGAAGTGGAACTTGCTTTGAAGGGTGACTATGCGACTTACCAAGTTCGCATCACTTATATGCTACCCTTCCCTAGGTCGCAAAGTGACACTACAAAATCCCATATAAATTACTAGAAAGCATGACATACAAAATGTTGCGATTATGCGACCTTTCTATAAGTCGCAATCCCACAAGGTCACATCCCTGTTAACAGGTCTTAGTTATATAAGATAGTCACATCTTCCTCGTGTGATTCCTTAGTTCACATGATTGATTTGCGATTTCTTAGGATGCGTAGTTACTTTAGTGAAGGTCACAATCAACATGGAGTTGTCATTGTGACTACGCTAACTTGTTGGGGTTTAGCTAAAATAATAGTAGAACAAAATTGGTACGAATAATATAAAATTACATCTCTCCAACAATTCCCTCTGCAAAGAAGGGATTTACACACAAATTTTTTGTTTCAATCATGGGAACATCCTCATGTAAATATTTTCACAACAGTTGGCATGAAAATAGTTTCTATTGCATTGTATTATTGACGAAACAATTAGCTAGAATGATGTCAATGCTCGTAAAATTCGCAGAAGGAAGGAAGAAAGAACAATGACCATATGGAAGGAGATAAGGTTTCTCGCAGAAGCCGTGGGCTTGAAATATGCTCCCACAGAGGCCCTAAGAAATAGTTATCCATACCAAAGTCACAATATCAAAAGGGTCATGGATGCATGTAAGGCACAATAGCAGTGAAATAGGCTTGTCTCTTGTTTGAGAAACATATCGACAATGCGTATCCTAGGGTTTCTAAGAACCCTCTATTATTACCTCATGTATTCTATGCTATCAGGATGTAAATGTTCCTCATCATAATGGAAATAACTATACAGATGTCATTTTAGCATGTAATAGTCATTAGAGCATGAGAGAATAGTGAGGAAATTCAAGAGTCATGAGGGGAGGTGAAGGGTCACAATAGGTGAACAATCACCATTTATATAACTATTCCCTCATTTATATAACTATTCCCTTAGGCCTCATTTTCAAGGGAATATTAGCACTTGAGATTGGACTACTAGTAGATATATGGTTTTTTCATGAAGAGCTAGAGGTACTCAGCTATTTTCCTCTAGCTCGGTGAGTTGTAGTGAGGATAGGATTTTGAATTCCATAATGGCATAAGAAGCCCATGTTCCACTATTTGGATTTGTAGAATTGTAGTATATTTACTTGTATTTGGAACAAAAATAGTACAAATTTCTCCATTTATGGCACTAATTCCCATGCTTACTCATAATGGTTGTATCGGTTGCTCAATGTTTTCATTGTATTTGTAGGTGTGCTCTCATACGTGCAATATGTTATGGACTAGTTTATAGTTGTTGCATGTATGTTTTATTTCAAATATGTGCTTACATATTCCATGCGATATTAGTGACCTATTGTGCAGTAAATTGTGATTAACCTCTAGAATGTTCTTGATTATGTGTGTCTAAGGTGGTTTTGGCTCAGTGATCCTTCTCATGGCACACTTCTTCTTATGGTTGTTGTGACTTTCTTGTACCCCTTTCTGTATTCTATCAATCTTAGGTCAACCTTGTCCCATTATCTGGGAGTTTCATTATTTCCTTCAGTTTGATATATTTTAATTTGATAGCCATGAGTGAAAAAATTCATGGTGGTAGTCAAGATCACATGCAGGATAGGGCTCCTATCCAAAATAGAGTGAGGTCTAATTGGAATTTCACACTGAGGAGACCCCCTAACTATTTATGGAATTCAACATTGTCAATATATTTTGGTGCTAGAAGGAGGGACATATAACAAGTTGAGCCTTTGCAACCTACATTTTAGTTTCATACATTTAAATGGCTTAGTCGTGAATCCTTATCCTGAGTTTTTTTTTCTAAAAGTGTAAATATTTTAGTTCCTGTGTAAATAGCTTATCACTTGTCAAAGTTTAAGTTTGATGGCGATGGTCGGAAAAATGTATTTGGAAACATGCCTCAAATTATTCATTTTTATCACTCTAATAGAATACATTATAAGGATATTATTGGTACGTTTTTTACCCTCTCGCTTGAAACTCATGTCAGGCAATGGTTCCACATGTTGCAAGAAAATTCCATCCATTTGTTCGAGCAACTCATCAGTAAGCTCTGAAAATCCTTTGATAGTTATGATTTTCAAGATCTGTTTAGAAGGATAAATAATCTTAGAATGAAACCAGTAGAAACATTAGAGAATTTTTATGATAGATTTCTTCACCTTTTTTGTGAATTTTTGAAGAGAGATGCTGATTGGATTGATTTGAATGAAAAATTTCATCAGTTGGTTCATATTTCTCTACAACACCTTCAATATGAAGCAAATCCCATTTTTGATGTTCATCATGATAATCAGAAAGTTACATATTGGCTATATCTTATTATTAATCATGTCTTTCCTATTTATGTGAGCCAATAAAATCCTCAAGCCTCTAAGGAGGAAATTATTCCATGTCAAGATTCTTATCCTCCTTCGTATTCGTTACTGAATGCAACTTCAGTTATAAAAAATTTATATGATAAAGAATGTTTACAAGGAAGTGAACCGTTTTTTATTGCATCTAAGGCTCTCATACATTGTGGTGAAAGTGGAACCTGAAAACCACTTAGATAAAAAAGATCTCCCTATTAACAAGATACATTTTGATCTAATTAAGAAGCTTCATGGATCTATTCCTAAATCCCCTCATATTATTCTCCCTCATAGAACTATTTTCCATGAACTAGGTTATCTCTCACATAATACTAAAGCAACAATCCATTCAAAGGAGCATACTACAATAGTCAGTCCTTTATTTTTAAATAAAAATTTGGAATTATATTTTGTTAAGAGTGACACTTCTTCTAGTGATCCTTTACATTCTCCTTCATTCACTACCCTAGCACAAATCTCTATACTAGATAACAACAGGTACTCAATAAATTCCATAGAGGATAACATGATTGTTGATTCATTTCTTTATGAAGCATACATCAATGTCTAAGGTTTGAGTTTTAAACTAAATCTATATGAAACTAAGGCCTCTTCACCTGAACCTTTTCATTTTTTGTACCCCCATTTGTCCCACGAATCTCGTACATCAATTTGTATTATCCCAAAATGGGAATACTCCTAATGCCTGCTGGAATAACACATTCCTCCAAAGTATGTGCACTGAAATGAGTTTGCAGCTCCTGGATCTCTTATATCAATGGATCTAGTATCTAAATACAAAAGGAGATAAAAAGAAAATCAAACTAGGTGAGGTAAACGGACCTCCCACCACCTAGTATGGCTGGAAAACACCCAAAGAATGAGGCTGCAGCTATATGCAACAAAATGCTTCAGAAATAACGTAGTTCGATTGAAATTAAGTAGGAGGCCCATATGGGGGCTCAAATATTACATGTGCATCAGAAAATCAGATTTAAAATTCTGCCCATATAAGGTACAAGAGAAAGTATAAGACTATACAGGAAGAAATCCTTAGAAATGAGGTGCTACAACCACAAGAAACAACTGAATAAGCTTAACAACATTATTTTCATTGGCTGAAGTAGCAGTATATTAAAACTCAGATCTAGAGCAGATATGTATACAAAAATATAGATCTAATTGATATTTGTATACAAGAAAATCTCATCTATACATTCCCCTTGGGGTTTTGAGAAAAACATGAAATATAAAGAGTAGATCTAAGATATAAAGTTGCAGATTTGTAGTAATATTCAGAAATATCTGAAGCATATAATAGAACAGCAGATCAGATCTGAAAACAAACATGGATTAGTTGGCTAATCCATGGATCACCATAGTGAAAGGAAGAATCCTAGAACCAAATATCTCTCTTCTAGATGTTTCCAACAACTCCCTACAACTCTGCTCTTGCAAATAACATAGTACTCGGAGAGGGACTGCACTGTAGGCTCTGAGAATGATTTGGCCTAATTCCAAGATATGGATCTGAAGCTCCAATGGTATAGAACACTCTTATCAAAGGGATAGAAGTCTTTCCCAGTGAAAAGGGGTGCTAGATCTTCATAGATATGAAGAGATCTATCCTCCAATTGTTGCAGCTCACAAGGAAAACCTAACCCTCAATAGGATCAGTGTTGTAGGTGTAAGATGAAGCTTGGAAAAATGCGAGATAGTGGACAAGACAAGCAATACTCCTCCAAGAGCTACTCAATGGAAGAGGTGGGATTCCCGCTCAGGAACACCCAATGCTAAACAGAATTATTCTCAGCTAAACAGCCAGAGAATGATATATGTCTAAACAGACAATATATTCAGAAAAATGATAAGCATCAACAACCCTCTCATACTACTCTCCTTTTCCTTTTATAAGATAGGATTGTTGTCAAACCCTAAACCACTTCAATAATTTAGCTCCTTCCACATGTAGAGCCTCCATCTAAAACTGCACTTTGCATTAAGGAGGTTCAATGCATCTAGATTGCATTGAATATATGGTCTTGGTTGACTTGGTCAAGTGATCCAGCCTCTTTCACACTCAAGTGTGTTTATAAAAATGGCCCAAATTTAGCTTTGTTCACATTGGGAATTGATTTATTTTGATGTTTTTAGGAGTTTTACATGTCCTCCTTTACATTTTATTCGTCAAAGTGAAAAGAAAAAAAAAATTAAATGTCCCCATTATCTTGGGCTAAGTGGGAATATTACAGTCCTCCCCTCAAAAATGTTGCTTGTCCTCAAGCAACTGATAAGGTGAGTGCTTCAAAATTTCCCCTCCTTCTCTTGTGGCCTCTTCATCCAATAGTCTCCACCATTGCTTCAGATTTTCTGCAATAATTTTGTCTCCCAATGGTTCATCCCAAGTGTGCAAGTTGGCCTTTGGTGAATAAACCCAATGGCTCTCATCATGAAAGAATGGAAGGACTATATGGAAACCTTCTTGCTGATCCATGGCCTCCTCAAGATAGAAATGATGACAATCATGGGTAATTTCATCATTGATGAAAAAATCCCATCTCCATGCTATCATCCAAATGAAATGAATCACCTCCCAACTTGGACATTCATAGAAAAACTCCTCCCAAGTACTTACGAGAGGCATGTCCCAAAAAATCATATGGCTCACCTCACAAAGAAACAAATGATCTACCATAGTGGCCATATAACATCCCTTGACCCTTTTGAAACATGTAGTGCAAAAAGTGTGGGAAATTTTTTTCCCCAAGGACACATCCAACCAATGTGTCTTTCCTCCATCCATGTTCCAACCAAAGATAAGAACAATTTTAGTATATGGAATCATAATTAGAGTCATGCTAGCTTCCATATGCAATAATGGAGAAGGAAAATGGTCCCTCAAGTGCAACCAACATAGTTTTACTCCTAACTACCATAAAAGATGATATGACAAGTGTTTTCCCCAACACTTGGTTGCTGCCCCATCCTTCTTTCATGCTTGGAGAAGGTGTATGATAGTTCGTGTAAGTGAATCACACCATGAAGAGTACATCATCTCTCCAAGATCTCCCAAGGAATGGCCAAAATCACCATTGTTCATGGCCTCAAGTGGTCTATGAAGCCCATAAGAATTAGTTCCCCCTCTTGGAGCAAAGCCCTACACATGAGTGTCAAGAATATACAAGCATATAGTAGATACATTATGATATTCAAAAATACAAGTTCCTCCATATACTTGCTTTAAATCAGTGGGGTCACTCATGAATGAGTTATTGCTTACACTCATTGAATAAGGAGGTGTTAATGACGACTCTTTCCAAGAGCTATGTTCCTCCTCAACCAGAAAATGATCCATGCACTTCCTCATATAAGAGTGCATATCCTTATTGAAATCTTCCCACATGAATCCCTCCAATATAGTATGGCATGTTTTAATGAAGCTAGTGGGTTTAAAAATCAATATCTCATAGGTTGCATTAAGTAGTTTGTCCTTGAGTTTGGATTTTTTAGATAAGTAGATCTAATCATAGAAATAAATGAATCCATTAACTACTTTATACCTCCTATCCATCACTTGCTCATCAGGAACCTTACATGTGACTAAGTCCTTGGAATATTCCATCAGGAGTTGGGATTCCCAATATGAATCCAGGCTCCCCAACATTGACAGCACTGTAGAAGTCTGAAATGAAGTATCTGTCATTTGATGGTTCTCCACCTTGACATGTTTGATGTCAAATTCACATGTTGGAGTACTCCCAAATTTATTTTGCTGCCTCTCTTACAGCTGATCTTGCTCAAGAAAATATTGAAGTTTAGGAGAGTCATCCTTCTTTTGAAAGGTTTTCCTCCAAAACTTCCACAGTTTTTCTCCTACATACAAGAATGGAAATACCTTCTTGTCATATTCAGAAATGTTCATTATATATTGGAGTATATTTTTCTGCTCCAAGGCTATGGAGTGGCCTTTTGATACCATGCTCATATTGACACAGATTTCTGAATCTCCCCTTTCCAGTGCAAATAGATGAATGGAAGATAGAAAAATCAATTTCAGAAAATTGCTTGGCCTTCCATCAATGATTCTCAGCGCTGTAGTAGCTCCTTTCAAGGTTCCATCTTTAGAAAAATATGTTACTGCTGCATATAGTTGAGATAACACTTTAGATTTCTTCCAATCAGGGGGTCTCCTGGGTGGAATGCCTCCATGCAAAGAGACATCAAGGCATAGAGCAGGATATATGGATGTATGGACTGATTTGTCCTTGCCTTCATTGCATAGACCCTCCTGCCTTCTTTGTGCATCAATATTTTGAGATAAAGAGGGGTGTATACTCCTCATCATATGATGCTTGCCCTCCCCTTTATCTTCTGCAATATTCAAATTCTCACCATTTGATAATGATGGCACATGCTGCACATGGATTATGCCACAACCTCCATATGTGAGATCCTTTGGAACTCCTTGCAAGAGTGCAAGAGTTTTTCTCCTTGGAGAAATTTCTCCTTCCTCCTCTCCATGAGGTTCTAGATGTGCTCTTGTCATGACTACGCTATTATCCCCAACCTTCTCTTCATTCTCCTCAACAGTTGAAAATACCTCATCATCAACAAGAGACCTTAGATCTTGGTATTATTTTGAAGGAGGAGTCTCCATGTCTTCTTCTTGAGAAGAAAGCTCTTCATTCACTGGAGATGTTGCCCTTGGCAAGGTATCAGACAAGTTTACATCCTCTTCAATAGTTTTTAGAAATGGAGTTGGATTTATAGATCCTCCCAACACATGCAAAATTTTTGTTTGATATGGTTTGATAGCCTCCAGATAAGGTGTTTCACATGATTTTCCATCAAACCTTTCCACTATTCTTGTATTGAACTTTGCATAAGTAGATGTATTTGCATTCTTTAAGGAAAAATATTCAAACAAACATCAAGCATAGGCCTTACCGTCAAGATGCAGCGTTGCTACTTTGATGGCTTCTTTTTCTGAAACTTGATGTTATTGCACATAGGTGTCTAGATCCTCCACCCAAGCCCTAGCTTGATATTTAGGTGATCCATCAAAATTAGATAAGAAGAATCTAATCACACCATGCTACTTGCTCCTTCTTTCCTCCTTGATCTTGCAAAACCCTTGGAAGTCCAAGTTATCTTTGAACCCCTTAGATTGAGCTTCATACTCTTGCAAATAATCACCAAGAGTCTCTTTCTTTGGCACATCTCCTATCTGCTTCTTCTTCTTCATGAAAAAGTGGTTGATAGAGCGTTGTAAATCTGATGATGTGGATGAATGCTCACACCCATAAGATGAGGTATTAGATATTTCCTCATGTATATATCTTGCATATCTTGTTGAGGGACTTCAATGTCTTTCCCTCCTCATTTCTTTGATGTCTTTGCTTCTACTATGCAACTTTTGAAAGAGAAGTTTTGAGAACCTCTTTCCTCCAGAAAATAAGGGTTTAATTTGATATCTCTTGTAGATATTCTCCTTCCCATGAGAATACTCCATGATGGATGAAGAACATAGGCTGAGCCAATATTAGAGCTTTGATACCACTGTAATATCCCAAAATGGGAATACTCAACAATGCCTGTTGGAATAACGCATTCCTCCAAATTATGTGCACTGAAATGAGTTTGCAGCTCCTGGATCCCTTATATTAGTGGATCTAGTATCTAAATCCAAAATGAGAGCAAAAACAAATCAAACTAGGTGAGGTAAACAGACCTCCCACCATCTAGTATGGCTGGAAAACACCCAAAGAATGGGGCTACAGCTATATGCAACTAACTGCTTCAGAAATAATGCAGTTCAAATAAAATTAAGTAGGAGGCCCATATGGGGGCTCAAATATTACATGTAAATCAGAAAGTCAGATTTACAATACTGCCTATACAAGGTACAAGAGAAAGTAGAAGACTATACAGGAAGAAATCCTTAGAAATGAGGTGCTAGAACCACAAGAAACAATTGAATAAGCTTAAAAACGTTATTTTAATTGGCTGAAGAAGTAGTAGATTACAACTCAGATCTAGAGTAGATTTGTGTACAAAAATATAGATCTAATTCAGATCTGTATACAAGAAAAGCTAATCTATACATTACCCTTGGGGCTTTGAGCAAAACATGAAATAAAAAGAGTAGATTTGAGATCTAAAGTTGCAGATCTACAGTAATATTCTAAAATATCTGAAGAATATAATAGAATAGCAGATCAAATTAGAAACCAAACATGGATTTTTTGGCTAATACGTGGATCACCACAGTGAAAGGAAGAATCCTATCACAAGAGATCTCTCCTGAAAATGTTGCCAACAACTCCCTGCAACTATGCTCTTGCAAATAATGTTGTACTGGGAGAGGGACTGCTTTGGCCTGATGCCAAGATATGGATCTAAAGCTCCAATGGTCTAGAACACTTATCAAAGGGATATAAGTCTTTCCCAGTGAAAACGGGTGCTGGATCTGGATAGATCTGAAGAGATCTATCCTCCACTTGTTGCAACTCACAAGGAAAACCTAACCCTCAACAGGATCAGTGTTGTAGGTGCAAGATGAAGCTTGTCCAAATGCCAGATAGTGGAGAAGACAAGAAATACTCCTCCAAGAGCTACTCAATGGAAGAGGTGGGATTCCCGCTCAGGAACACCCGATGCTAAACAACATTATCCTCAACTAAACAGCCAGAGAATGATATATGTCTAAACAGATAATATATTCAGAAAAATGATAATCATCAACAACCCTCTCATGCTGCTCTCATCTTCCTTTTATAATATATGAGTCTTATCAAACCCTAAACCACTTCAATAATTTAGCTCCTTCCACATGTAGAGCCTCCATCTAAAAATGTGTTGTGCATCAAGAAGGTTCAATGCATCTAGACTGCGCTGAAGATATGGTCATGGTTGACTTGGTCAAGTGATCTAGCCTCTTTCACACTCAAGTGTGTTTATAAAAATGGCGCAGATTTAGCTTTGTTCACATTGGGCATTGATTTATTTTGATGTTTTTAGGAGTTTTACATGTCGTCCTTTACATTTTATTCATCAAACTATAAATAAAAACAAAATTAAATATCCCCATTAGCTTGGGCTAAGTGGGAATATTACACAAATTTTCCTCCAAATTATTTGAATATTTATGGGTTTAATTAAAATTATCTACTTAAGGGTAACGTTTCACAATAAAAGGATGAAGATATTGTATTCTTGGCTTATGATCTATTCAATCAAAAATCTATATTAGGAGAAGAAAAATACCCTACTTATCTTCCAATTCAAGATGGTTCTCTGATTGATTCTTCATCATTTTTAACCTTTGAAGAGTCTCATGTACCAAATTCCCAATTTGACCAAATCGATGGCTTCGACCACTGCCATCCTATCACTAATGTATTCTCTAATATTTTTTATGATGATTTTTCATGTTTAGTTGTTTACCTCACTAAGACATCAAGATTTGATAATGATCCTTTTGACGGTTCAAGGACTTGTAAGGAAGTTGAGGCATTTTAGCTTCAGTTGATGGCTATGTCAGGTTCTCACGATTCCGACAAGATCCCCGAAGTAGGTAAAATTATAGTTTCATCATATTTTTCCCACCTCAACACCATCCCATTCGATGGCATCTCAATTTCAAAATATTTAGATACACCATACTCTTTGCACCCTAAGTTGTTTGCTGAAGAAAGTGCACCAACCATTGTTTCAAATCCTTTGGATTGTCAGTCACATGGTTTAGATTTTCATCAGGTAAAAGATGGTGTTGTCATGCATTTCACTGTAAGAAAGCAAGGAAAATACATTACTCAATATTTTCGTGAGACTCGTCTTGTGGATTCGTGTCCATCTGATCTTTTGGACAATCAATTAGCCAACACTCAAACATCTGATTAATCTAGTAATATATTTAGTGATGGTTTTAACGTCACAATTGACAATGACTGTCTGCATTCATATATTGATATTATGAAACCACCATTATTCTATGATATACCATTTTATGATTCAAATTTTTTTAGGATAGTGAGGCATTTTGGCTCTCACTAATGGTTATGTGAAGTCCTCACTTCCTTGAAAAATTCCAAGAAAAACTTCAAACTAGGGTTTCTGAAATTAGGGATTTTGTGCTTCAATTCTTTGGTATCTTAGTTACACTTGAAAAAATCCCATGTTTTCAAATTCATCAAGCTTATCATACTCAATATCATGATAGGATTGTTGACTGACTTGAAGGATCTTACCTAGAAAATGTCTTGGAAAGCAGGCGACATCTTGCCTCAGTTGCGCTGGATTTAGGGTTAAACACAAATTAATGCATATGATGGCTAGATGAATATGGTTTTCAAGTTTATCATTGTGTTTACCAGGATAGAATTGAATCTTGCATGGAATTTTATTTTTTGACATGTTTTTCTGGAATTGGATGTGAGCTACTTGCTCTTGTGCATGTTTTATTCGTAAGCACTTTTGATTTTCCACATTTCTTTATACTGGTTCTTATCAATGGTACCTTTGTTGTGGAAGTATAGTAACTACTATGATGGTAGCACTAGAAGTTTTAATTCACATGACCCAACCTCTTCTCTAGCTAAATTAGAGTTTTAGGTTTAGGCTAGTTAAAGTCTTCTAAATACGGTTTAATTCTCCAAGTTTGCTAACCAGGGTTTTCTTGATGTGTTTGCTTTATTGTAGGTAATTTGGTTTGTTGCACCATATTATGATTTTGTATTGCATTCATATTCTTGCAATTCTCATTGATGGATGGCATTCATGAAATCTTTGGATATGCATTGCATTGTCTTTTAATTTCAATTAGTTGATGTATTCTTTACAATTCTAGCTCTTCCTATTTCATTACATCATGCATTCACCTTCTTGCATAACATGTCATTTACTTAGTATTGCATTCGCTATATGTTTCATGGCACTACATTGAGCCATCATGGACCTGGAGCCCTTCGAACCTTTGGTTCTATGACTAAATTTCTTACACCTATTTGCACATGCTCAAAACCTAAAGTAAGATTTCTTTAGCCTCTTTACACATGATTAAACCATAGAAAAAATAGCCTGGTCACCTTTCCCTAATGCTAAAACCCTAATCCTAAAAATTGTGTGTGATTTTAATGGCTACTCCAAGAGGTAGACTCTCATAGAACTAGTAATCAAAGCTAGATTTGAAACATGTCTCCTATCAGTCTATCTCATTAACAAGGAAAATATGAGTAGTTAATCAGGGGGAAACCTGATTCGCTAAAATGACCTATACATGTAACCTAGACTCTATTTTCAGTTTCGTGCTAGATATTTCTTGGTATGTGTTCATTTTTCATCTGTCAATCAAATATATGATGTTGAAGCAAGGCATGAGAGTAGACCTAAATCATAAGATATTTCGGTTTCTATCAAACAAGAGATGGCCTCTCTTTCCCATAAAATAAGTCAGGATCTCTCATCCACCCTGAAAAAATAAATGCTCAATAAAAAATGAAAATGTGAACATGTAACAAAATACAATTAATTAAAGGGTAAAGTATTGAGAAAGGCTTCCTCGACAAAGAGGTTATGCAATGACTCCATAAAGGTACTAACTAGGCTCGGTGGCAGTGGAGAAACATTTGTGATCTCTTGAAGTGACTTTCCCCTGGTACAATATAGGATTTCTTGTAGCAGAGAAACACTAGAAACCTATTTTAAGATTATAAATACAATAATCCCTTTTCCTTGTTCTCAGCATCATCATTAACTACTAACATGTGTGAACTTTTTATGTGTTGTTTAATAAGTAACGAGACCTAGACGAGGGGCACGGTAAGGGCACATCTGAAAAGGTCAAGAAACCCTAGGAGTACCCATAGTGTTTGTTCAATAATTACTTGAATTATTTATAAGGCTTGATATATTATAGGGATATAGCTAGAGATGTTGGATTCTACTAGTGGTTCAAAAATTGTTGTATCCACTACAACAACACCCAAAATATTGGGCATATTCAAAACTTTTGGTCCCCCTTATTTCTTGCATCTAGCCACTAGGGATATGATCATATTTTAAATTGTTAAATGTCCCCATGCATCATTCTTATCAAGTCCCGTTAATTCACCCATTCATGTGATGTATATTGCACTAATTTGTCTTATTTTTATCTCATGTTTACATTAGGGCTTTGGAGGTTTTTCGCTTTAACAATGCATTAAAATCTGCATCTGAGCGCAAGTATTTGTTCCAAGAAAATGTGTAGTATAATGAAGTAAAGGAATAGTAGGTTAATAACCATGGCATCACTCTAGTTGCATTAGGGTTTATGAAGCCATTATTTTTCTCACGCATTCTTGAAACCTTAAATTGGATCTTGAGATTTAGCTTTTAAATTATGAAACATCATTATTATTTAATTAACTTATGAATGTTTTCCTATGTAGGTAACACGTTCAAGACTCTTATTAAAATACAAAATGGAAAGATGGGGAGATATATATAAAATACCTCATAAGAAAAATGACCTTTAAAGTTATGTTTACGAATAATTATTTCATTATAAAGTTGCATTGGGTCCACCAACCAACAATACTGCTAAATAAAAACATTCTTTTAATATCTGTGGAACCATATGCAAAGGGAGCATGTTTTATAAAGGTCACAATATAAGGCTAGCCCATATGTTAATACTACCTAAAAATGGGACATTATATGAAATTTATATATAAATGGGAGCCGTCGGCATACACTTTAACAAGGGCATTCATGACTAGTAACATGTGGTGCATTAAAGGAAGCCAACATAGATGCTAAGGCAAAGAGTTATTTTAATATACAAGGAAAATATGCCAAGGGATAACATTTTATAAAGCCTACATATGTGAGGCCTTGGAAGATATTCTATCGACTCATGCTAGACTCTTTTAATCTATTGACATATGACAACACACAAGGGATGAAGAATCATGGGCATGCACATTGGGAAATAAAAATGCATTGTTAAGGTGAAGTGGAGACCACAATGGTCATCTTATGGTGAAAATTTGGTTTCATATATTAAGCACAACACACATTCTAGTGATTGATATTTAAGCCCATGAAGATAATACACTGGGAAAAATCAAAGGTCCACTTACATATAATAGAACACAACGCAAGGGATCAAGAATAACATATCGGGGCATGGTAAAGGATGAAGAAAAGGTGTTTCAAACTAAAATGTGTTGAAGGAATCATAAAGCATTGTCACACATGTTGGCACCATAAATAATTTTGATCTGAAAAAATTATGGATGTATTTCTATTACTCCCAAGTATATGTTTCCTCCCAATGTAACTAAATTCATGCAACATACCTAGGGAATTCAATGAAGTGCCACTATAGAAAATAAATATTCATTCTTTCAAATTTATTGTTGTTTGGTAGGCGATGGCATGGTTAAGTCCATGAAATTTTTGCCAAAGGTTCGATGGGGTGTCAATATACGTTAAAGGTTTCTATTTCTTTCAATTTTCAATAAAATTTTGTAGTCATCATATTAGGGTTAGGGTCTGAATTCAGAAGCATTTTTGAAATGGGTTGTTCCTAATGTAACAACGCCTTCCCACATCTACCCAAGTAACCAACCAACTTGGGTAAACATGCAATGAGAGGCTGCTATAATGAGATTCAATTTCCTATGTGACCTTAAGGAAGCAGAACCAATGGAAAACATGACATACATACCTTTTAAAGAAAACAAAAAAACCAAATTAGGTGACCCAACCACTTAGGCCTCTTACCCCTAGGTCATACTGACCTTTTGACCCCCTTTGAGCCTTAGATGCATGCATAACACTACATTTCAGGGGCTTGAAAGATATAGCCCCATGCATAACATTTCATGCTAGTGCCTCGGGCACCAAATACTCAGTTTTGTGCCTGCGGCTCCGAGATTTGAGCCACCTCTTTAGGCCTAGAGCCCAGGTCACTGCCAAAAACTTCATGAAAACTTAAGGGATATTAAATAACAATATTAAAATGATAAATAATCAATCACATGTACAAGAAATCATCTGGGCCCCTCTTAGCCATGATACAAATTTTTTCAAACATGTCATAAACATTGAATCTACAAGTCTAAATAGCATATTTAAACATAGCAGTCTCATACTTATATGAGAATCACTAAGAATAATTTCTCCCTTACACCATTAGCTGCAATAAAATATGTTTTACCATAGAGACAGTGCATTCATTTACAAGTAAAAATATGGATAGAGCCATACATCATCATTGATAAAATACATGCTTATAACCAACATAACAACAATAGAAATACAATGGATACAATAGAAATATAGTCCACATTATAAACAATAAATTTTCATATAAAATGCAAAAGGAATGAGACCTTCATTACTGAATGTAAAAACCAACCGGAGGTGGGAGTTCTATGTTCCACCCAACCATATATTTGTTAAGCCAAATCTCTATTCAGCCAATCACCCCCATGCCATATTCCAAGCATGAATGTGGGACTCAAACCAAAAGAACCAACTAGGACATACTGAGGCTAAACCACCTCACCGTCATTAGATATAAATCATGCTTTACCGTGGTCCACACCCGATCACTATGCCAACACAAGCATGGATATCACTAGATTATATTCACCTAAACCATGAGCAATTTCCATGTCTCATAGTCTCTTAGGTTTTACTACAACCCACAGTCCGAATCGGGGGTCAGTAGGACCTAAAATAAGACATAATATATAGGATTTAACATATATCCCGAACCCGAGATTCATAGACCTGAATGGAGAGAAAACCACCTCTCAGGCTTTACCACAATTCAAACCCAGATTACTAGGCCCTAAACTGAGGACACACATGAACCAGTTCCATAATCATTTGGAGATCCACCTGATTCAACTTCGAATCCATCTGGGAATCCCGCTAAAAAAAACATGAGATTTCCACAACACCATGGCTATCTGCAAATGGAAAGGCTATGCTAAGTACACTGTCACACCTATAAAAACCCATGCCAAGATAGAAAATAACCAAATGATACCATGCATGCAAAATCTATCAAGGAAATCATACATGCAAATAAAAACCTACAAATAATCCTATTGTACCTGCTTGATTCCTACTCCACCTTGCTTGCTTCCTCCTTCTTCTGCTTTCTTGCCTTTCTTGATCCAATGCCAATGTTCTCCAAAAAAATCTAAGTGTCCAAGAGAGAGAGAGAGAGAGAGAGAGAGAGATAATAATGAGACACTAGTAGAAAATGATGAAATTAATGACTAGGTGACTAAAAAAGTTAGTCACCAAAATTATTTCAAGTGAATTAGTACTAAATTTATGCAATTTTAAGTGACCAAAATAAAAATGACTAACTTAAATGACTAATTTAGTATAGGGATAAAATATACGACTAGATAATAAGTGACTAAAATAGAAGCGACTAACTTAAATGACTAATTTAATCTAGGATTAAAATATATGACTAGATAATAAGTGACTAAAATAAAAGTGAATAACTTAAATGAATAATTTAGTCTAGCTAATAAGTGAAAAAATTAATAATGATTAACGCAAATGACTATTATAGTCCAAGAATAAAAATATGACCAAATGACACGTACAACAAGTATATGAATTGGTCATTTATGTTAGTAATTTTTAATTGGGGAGACACTATTTGCTATGCGTTTTTTGTGGCATTGTTACATGCCATAGTTGATTATTGCACTAGATTCATAGAGAATGATTTTATCATTTTGAATTCCAAGTATATTGATTTATACATGGTTAATTGATATAAATTTATAAGTTTACTCTAAATCCATATTATTCTATAGATACATGCATTACAAAAATGTTCATGAATTCTAATAATGCATTCACATTCTTAGAATGTGCACATACTATTATTAGAAAAACATACATACTAACAATTCTTGTGGCTCTTTAATTATGTAGAATAACACGCCATGGCACCCATATCCAAGTTGAAGTTCAAATATCCCTTAGAGAATATCTGTGGTTGTTTGGAGGTTACTTTATGTTCCTTGAACTAGAGAAGCTTTATTTAGGGAATAAAGCCCTCTTTTATCTTGCCCTCAAGATAATACATTCCCAAAGACCCATTATTATCATGAAAACCATACCCATGGTGAAAAAGATCCTTCACAGAGGCCAAATATCCACTAGATATTTTCTTTGTAGTAATTAAAATCTTGTTCAAGAAGATTGATCATGGGAACTTTCAAATATGACTCACGAACCTTATGATCCTACCTTGACCATGGTTAAGCCCCTAAGTGCCATGCATGGTGAAACAAGACTCCTAATGATATTAAGGCCAAAATTAAAGGCCCCAAGACTCAAATATATCACACAAAACCTTCAAATAGAACCCATATCACACCTAAAGGCTATATATATCTTAGATAGGATAGGTGTGGTGGTTTGAGGCTTTATTCACATCCCTTGAACTAAAGAAGTTTTTTTTAGGGAGTAAGGATATTTTTTCCTTCCATATCCATCGTAAAGGCCATAAAACCCATCCTTATTATGAAAACATACGAGTTTTTCTCATATTTCCATTCTAATATAATTATGATCATGGACATTAAATGAGAAAGACTTGTTTTAGGAATAACCCCCTTTTTAATTCCTTCGCCAAGATATAAGGGATAACTCCCATATATGATGTGGAAAACCTCATAATGGAACCCTTATCCTAGATGAAGGCCTACAATCCCTCAAATATTATTTATATTGTTCTTTATGGTTTTTTTCATGCAATGTGAGCCAAAGAAGTTTCATTTTGGGATTGAGGTCATTATTTTCATCCCTTTGCAATAGTACAAGCCTAAGACCCATTCTTATTATGTAAAACATACCAATGAAACTAAATATGCCCCATATATGCATACGATCCCCTATAGAGGTTATGTGTTGTTCTTTGAGAACTACTTCTAAAGCTTAATCATCAAAGATTCAAATAAGTGCCAAGCCCCTTATGTCGTTCCTATTTTGAATAAGCCTACACTTGTAAGCATTATATGCGATTTTAAAGGCTCTTAATTTCATTAAGGTCTAATGATGAGGCTCCAATACCCAATCATAGTGTGCAAAACCTTTGAATAGTAGACACATATCTTCTAGAGGTCAACTAATATCCCTTAAAGAATATAATTTATGTGGGGGTTTAAAGTTTTTTTAATGGCCACTGATTATTTAAGACTTAAGTCCCTCTTCTTTAATTTCCTTCTTTGGCCATATTAAAGGTCATGGGATTCATTCTTATTATGCAAAACATACTAAATACCCATATTCCCAGCTAGAGGTCTTTTCATGAAAATTGAGCATGAGAAAGATTAATTTAGTGACTAAGGCCCTTTTTTTCCTCTCCTAACCATAACATAGACACTAACCTTGACATGTGGTGAGAAATAATCCTATGGTTCCCATATCCCAACATAAGACCAAATATTAATTAAAGAATATCTATGTGGTTTTTAAGTCTAGCTCATTTCCAATGACATGAAAAAGCTTATTGTAAGGCCTAATTCCTTGTTTACCTCCCCTACCCATGGTGCATTCCTTAAATACTATCGATGGTGTAAAAAAATTCCTATTTTATTTGATATCCCATATATTCCTAATATTATTTAGAGAGGATATATGTGGTTGTTCAATGCCAAACTCATGGCCCTTGAGCATAAAAAGCTTCATTTTAGAAATAAAGACCTTTTTCTCCTCCCCTAATTATACTAATTGCTATCATGCAAAGAATAATAATGGTGCCCATATTCCTAGTCTAATTCCCTTTTTATGTCCATTGGTAAAGGCCTTGAGAGTTATTCTTAGTGTGCAAAAATGTGGTAATGTTGTGCAAATTTTAGTAAATACAAAAACCCCAATAGAAATTCATGCATTGGTCATAACCTCCCATAATGCTAAATCTGGGAAATTGGCCTCATTGTGATAGGTGGAAGCTTAGTAAAAAAAAAAACTAATTTTCAAACCTTAGGAGGGGGCATGTTATCATACCTTTTTATGGGTATATTAAAACAAGAAAGAACCACATAATTTTAATTTTGAGTCTTTTATTTTTCTCAATACATGAGAACATATGACCACATAAAAATCTAAAACCTCAAGGAGGTTATACTCTTGACACACATAAATATCACTTCATAAGATTACTAATTATGTTTGTAAGTTTTACATATTAAATAATTTATATACAACTTAATATCTTATTTATTTATATTGAAATTTTTAATTTAGTACTATATATAATTTTTTGTTTTAAATATTATTATTGAAATTTAATTTTTAAATTAATTCCAATTCTCTCTTGCAAAAAAATCCACCCTTTACCCTTAGCCTCGCAATTCCCACATGCAAAAAAGTCCACCATTCACCCTTGGAAGCCCTCAACCTGACATTGTTCCATAGAGTAAGAGTAGTAGGAGGGTGGTCCCAATCGGTTGTGGTCTTCTAGCCTTACGAAGAAAGTATTTTCGATGTGAAAGATTCAATATTTGGGCGATTTGTGGTCTCATAGACTACTATGGTTGCAGGGTATGCACATAAATGGGCAGGTTGAAGAGGCATTAAAGTTGTTTCAGAAACTTCTTGAAAGAAATGTGGCCTCTTGGAATGTTATGATAGTAGGCTATGCACACAGAGGGTGTGTTGATGATGCCATGGATTTATTTGTAGAAACGCCAAAATTCCAAAACGAGAAGTGGTTTCATGGACTTCTATGACTGTACGATGCATCGAAAATGGAAATGTTGATAAGGCCCTAGAAATTTTTGAAAATATACCAGAAAAATATTTTGTCTCATGGAGCACGATGGTTTCTAGATATGTGCAGAATGGGTTAGTTGATTTGGCTTTCAAGTTGTTTGAGAAAATTCCTCAACGATATGTGGTCTCATGGAATACCATGAATATAGGTTATGCACAAAATGGTTATTCTGACGAGGCATTGAAACTCCTTCAATGGAGGCAATTGACAAAATTAAAACCCAATACATAAACCTTCCCCATCGTTCTACTAGATTGTCCCAATTTGGAAGCTCTCAAGTATGGAAAAGATCTCCATTAGGATATAGCTAAAAGTGGATTTGAGTCTGATGTTCTTTGTTGGGAGTGCCTGCATAGAAATGTATGCAAAATGTAGCATCATAGGTGATGCAAGTAAAGAATTTGATAGAATGTATACAAGAAATTTGGCCTCTTGGAATGAGATGATTGCAACATATTCCATGCATGAATGTAACAAAAGTGCACTCAACCTATTTGAACAAATTCAACACTCTAAAACAAAGTTGAACCAGGTCACATTCATTGGTGTTGTCTCTACATGTTGCCATGCAACCCGAGTCAATGAAGGTCGGTGATACCTCAATTCCATGAGCATAGTACCACATTACACCTGAAATGGAGAACTATTGTTGTATGGTTGAACTTTTTGGTTGAACTGAGTGCCTCAATAAAATGCATGGATTTATCAATAAAATGACAATGGAACCTGACGTTGTTGTGTGGAAGTCTTCATTGGGTGCTTGTAGAGCCCATGCCAATGTGGAGCTAGGAGAGAAAGTGGCAGAACACCTTTCTAAATTTGGTCCGCCTTTATAAATTTAACCCTATGATTACCCTAGCTTGTGTTGCATTCAAACATTTATAGTGAAACTAGTTGGTGGGATGATATTGAAATATTATGAAAATTATTGAAACCAAAAAGAGGCCTGGATACAACTGGATTGGGATTAATAAGTAGATGTATACTTATCTTGTGGGAGAAAGGTTATATCTCTATCAGATAAACTTCTGCAGAGTTGGAAATATTTTTTTGGATGATGAAAGATAGTAGACTATGCTTCTCACACTATTTGCACTAATGTGGTGAAGGAGCAACTGAAGCAAAATATTATTGTCAACACGGTGAGAAACCATAATTTTCAATTGGTCTTTTAAAAAAAAACCTGGGACACCTATTTGGTTCATCATAATCTTTGATTAAGTGGTGGTTTCCACTCTACCATATTGCAGAGAAAAATTTCAGTGTTAGGTTGCCAATCCTTTCCAACATTTCAAAACTCGATAGTGCTACTATGGCAATTATTGGAAATGGTAAGTGAACTATGACATCCTCAGATGCATCAATTTTCCTTGTTATATAATGTTCATTTTGTATAATATTTTGGATATGGTGAGATGAATTTAATAAATCAATATCAGGTACAGTTTTTATAAAAATTGTTGATTCATATCTAGTAATCCAAGTGCCTGACAAATCCTTGGTGTATGTCATAGTAGCTTACTCCTTCAAGCTAAATAATCAGATGGGCATAAACAATTTTTGGAATGAATTCCATTAGCTTTGTTAATGAACAATTAAAAATATTTGCATAAACCACTAATTAATTGGTGAGATCTACCTGAAACAAGTCATTCAGTTAAAAATATTCCCTTTGCCAATTTTTGAAAAAAATGGCGGATGCAGCGAAAAAGTTAGATTTTTTTCTTTGGGTTTTCTAGTTCATTTTTTTTTTATTGTTCAAATACTTTTTGTCGAGTTGGATTTTAGATCCTCACTGAGTTTTCCAAATTTGTGTCTTGCGATAGTATTGTTAAGTGGAGTTAATGTCAAATTCTTTTGAATAAACTTTATATGAATTTTAGATGTCAGTGGATTTTATGGAAAATATTTATATATTGTTTTCTATGGAATTGCTGAAGTTTTGGACTCTTTCATAGAATTTTTTTACGAATTTAAAACATATTCATGGTACTTAAGTCAATATCTACCATCCTAACATATTTTGGAAATCGTTGAAATTGCATGGAAAATGGTATTTTCAAGGACACTGAAGAAATGAAGATGGGATAAAAGGTGGTGTTATACAAAAACCTTAAACTATTAAAATTTGGAGTGGCACTCGCCATTTCCATTAAGGATGACATGGAATCATCGAAGCACCTGGAAATGTCTTGAGACATCCCATGGATACAATGGGACATCTCGGGGATGGAAAACTGTCTATCTCTTACATCCTAGTGATGCCTTGAGACATCTTATATGTTTCCTCTCCCTAGAGAAGAGGGATGAAGGAAATGCACGGGAGATGTCCCTACAAACTACTAATAAATGCAATGGCATGTTTTGACTATGATACTAATAATAGTGCATAAATCAAAAAATTTAAATCCCTTAAGGTAGATCCTCATAGGTACACGCCTTTCAAAAAAGGATATTTTTGCAAGAATTTATCCCCAGATACATGAAGTATAGATTGAGCTTTCCATACATAATCAATATCTATTGGAAAAATGACATGACAGTAAAATAATAAGGATGATATAAAAATTGTATGGAATTTGCAAGAGTTTCAATCATGAATCTCAAAATGGTCCAGATTATTTTCCAAAGAAAGGTTGAAGAATAAAATTCTTTTCCAATCATGAATCCATAAAAGGTACAATTTTTTTACCAATGGGTTTATTAGCAATTTCCTTTCTAAATTGGGAAATGGGCGGGTGTATTAGAATTTTCCTTTCTGAATTGGGTCATACCCTACTCATATGTTCACTAGGTATGTACTTTTAGGACTATTGCTATCTTGAACTCCTAATCGTCAAAGAATATAGGTCCTCTTCGACCACTCTTATCTTGGATACGTGTTCAATCCTCAAAGAGTGTTAGCCCACTTCCTATTTTTGTTTTTCTCTCAATAAGGAAATTGTAAATGTTTATTGAATCCTCCATTCACCATTCTTCCTCCATGCCCTTCACTTAGATGTACGATTGTTAATCCTAGCCTAGTGCATGAGACATGATGAAATGAATACAAATGTGATGTTTATCATTAGTCCCTATAAACTAGAGAGGATATCCCTATTCCCACTTGATTTAGGGTATAGATCCATGCTCCTTCGCCAATAATAAGGAGACTTCATCATCGCTCTAAAATATAGAGGATATTCTTTGAGTCAACCATTTACGGATATAGAGAAACGAACTCCATATATTCCTGATAGGAAGGAGCATCTATTAATTTCAGTGATGATTTGAATTGTCTGAATTCTTCTTTCTGAATATCATTTTTTCCACAAAGAATTTCCCTAGCGTCGTTCTTGATTTTCCAGAAAGAATTTTGCAGACGGTTGCTCAAAGTATACTTGTGGAAATATCTATTTTTAAGATTGTCTTGAAGATTTAATTTATTTCCCTTCTGTAGATGTATGATCACTTTCTAATTTGAAATTCCACGTCCTAACACACATAAGGAGATAGTGATTGAAGCCCAATAATGCACCTATTTTTTCACTCTACACACAATTTAGACAATGCACACAATTCTTAAATATTTGATGGAATTTATTATTGTTTAGGAGTGCTTTAAAACTTACATTGATCTCTAGTCTTAATGAAATTTGTTCTAAATACATAGTGGCTAATGTGCTGACACGCTGATGCTATTTATCATGGTTCATTAGTTATAATTACACACTTTGGAATGTTACAAATACGTCATTTGTGTCACAATTCTATGGTTACAAACTACCCCAACTATAAATGGTGATAAATTGATGATAAATGGATGATATTTTAATGTTACAAATGTGTAAGTGGTCCACATTCATCTTTGTTGTCTTAATTTTCCTTAGTAACAATGACAAGTTTGAATATTTCCTTTATTTATCGTTGCAAACACATAACTCTTTGTCGTCCCAACAATAGTTAATACTATTCGCATATGATCTCTTAATTTTGGAATGGTCTCTTGATGATGATAACGAACTCGCAATCTCTAATTCACATGAATATGATGAATGAATGATCTAATGCCTTACTTGTATGGACACACTTTATGATTCATTTTCTATTTTTATTGTGTCATTGTATATATGCTTCACTGAAATCTCATGTTATATGGTTAATTGAGAAAGTTTTACGTTTCATTTTTCAAGTATAATTTCGTTGCATTAATAAACATAGTTTTTTAATTCAAACCATAAATTTTTTTTTCTTAATTCATGGGTTGTTTGACTATTCACACACTTATCCCTAGCCTTTTACTTTAAGAGTGAGTAGTGTCAAATCAGTAGTATTCGTTAAGAAGCTTTCCTCCATTACTCAATGACCTAGCTTAGCTCGATCTTTAAGGATTCCCCCATTGACAAGGACATCCTTATTGTAGTCTAAAGAGTGTGAGAAGGAAACCAAGGTGACTTTAGGTGGCTTGCTTGAGAGTTTCCTTTTAGGGATTCTGGGTGGGGTTAAGACTTTTTCTTTCATATGAGAGTGTTTGAGTGGCGACACAATCTAGAAAATGCTTACAAGAAAATTTGTTTCCCTTATTTTCATCACCTAAAATACCTCCAATAAAATCATGTGATTTTAATAACATCTAATTCTGATAAACAATTAATTCCATATATATATATATATATATATATATATATATATATATATATATAAACTAAATTATTATTATTGTTGTTGTTTTTCTTTTTATGAGATCGATTCTATCCACTACCACAATCACCTCCCAATGTACCTGCATTGCCTCCCACATGGCACAATGAGCTAATCGAAGTTCAAACCAATAAAATCATAAGAAATTCCTTAACAATAAATTACATCATCAACCCATCTACAACATGGGGCAAATTAAAACTAAATTTTAATATTAAAAAATATAGCGATTTTATTTTATTTGAAAATCAATTTTAATATCTAAATTGAGGAAACTCATTAAAATAAAGTTTAATGTGAAAGTATTAAGAAAGATGGGGAAAATTAAAACTAACTTTTAATATTAAAAAATACATCCATTTTATTTTATTTGAAAATCAATTTTAATATCTCACTTGAGGAAACTCGTTAAAATAAATTGTAATGTCAAAACTATTAAGAAAAATAAAGTTTAGTGTGTGAAATGATTAAACTGTAAAGGCGGTAAATTTGGGGTTCTAGGTGTTTTCGTGGTAGACACTAAGGGTTATATATCATAGATACTTCCTTGATAATTTGCATTATTTTACAACTTGGCACTATTTCTGTGATGGTAGCACCGATGCAGATCTCTGTGGTGGGGATGTATTATTGGTGGATCTACGTGTTTGGTGCCTCGAAAGGTCAATTCCTCAAAATTTCAGATTAAGAATTTGATTTAGAGTTGAATTTGATTTAGAGTTGGAACCAGCCAAGATCTTCCCTCCTTCAGGTGACAACGTGTCACGCCCCCACACCTCGTTTGTCCCTTAACCGCTCTATGTAGGCAGGTGCGGCACTGCCGTACTTTTTCTTTTTCGAAATACTCAAGTACCCAGACTACGCCTTAAGCAACATTCGTTAGTTATTAGCAAATTTTCTTTAAATTAGGTGGAAATAAACATAAACACCAATATCAAACCACATGTACGCCCATACATACAAGGGAGGGGCAACTCCCTTTTAAAATGAGTCTGCCCGGATATTATGTTTCATCAAAAATACAAGTACAACAGTCAGGCTATTTGCCTCTTGGCCAAGTTCTAAGACTTTCCAATACTCAAACTAGCATACAACAGACTTATACAACCATCGAAGATCACCGTCGGAAGTTCTGCCCGAAACTGCCCAAGTGCTGGTCACCCGGGTCACTCAAACCGTTGCCCCGAATCAGTGCAGAGCGTTTTCTGAGCTGACCGTGTGTCCAATCCGTCTCAAACCTGTATGGTTGGATGCTCCTCGGAATTACACAACTTTTTGTTTTTACGGCACCTCAATCCGACACCCGTAGCTCCCGGAATCGCAATTTTCGTGCTGGGCCCCTGCCGTTACTCGGCACCCAGGAACGACCCGACTCGACCTGAACTGCGCACGACCCGACCCGACCAGAATCTGCGGTGCGGCCTGCACGAGCTCGACCCGACTCGACCTGCTCCGTTCAGCTGCGCCTTCGACCAACGAGTTGTTGACTCGTTGCTGCGGCTACCCTTCGTCTTGCTCGACTTGTTTGCTTGCTTGTTCGATGATGCTTCTCCACTTCCACGCTCGTCGTATTAATACGCACGCTCAAGTGAAGTTGGTCGCTCGCCCTACCACGAGCCGACCCACTCGTTACGCCGACGCCCTCATGAACCGTCGCGTCTACGGGTGTTGGGGCGCTCGGCCGACCCGAGCCGACCCCTCGTTTTGGTCGACACCCACGAAACGCCCGTTCGCGGGGTGTTGGGGCGCTCGGCCGACCCGAGCCGACCCCCCGTTCGGTTAACTCGCCCTCCAAGTGTGGTGTCGCCGCGCGCCCAACGCGCCGGCCGACCCACCGACTCACTCACCGGTCGCTCGCCCAAGTGCGCCCGCCGTGTATAAACTCCAAACGCCAACTCGTGTTGACTCGTTACTTCCACGACGCGCCCGTCTTGACTCGCCCACACACTTAGCGCGCCCGTGACTCTCCAACGGTGCGACGCGCGCCCGTTACGTTGACGCGCGCCCGTTACGTCGCACGGCGCCCAAGCTCACCAAACGCCCGTTTCGGCGCGCCCGTTCCACCGACGCGCCTATGAAGTGTCGGGGCGTTACATTCTCCCCCACTTCAAAGCGTTGTCGTCCCTTGACAACATCATCCCTTCGTCGCACGGTCCATTCACAGCTCCATGTGTGAAACATCGTCGCAACTCCTTGCATAGACCAGCAAGGTTTATGTCCATGAGATATTTCCTCAATCATCGTCGAATCCATGTAAACTCTGCATCAAGTACTCCAACCAACTCAACACAACAAAATCTGCTATGTATCCGGCATAACTCCGCACACTTCCGGACCCCACAACTCGAACTAGTTGGGTGATCAATCCAACCTTGCGTTCTCATCGTGAGAATGCACATCCTCATACCCTGCGTTAGTCATTCCTCCTGCACTCTGTCACATCCATCAACTCGATTAAGTCTGCATCTCATCCAAGTGCCATGTCTGGGTCCATGAAGTGTATCCATCTCATCCACAACATGCTGTCCATGATGCTAATCCATGTGCTCTACTTGTGTGCAAGTAGGCTCATCCTCCAAGCATCATCAAAAGTAATAAGTGTGGCTAAGTCAAGTAGACTCAAGCCCATGCCAGAGTGTGTGTCACCAAGGCATCCATCGCTGCATCTCCATCAAACTCCAAAGTGTCCCAGCTCTATCATCTCCATCAAGTGACTCCTCCTGAACACACCCCATAATGTGCTCCAAGGTATGCATCCCATACTGCATCAAAACCAGGACCAATCCTGACCTCAGCTCCTCAATGAGTCAGATACTCCAAGATCACCATAATATGAAGTCTCCAACGAATGCAACTCCACCATGAACTCCCATGCCTCATCATATCCAAAGCGTTGGTAATCCTACTTGTATTGGCCATGAGTGCCATCACAAGTTCTCACCTGCAAACATATGAATGTCTCATAGGCTGCTCATCCAACCAATGTCCAAGTTGCTCATGGTGAACAACGTCCCATCAGTCCATCTATAGAAGATATCCATGTAGTCCATGTCCATGACTTTGGCTGCCCATGTGTTCATCCAAGTGAACTCAACTCAACTCTCATCATCATCATGTCTCCACATATCGAAGTGAAGTGCTCTCGGTCACTCCTACCTCCATCATACACATGTGAGTACTTCCTTCAAGCTGCTCCCCCACTAAAGGTCTGCCAAGAGTTCCATCTTGGTTGAAGCCATGAAGAAGTCTACTCCAACAACGTGCCCTACCAGCAAGGTAGTGTGTGGGTCATGCTGGGCACTTGCCATTCTATGTGGCTAAGCATGACCCCTTTCCATCACAAAGGTCATCACGTTCCACCCTTGTCCCGGGCATTTGGACCATCAAGTGTAGGGTCACAAATTGCCTCAACAAGGTTTGCATCATCCCATGTCCCTTGATCCATCAATGTACAAGGTCTCATCGTGTGCATCCAAGGAGTAGTCACCAATGGTATTGGCAAAGAAGTCATCATCCTCCTCATCTCCATATTCGGTCCATCCTCCTTACGCTTCCATGAAACACAAGTCATATCTCTATGAAGACTCCTCAAGTGAGTGTCCTCCATCCTCATCAATGCCTTTGATGTGTTCGATCCTGGTACCACCTGCTCATCAAGTTCTTCCATGATCATGCTCACATTTGCAACATCTCCGTGTGGTTTGCCCACCAATGCTTGCAATGTGTCTTGTCTTGGTTCAACTTGTGTCACAAGTTCGTCCTTCATCTCTTCCATCATATCATCCTTATGAGAATCATCTTTCGGTCCTCCAAGTTCAGCAATTTGGCCATGCAAGTCTTCAAAGGAAGTCTGCATCTCCACCATCTCCTCTTCCATGTGTTCCAAGTGTTCCTCTACTTGCACAAGAGCGTTGTAGTGTTGTTGTCTTCTTTCCTCCAAGAGCTTCGTCATGTTTATAAGCCTCTTTCGAGCCTCCAAACTTGCTTTCCTTGTAGCTTCAAGCTCCAATGTTCGTGGTGTCTTTGGTTCAACTTGTTGTAAAAGTTTCCCCAAAACATCCATAACATTCCGCTTCCCCATAATAGAAGGTTTTAACCTCTTCTTATGGTTCTTCTCTTCAAGTCTAACAAGCTCATCTCGGTGAGTTTGTAGTTCATAGCATAATGCCATCCATCCATCAAACTGGTCCATCTTGTCTCGAAGTCTTTCGAACTCATCTTGATTTGAATAAGAGATCCCCTCCTTGCACAAGGCCATAAGAGCGATCTTAGCCTCATTCACCTCTTCATGAATCTTCTTAGCCTTCTTCCAAGTTTCCACCAATTTTCTTTCCACGACTCCAAGTTTGTTTCGAATTCTTGGGATTTCTTCGTTCAGCTGCTCTATCCATCGCAATGCTTCACAAGTCTTCTCTTTGAATTCTTCCCAACTCGGCATGTCTCCTTTTCTAGCTTTAGCCCTGGAAAACGCCTTGCTTCAGCTAAGGTCTCCAAGAGAAACCCAAAATATGTAAGTCAGCTTCAACACCAACTGCAACCCTGCAACCGTGTTCCTGCTTCAGCAAAATCTCCCTGCGGAGGTATCCGATACCATTTGTCTTGCAATTCGTATCAGTCCTCTGATACCATCTGATGTGCAACAGCAGATGTGTTATCATAGTTCCATTCGTATCAGCGCCTCTGATACCATCTGTCACGCCCCCACACCTCGGTTGTCCCTTAACCGCTCTATGTAGGTAGGTGCGGCATTGCCGTACTTTTTCTTTTTCGAAATACTCAAGTACCCAGACTACGCCTTAAGAAACATTCGTTAGTTATTAGCAAATGTTCTTTCAATTATGCGGAAATAAATATAAACACCAATATCAAACCACATGTACGCCCATACATACAAGGGAGGGGCAACTCCCTTTTAAAATGAGTCTGCCCGGATATTATGTTTCATCAAAATACAAGTACAACAGTCAGGCTATTTGCCTCTTGGCCAAGTTCTAAGACTTGCCAATACTCAAACTAGCATACAACGACTTATACAACCATCGAAGATCACCGTCGGAAGTTCTGCCCAAAACTGCCCAAGTGCTGGTCACCCGGGTCACTCAAACCGTTGCCCCGAATCAGTGCAGAGCGTTTTCTGAGCTGACCGTGTGTCCAATCCATCCCAAACCTGTATGGTTGGATGCTCCTCGGAAATACGCACCTTTTTTTTTTTACGACACCTCAATCCGACACCCGACGCTCCCGGAATCGCAATTTTCGTGCTGGGCCCCTGCCGTTACTCGGCACCCAGAAACGACCCGACTCGACCAGAACTGCGCACGACCCGACCCGACCAGAATCTGCGGTGCGGCCTGCACGAGCTCGACCCGACTCGACCTGCTCCGTTCAGCTACGCCTTCGACCAACGAGTTGTTGACTCGTTGCTGCGGCTACCCTTCGTCTTGCTCGACTTGTTTGCTTGCTTGGCTTGATGCTTCTCCACTTCCACGCTCGTCGTATTAATACGCACGCTCGAGTGAGTTGGTCGCTCGCCCTACCACGAGCCGACCCACTCGTTACGCCAGAACGCCCTCATGAACCGTCGCGTCTACGGGTGGGGCGCTCGGCCGACGGCGGAAGCCCTCGTTTCGAGTCGACACCCACGAAAGCCGCGCCGTTCGCGGGGTATTTGGGGGGGGGCGCTCGGCGGGCAGGGCCGACCCGTTCGGTTCGCTCGCCCTCCGAGTGTGGTGTCGCCGCGCGCCGCGCGTCGGCCGACCCCAGGCTCACCCGCCGGTCGCTCGTGGGGTGCGCCGGCGGGTGGCCTCGCTCCAAACGCCAACTCGTGTTGACTCGTCCACTTCCACGACGCGCCCGTCATGACTCGCACGCACACCTAGCGCGCCCGTGACTTTCCAACGGTGTGACGCGCGCCCGTTATGTCGACGCGCGCCCGTTACGTCGCACGGCGCCCAAGCTCACCAAACGCCCGTTTCGGCGCGCCCGTTCCACCGACGCGCCTATGAAGTGTCGGGGCGTTACACAACGTCTGCTAACTAGCAGCAACACATTTCTACCCGATTAATACCATTACTTTGGTGACGAAAATTTCCGGCAGATCAGAAATTTTTTGGTAGAACACATACGAACTCATTTGATAAGGCATTATAGCACGTAATAAATTGAAGGCAAATCATTCTTTGTGCAAGTATGGCAGGTCATTCTCTCTACAATCTCTTGCACTCTGGATGGTCGAACACGAATGGGTGGGTGACTAGTCACTACTCTAATATTATTTTTTTATATGCTTTTGTTTTTACTTTAAGCCCGTATGATATGATTTTTTTTAAACATTTTACTTAAGCCCTTAATCTTCACATATTCTCTACAAATATGAGGTAGCATTGGTCCATACATGGGTAAAATTTTTAAATTTAGAAGATTAGATAGGATGTTGTTGCAACACAAATTTTGGTTGTTTCGTGGATCGAATTTTATATCTGATATGATCTATTTTCTATTGAAGGTATTCTCTTTGTGGATCTAATTTTGTATCTCATGTGATCTATTTTTGTTGGAGGGATTGTCTTTTTTTGTTATGTATTATTGATTTATTTATAATTGGGTCTTCGAATTATGTATCGATTCGATGGAGACAATGCAGGGAGAAGGAAAGAAAAAATAGGATATAATTCAAGAGTGAGTTGGAGCATCAGAGAAAGTTGAACCAATAAATTTGGAACCAGTTAATTAAGCGGAAAATGGTTGCATTATGTACGTGCATATTCACATGAAAACATAAGCTAAGACCGTATATTCACAAATGAGAAAGTGATGGACTATCCAAGTGATATTTACAATCATTATTAGATGGATTCTAGGCATTAATATCCTTGTCAGCCGATTCATTATCGGGCGGATTAACTGGACTTTCATTTTATTAAAACCCCAATTTAGTTTGACCTGGAATGGTATTTCAAATAAATTGAATGTTGATCAAGTGTTGAATAAAGGAATAAGTCTCCCAGAGAGAATTCCCTCCTTCGTTAATAACTAACCAGATAGATAGATAAATAATGAGGCTCATGATAGGGGATAGGATCTGTCCATCATTTTTTATATACGTAATTATCGTGAGAAACTGGCTCCGTGCCTGCCTTGTACCCTGGTTGGTATGTGGTGCTTTGCTCTATAATGTTGATAAGAAATCTATCTGGCTGCCTTGCCCTCGATGAAACACTGCCTCCGACCGAATCAAAAATAGATTTATCAAAAAGAAAAAGCCCAGTGAGAGGCTTTTCAAATATATATGGTCCACCCAAAGTTTGTCCCTAACCCAACGGTGGTCATCACATAAAGAAAGGTGGTGGCGCAAAAAATGGTAAATTTGGAACTGAAAGTAGAAATAGTTTTCGTACTGAGATTGCAAAGTTGATCTTCGCACCAAGTAGGTGAGGAGGAGACTTCACATTTCCATCTGATCTAATATCACCTACACTCACCATAGAGGGAGCTACCCCATATATATCATTGATAGAAAGAGGTATCTCTTACACCACGTGAAAATAGGTAATCTCCAAGTAGTCTAGAAATTTTAAATAGGTTTCCAAAATAGGTAATCTCCAAACAGTTTAGAAATTATAAATAGGTTTCCACATCTCATAATTCTACACAATAATGAGATTAGATGCATTTTTAATTTTAATTATTTCATTGTGCACAATTAATGAGAAGTGGTCAACACAAATAGAAAAAATGGAAAAACAATTAGACTAAGGAGTCAAAATTCTCATTACACTTGTGTTAATTTGCAAAGATATATATAAGGGTGATTGTGGCGCTGATCCCATTAATTTGAAGCACAATAGTTGTCCAATTTCTTTCTTGATCTCATATATATATATATATATATATATATATATATATATATATATATATATATATATATATATATATATATATATATATATATATATATATATATATATATATATATATATAATTTTGGAAATGTGAAATGGAGAATTTTGATGTATATTAGAGTTTGAAATATTTCTTGGAATAAAGGTTGTCCTCCGAGAACTGTAGAAATAGGTAAATAAAATGTTAGGTTCTAACTATGAGATTATTGTAATAGTGGAAGACAAATACCTAGTGAAGGAGGTTCATCAATAATGTTCAGTAGATGCCAATATAGTGCACACGATCCACTAGTTACAGGATGATCTAGATACACATCTAGGCTACACTTGGTAGAATGATCACCTCGTCTATCAAAGGTGCATATTTTTTTGGGATTGAGTATTTTAATCTAGAGTTTTATTTGAATATCAGTCCTTTACCATAATAGGTCACTTTGAATTTTGAAAACATCTGAAAGGATAAGTGTTCATTCTTTTAAGAAGGCATGAAGATGAACATCCACATATTTGTGGTTGAATATGAAATTTTCCAATGGCACAAAGGGGAGATGATGTTGAAATTTGCAACAAGAAATAATGAAATTGGCATCCAGAAACAACAGACACATTGGTGTGGGATCACAAGTCACACAGTGATGGATCCTAGCGACACATTAGTGTGTAAGCCAATTTCTAAATAAATTGTAATCTTATCTCATAACAAATTATAATAGTTAACTAAGTGTGATAGAATTATTTAGCTCAATAATTTCGAGTTGAGGGTATAAGGATAGGCATGTGGAGTCATTATATTATTAACAGGGTCCAATTATAGTTGTAGGACTAGTGTAGTGTGGGTGGGATCAGTTAATTCATAATAATTGAGTTAAAATCAATTTAACTAGTTCTAACTGTTTGATGAGCTAGTGGAAGATCAAGTGAATTAAAATATATTTAATTCACTAGTAGTGATCTACCAAGTAACTGATGATTCACTAATTATAGCTACATGCATGCTAATTATGGCGGAGACCCAATTGAGACAAAGGTTCAAGGAAAGTAAATTATTAGTTGTATTTTTAGAAAACTACCCAAATGCAATTATAAAACCACAGGAAGCCCATGATCAATTGCACAATCAAGGAAAGATGAATTTCCTATTTAATATGGGTTTAATTCTCTAGGGATTGCGTAAATAGGGTAGGTTAATAATTGGCTATGTGTTTGTCCAATTTTTCCTAGATCAGTTTGAAGCAATTGGTGGACTGTATGAGGTTGTGGTGATCACAAATACATTGTATTGTTTCATGATTCCTTGGTTGATTATACAATAAATTTGGAGGGGTTTTGAGCAGTTGCCTTCCCCAGGAATATTTGGTGTTGTGTATTGATTTACTTCTTTCTCTTACTTGCATGTGATTGAGCGATCGTGTTTTATATTCCACAAATATTGTAGAAGGATTTAGTATCATGCTTTAGTACATTTCATGATTGGATTGAGTCCATTGATGTATTTTCTACATGGTATTATAGTTGTGTTATAGATTTTCTACATGGTATCAGAGCATTAGGAATAACAATAGTGGAGAAGAAATTGAGTTTGTGTTGAACAATATTCAAATTTGCAGGTACTTTATTTGGAGCTATAAGTGGATCAAGAGGTATTTCAATGACTTGAGACTCGAATATGCACTTGAGGGAAGTTCGAATTATATTGCATGGAAGGACGGGATGGAGGAAATGTTGGAGGAAAATGGGTTGAAAGAATTCATAGATATTGATATTCCCAAGCCCACAACAGAAGATGCCCAACTTCTTGATGCATGGCATAAGAAGGTAGAAAAGACGAGAATGATCTTATTATAGGCAGTTTAAGATCATATTGTCTCAAGTCTCCATGGAAAGGAAACTCCATATGCTATGTGGAAGGCCTTGACAGGTTTGTTTCAAAGCAGCAGTGACCACCGAAAATTGGCACTCAACGAAAAGCTCAGGAAAATAAAAATGGAGAAGGGTGACACAATCCAGAAATACTTGACCAAGTTCAGTCAATGTCGAGATGATCTTGGAAGTGTTGGGATTAATGTAGCTGATGATGACTTGGTGAGCCTAGCACTTATAGGCCTTCCCAAGAGATGGCATAGTTACGAGGACTCTCTGAATGGGAGGGAGAAGTTACCAGATTGGGAGTGACTATGGTTAGATTTGGTATAAGAGGAGTTTCGGCGTGATACCAGGGATGGATCCTCATCCAAGACTGATGATGAGGAAAATTGTGCCTTGTCTGGTAAGGAAAATAAGGGGAAAGGAAAGAATTCCTATTCCAAATCTGAGACCACAAAAGAAGGTAAGAAGTGTGACGTGTCAAAGGTGAAATGTCTTCACTGTCATGACGATGGACACTATGCCACAAATTGTTCACAAAAGAAGAAGAACAACAAGAAGACTCTAGGAGTTGCAGCGAGTGAAGCTTTGGTCTCATAGTTTGAGTTGGACTTCTCTCTCATCGCATGCATGGCGTCAACTGCGATGGGATCTATGTGGTACTTGGATAGTGGAGCATATTTCCACATGATGGGAAACAAATAACTCTTTAGTAGCTTGGAGGAGAAGTATATTCAAATGCAGATAGAGATGCATGATAACGGAGGTATAGTGCTATTAGGATTGGTACAGTTACTTTCCAGAGACAGTCAGGTAAACATTTCTTATTAAAATATGTCATGCATTTACCAGGCTTGAAAAATAATTTAGTTTCAGTTGCTATGTTGGAGGATCTTGGATATGATGTGGTTTTCATTGAAGGAAAGGCATTCCTTCGTCACAAAGCCACAACTCAGGTAAAGAAGATTGGGGTTGTGTGAAGAACCTTCAAAAAATTTATGTAAATGGATGCACAAAATTGAGCGGTAAAGCAAGGAAAGTGGTGAGATGGGATACAGGTGAGTTATGGCACAAGAGATTGGGCCATCTACACCATAGCGCTTTGAGGATGATGCAGTAGATTTCTACAGGTCTTCCAAAGGGTACTCTTGTGCAGATAGAGACATGCAAGGGATGTACCATGGGGAAGTATAAGAAAGCCATTCATTTTTCCCTTGAGAGGGAGATTGAATTGAATACAAATGAGGAACTCTTAGTTCCAAAGGATGAACCTTAGGATGTGGAGTAGCCACAAGCAGAGGATCATGGAGTGGTAGAAACCACTCATGCATATCCATCCACTAGAAATGGCAGGAAGCACACTAGTGAGGCTGAAAGATTGATGCTAGATGCGACAAAGTATGTAGGTGCACCTACATCACAATGTAGACAGAGAAGGTCCCCAAACAAGTATACTAGATACATGGCTCTTATGAGCGACTGTATTGTGACAGAACCATCCTCTTTTGAGGAAGCAGTGCAACAACCAACATGGTTTGATGCCATGGTTGAGAAGTATGACTCAATTATCGGAAAGAATTCATGGGAAGTGGTTGCAAGACCAGTGGGGAAGTCATTGGTTGGATATAGGTGGATCTACAAGGTGAAGAAAACATAGGCCTCCAGGAGGGGGGAATTTTGAGCCAGATGGGCAGAGGGAGTACATGCAGGTATACCTCCAGGTGTGAGGTGGGGCGATCTATAGATATGATCCCAAGAATAAATTTGGGTAAGGTACATTGAGATGGTGTGTCTCATGGCTAGAACCTGGCTACGAGGACCCCACAATATAGCAGTAATAGGAAGGGTCGGTTATATTGATACAGTAATATTTCAGGATGACAAAAATTAGAGTGACGTGTCAGATACTGGAGCGCATATCAGAGTTGGCAGTAGTGCAAAGTGCATGGATGCAGATGTCAGTAGTGTAGGGATTCCAGTAGAGATGGGAAGTAGCTATTAGCAGTCAAAATAATATGATAACATATGCATCATACTGATTCATTTTTTGGAGGCTATTCAGTTTCAGGAGAGTTTCATGTGCCAACAACACTAGGAAGTGATGCATGAAAGAACATTCCAAAGGTACCATATCAGGACATATTGATTCATTTCTGGTTGAGAGGGAGTGTTGAAATTTGCAACAAGAAACAAATAAATTGGCATCGACAAACAAAAAACATACTGGTGTGGGATCACATGTCACACAGTGGTGGATCCTAGCGACACATTAGTGTGCAAGCCAATTTTTAAATAAATTGGAAAATAAATTGTAATATTATCTCATAACAACTTGTAATAGTTAAATAAGTGTGATATACTTATTTAGCTCAATAATTTCGAGTTGAGGGTCCAAGGATAGGCATGTTGAGTGACTGTATTATTAAAAGGGTCTAGTTGCAGTTGTAGCACTAGTGTAGTGTCGGCGGGATCGGTTAATTTACAATAATTGAGTTAAAATCAATTTAACTAGTTCTAATTGTTTGATGAGATAATTGAAGATCAAGTAAATTAAAATAGATTTAATTCACCAGTAGTGATCTACCAAGTAAGTGATGATTCACTATTTATAGCTGCATGCATGCTAATTCTGGTGGAGACCCAGTTGAGACAAAGGTTCAAGGCAAGTAAAATATCAGCTGTATTTTTAGAAAATTGCCCAGATGCAGTTATAAAACCACAGGAAGCCCATGATGAATTTTGCAATCAAGGAAGGCTGAATTTCCTATTTAATAGGGGTTTAATTTTCTAGGGATTGCGTAAGCAGGGTACGCTGAGGGTACGCTAATAATTGGATATGTGTTTTTCCAATTTTGCCCAGATTAGTGTGAAGTAATTGGTAGAATGTATGAGGTTGTGGTGATCACAAATATATTGTATTGTTTCATGATTTCTTGGTTTATTATACAATAAATATGGAGGGATTTTGAGTAGTTGATTTCCCTAGGAATATCTGGTGTTGTGTATTGATTTAATTCTTTCTCTTAATTTCATGTTATTGAGTGATCCTCTTTTATATTCCAAAAATATTGTATAGGGATTCAATATCTTGCTTTAGTACATTTCATGATCGGATTGAATCCACTGATACAATTTCTAAATGGTATTATAGCTATGTTAGATATTTTCTACAGATGATGAAGCCTATAGGATCATTACAACGTTTACTCATTCTATCCCTTTTGTGGACTGACATTTCTATGGACTTCATTGTGGGGTTATTGAAAGTAGGAAACAAATTATCATGGCATTTTTAATTTCCTTTTAAAAAATTCTCACTTTTGTGCCTTACAACACCCATTCAAGGCCTCCACTGTAGCACATATTTTCGTGGACAATATTTTAAAACTCAATGAAATGCCAAAATCAATTGTGGCTAATCATGTCTCCACCTTCACTAGAAAATTATTGTAGGAATTAATTTAGGTTCAAAGTATTGATTTGAATCTCAACATGACATATCACTGCAAAACAAATGGTCAGACATAAGCATTCAACAAGTGTTTGGAAGTTTATTTACATTGTTTTTCTTGGATCGATATATCTAATGGGTATGTTGTTTATCCGTGAATGAATGGTGGTACAATACCACCTATCATTGTGGTACTCAAATGACCCCCTTTGAGGTACTCTATGGAATATATTCCCCATCAATGCTATCTTACTTACCATGCTTCTCTAAGATTTAGGAGGTAGAAAAAACCTTGGTAGCTCAAGTTAACATTCCTTGTACCCTCAAGGATAGTTTGTTGTGGCCCAAAACATAATGAAACAACATGTTGATTAAAATTCCTTTGAATTCCACTTTGAAGAAGGGGGTAAGGTGTTCCTACATCTCCAACGCTATAAGAAAATATCAAATGTATCGGCCCGGTGGCTTACAAATTGGATTTTCCCAGCCATTTTAAGTTCTATCCATTTTTTCATGTGTCTTGCTTAAAGAAAGTGGTTGGGTCCAATTGCAGATTTCAATCTATCCTTCTTGAACTATATGAGAATGGTTCCATTTGGTTGGAGCTCAAGGCCTTTTTGGACAAGCACAAGTGTTGTTTTCGCTAGTGCACTATCTTCAAAGTCTTAACCTAATGGAAGGATGCATAGGCCAGAGATGATACATGGTAACCAATAGATATTTTACACCAAGTTTCCTTTTATAGATTTCAGGACAAGATTATTTGTAAGGAGGAGGTCATAGTGGGGTCCCACCATAACTCACCTTGCTATGACAATAGGTAGTTACTTAATTTATTAGGCCCACAAGGTAGTAGAGTGTGAAATCAATACATGTAAGTTAACCTTGTTAAAGAAGGTCCACTCGTATATTAGAGTAAGTTGACCTTGTTAAAGAAGGTACACTAGATAATAACATTAATTGGGTTCTCTACATGTATGAGGGCATCCCTTCCTATCCATTCTTAGAATCATTACTGTAAGGTTGTAGTGATGAATATGTTATTTTCATGTTGATAAATGAGTTTATATTAATGGTATCATTAGATGGTTCCTTGGTTAGGGAAAATGATGGAATGGTTAAGTAATATAATGGACATGTGCTTCTCCATGTCTCTATTTTTTTAAATGATTTCCCTACTATTTTATGAGCTAGATGCATATAGATTTCTTGTAAATTTGTTATGACTGCACTTGGGGTCATTGGTACAACTATGAGTGAGGAAAACAGTTGGAAGAATCATTGGTGCAGAAATCCCAATCGATGGTGAGAATCTCGCTGTCAAATAAGCATAAAATTATGTTGGGGCCCCGATCTTAACGAACTCAATATGATCTTTTTCTCCTTACAATTTTTGAGTTTGGTATATTATGGGCATCAGGCTATGTATTAGTGTGAATTCTAATTGCAAACATTCAAAAAAAAAATCACTTCAGATGTGCATAAAAAATAGCCTTAACATCCAAGATGGTTGTCAATTTCCTTAGATCTGCAGTTAGCGATCAGAATAAAAGCTAAAAAAATCCATATCTATGTAGTTAAATACATTAGACAACAAAAAATAAGCAAGAGTTACTCCATGCATCCAATGAACAAGACAATAATTTTTAAAGAATTTTTTTTATTATGACACCTGCGAAGGGAATATAGAAAGATGTTATGAGCCCCACCTCAATGGGATAGGTCCTTGTATGTTCTCAACGCTTTAGATCTAAGATCTCTCTCTCTCTTGATGGTGCAGAAAATCCAGAAAAATGGAACTCAAAGGGAGCTCACAAGAAAAAAGTAGAAAAATATGGCAATGATGGGAGGATTAAAGTCAGACCAAAAGTATAGATCAAGAGTGATATCTAGGCAACAAAATGTAGTGAATGAATCGAAAACCCTTATATTTATAACAAAATATTGAGTTAATCTAGATATTGGTGCATAATTAAAATATTATTAACCAAATCTAGATCCAACTTTTATGGAATATTTTATTGTTTTTGTTGGAGGGAAAAGGAATTTGAATTTGGTCAAATCCATTTATTTAGAAATAATTAATAAATAAATCATTTATTTATTATCTTAAGAATTTTGTTGAGTAATAGTTAAATAAATAATTATTTATTCAATTATTTATAAATGATTTAGTCAAATTTAACAAGGAATATTATTAAATAGTCATTTAAATAATTATTCCTAGAAAACAATAAGATAAATAATTATTTATTTAATTCATTTTCCTATTTTGGGTTAAATATGACGAGGAATGTTAATTAAATAGTGGTTTAATTAACTATCCCTAGAGAAAAATGAAAAAAATAATGATGTATTTAATTATTCCTCATGGGGTTTCCTGTTTAGACTAGAAACAACTTAATAAACTATGGGTTATTAAATTATTTTCATAGTGAAAGAAATTTTACTATGGTAAAATTGGTCTTGCATGGTGTAATTTAGTCCATCTAATAGTAACAGGTTATATGACCAAAATTTGGTGTAACAGATTGCCCCCTAATGTGCGAGCGTTAGGAGATAATCGTATGACCAAAGTACGTTGTAAGAACTCAATCACTAGACACCGAAGGGGAGCCAGAGAGAGAGAAATATAAGGTGGACTGAAGTGAGAGAGGGAAAGATCATGAGGAGACGAGAATTATAGGTGTGTTAAGTCTCCTTTATGAGTCAGTACCTATTCTGCATGAGGCAGGGGAGGCATACCTATGCCCGCTAAGATAAAAAAGTACAAAGAATAATGGTGCATCTAGCAAACATGGGACTGAGCTATATAGTACATTCTGGCATAAATATGAGCAAGATAAAAAACATGATAATGGATCCCACATACATACTGTGCCTAGGAAAACAACTAGGATTAGTACAATAATATTTGAGTACATGAGATATAAGAACAACTAAAGAGGCCCTATAAAAAAAGAAAGGGCTCTGAAAATATGAATGCTACATGCAAACTAAAAAGGCGATGCAAGCAGATGATGTTGGAACGATCAAATATATGGATCTGCATCCAAGGCTGTAGTAGAGTGGCCATCCGGGCATGTGGGGGGCTACTTGAAGGGCCACCCCCTCATGAGTTCTGAAACTTCTCACACACACCCAGGAATCACTGGTACAATCTACTGCATCCTTGAAGCCTCAATTATACGGATCTCGATCATGCCATGAGGAGCTAGAACTGAGAAACAATCAAGTCAAAGGGTAATAAAGGGTCCCTTTTCCTAATCTGAGGCACTGACCAAGAGTGGAAGTTGGAACCAAGGTACACCACCCTCTAGACATGTCTTCTGGAATGAATAAGATGATGTCAACAAAAGGAGGTCAGCCATAGGTGAGGCAATAAGGAATCCTCAACTAAGGCACAAGGGATAATAGTGGAGTGATTGATAGACTGACACCAGGGATGATGGTGGAATGGGGGGTACTGAGTAGAGGGTTGACGACTTCCCTTGTTAGAGCATAAAGGGAATGGATGAACTGGCAGCTACTAACTCAACTCTAGAGGGGATATGGGATAGTATGACTAGAGGCCAAAATGTGCGACAAAAGGGAGGTACAAAGCAATGAAGGATGGAAGTCTTTGATGAGAGACAAAAGGGACTCGAGACAGACTCCATGGATGTGATGATGACTCAACTCGGATGATCTAAACAAGGGTGACTTGATGATGCTGCCACACATAAGAGGTCCAGTGGGGACCATAAAAACATCACTCATGATGAAAATTGACACAAGCATCGACAAGTATGAAAGCAAAGTGGTGCCCCGAGTACAAGTGTTGCAAGGGAAGAAATTCTATTTTAAGAAGCGGTGAAGTGACCCTTCGTGGAAAAAAGGCTTCTAGGTGAAGTATCAAATCACAAAATAATAAAAGTAACCTACCTAAAATAATTAAGATGGGCATTTCAAGAAATGGAAATGCTAAGGGTAAAATTTCTTAAGGTAGAGTGCATTGAAAGGATTAGGAAGAGGGTGGCTTTTAAAATCCTCTAGAAGGTATGCCCCTTTACCCAAATTCTTACTGATAATGTATGGGAGTAGCCACAATGAGTCAAAAATCCTATGACCGAGGACATCATGAGCCTGGTCATATACAAGAACAAGATAGGCTTCGTGAAAAGTACGAGGCTATATTTTTCAGTCATATTTAAATTTGGTGCACTTCTTAGCCACCTCGGTGGTTTGCAATGCAATACGGCGATCCTCAGAAGAGCAGTCAAGAATGATAAGTCTTTGTTCTAAAGGTTGGGTTTGAGGGATAAGTTCGATGACTAGGTGAAGGGAAGGGATTTCACACTCGATTAGTACGATTGCCTCCTCGCCAAAAACAAGGTGGAAATGAGTAAACCTGGTGGTGGTTTTATCAAAAGTTCTATAGGCCCACAAAGCAGGGAAGAGAATAAGGTGCTGATTGTTTTTTTCTTATTCACGATCTGTTGAAGCATATTTTTAAGGATTTTATTGACTGCTTCAACATGGCCATTACCTTGGGGGTAATAGGATGATGAATATTGGTGTTCAAATCCTAATAGAGAGGATAGATCATGCGATATCTTATCTTCAAAATTTCGGCCATTTTCAGAGACCAATTGTTTAGGAACTCTGAATCAAGCGATAACATGGTTAAAGAAAAAGATGGTTGCGGTAGCTACTGTATTGTTGAACGTTGGCATTGCCTCAACCCATTTAGTGAAATAGTCAACTGCCACGATGATATACTTGTGGTTACTAGCATATTTAGGTCGAAAGTCGATAAAGTATATGGCCCACTTACAAAAGGGAATAGCTGAGATAACATGATGGAGGGGAGCCATAGGGGCTCGAGCCTTTGGGGCATAATTTTGGAAATTGGAACAATGTTTGACTACTTCAATGCAATCACCAAAGAGAGAAGGCCAAAAATACCATATGCGCATGATTTTCTGGGTAGTAAAGAGACTAGAGAGGTGGCCACCACAAGCATCGCTATGGCAGGCATTAAGGAGTTTCTCAGTTTTAGCATGCATGAGACAATGATAGAGGAATGTATCTATGTCGTGATGATAGAGGTCATCACTGATGATCAGGTAGTGGGGGACCTGGTGTTGGATACGTCGTCGAGCATCATGGTTAAGATGGAGGGTGAACTTTTGGATTCTTTTAGGTCCCTATATTACAAGTCTTGTCCCTTATTATGTTGTTGTAGACCCCCTTATTATTATTTTTGTACCCATGTAATCCCCATATTATTATTATTGTGCCTTTACATTATTATTTTTAGGTCGGCTAGGATCATATTATGACCCCATGGACTCCTATATATAAAAAATAGGTTTCGTTATTTGTATAATCCAAGAATTGCTAATTTATGTAATTTAAAGGAGGTTTCTCCCTCGAAGTGGCTTATTTATAAGGCTTTGACCTCTCTTTTCTTCTATTTTTGCAGCTGGTTTCATAACATTTGGTATCATAGCTTTGGATTCTATGGTTTCGCTACTCCGAATAGATCGTCGTGGCGTTTTTGATATAACTTTGTTTCTACGAGGTTTTAGAAGATTATTTTTTTTGCAGAGGAAAGCCGAAATCCCGAGGAACGTCATGTGACAATTTCAGATCTTCATGCACAATATTTTCGGAGATATGATCTATGGAAGTTAGGGTTTTTTCAGGCTCCTCAATTTGACCTAAATATGTCATCATGGCATTTTTTCTATAAGGTTTTTTGTATGATGGTTCAAAATCTGAAATCTCTACAAAGCGAATCTGAATTGCTAAGAAACGTCATGTAAAAATTTAAAATCTTCGTTCAAAATATTTTAGGGTATATTATCTATGGAAGTTAGGGTTTTTTCAGGCTCCCGAATTTCACCTAAAAAGGTCATCGTGGAATTTTTTCTATAACTGTTTTGCTACGAAGCTTCAGAAACTGAAATTTTTACATAGCGAAGCTGAATTCCGGAGGAGCTTCTTATAAAAATGTTAAATCTTGGTTCGTAACATTTTCGGAGATATGACATGTGGAAGTTAGGATTTTTTTAGGTTCCAGAATTTAATCTCAAAGAGGTGACCGTGGGAAAATCGTTATAACTCTCTTTCTAAGCATTAGATTAGAATTACATAAGAAGTGGCCTCAAGTACACAGGCTTTAGTTTCATATGTATCAATTTCAGAGCCAAAGGAGGAAACAGTGACACATGGCACACCATACAAGTTCGATCTACCAAACTAGTCCATAATTATGTCATTGTGGGAGGTTGGGTATAATGTTGCCTTGAAGAATCCAAATCAGGTCAGACCTATGGAATTCAAAAGAATATTTAGAGGACTACTACAACACAAAATTTAATGTATTTAAGATCCGAAATCGCAGAGATAATTGATTTTCAATATTGAGCTCCTCAAAATCAAGAAAAAGGTGTGTATTTGTTTTTAAAATTGCATAGCGTTTGCCTGAAAAAGTAGTTTTAAGTGATTCCAAGGGAAAATTGAAGAATTTTTATCCGTATTGTGTTCTATAATGCCTCCAAAAATTAATTCCATACCCACTAAGCCCCCAGAAAGCTATACTATTGTTATAGGTCAATTTAGGCACCATTCCCAATGACCTGGTTAACTGGGCATCATCTCCAGGACCAATGATAAAAGGTTTATCATTCGCTATCATTTCAGTTGCTACATGCCCTAAGACAAGAAACAAGACAAATCAAGAAATAATTTCATCAAGAAAAGTTTTCCAAGGTTTGAAGCTTATTATATAGCATATGAGAGCTCACCAACATAGGCTCTAAGGGGCCTAAGTGCATTGTATATGCAGGTAGCCCCATGCAAGGTTGCTCTGCAAAGCACTTCCCGACATTCATAGGCGCATTGGTCACATTAGGAGCGAAATTCTCATTGTTCAGAAATCTCTACTTGGCTAGTGCCTGCTAGAAGAGTTCACATGTGTCAAGATTCAGATCTAAGTGTCCATTTGACATCTACATGAATGGAAACATGTCTTTCCTATTATTGGAAAGTCATTGATTGCAAAAAAAACTACAGTTCAACTATAAATTGAGCACAGATCTAAGTGCTTGAGGAGGAAGAATTTGAGTAAAGAAATGCTGGAGAATTTTCAATTGATAGCTAGATTTGTGTAGCTGCTGCTGGAGAGACTTATACTGTGATGAGGCTTGGGAATGTTGCTGGAAGGTCACTTCAAATCAGTCACTAGGTTGTAACCTCTCCTTCTATCATCAATAAAGAGTACTTCTTATTTTTCCCTATATGCATCTGCATTGGCTTTGATTTTTCATATTGCAAGATCTTGGTTGATGTATATGGTTTAGGCTTTACTGATTTAGCTAACTAGCTTGAATAGATATCTATATTATTTCATATTCTTTTGTTTTAGTGTTCTTTCTTGCAGGAAGCATTCAACATAAAAACTTCGTGAATTTGAAGCTACAACAGAAGTGACAGAAGGATCCATTTGGAAGTGATTAAACAAGTAAGCCTCTAATCCTCTCTGTGTATCTATTATGAGTTAGGAAAAATAATCGTATAGTCTTTCACTTGTTTTTCTAGAGTAGTACCTATATAGGGAAACATGATTTATCCGTAATTCACAATTCTGGCCCAACAAATTGGTGACTCCACTGGGGAGAATTTATCTTAGTTCTAGGTGTTTAAGCCTTTGATTTGATCTGTTTATCCACCCAGTAGTTGTTACACACAAATATTAAACCTTTTCAGAGCTTAATTTGCAAATACAGTGAGTTAAACAATAGTATTTTTATTTCTATGCTGCGCCCAACACACCCTTAGACTGGACACAGTGTTTTGCAGAGCACTGTCTCCCTTCCTAGCCTACGTTGCAGAGCACTTTCTCCCCTTGGAGACTGTGTTGACTCCTGAAAGTACCCAAATTCCCTTGAATTTTCCTTTGCAATTTGCTTCAGTTTTGTTTGCTGCTGTGTTTTGAAAAGTTTAATCCTCAATTGACCAGTGACTCTATATACTTCTTGTCCTTTGACTGAAAATTTGTTCAATGTTGTTTTAAAAAAGTTTTTCTTTATCATTCACAAGTTGATTTCAAAGTAATTTTTATAGTCGCATTAAGAATCATTTGCTTTCGAAATAGGAAATTGTCGTAAAATCTTGATTTCCTTGATAGGAGAAATTTTTGTTGAAATCCTCGTTTTTCCTTCAAAAAAGAAATTGTTGTTTCTATTCTTCATTTCTCGAAAGTAAAAGGCATCTAAATTGTTGATTTAGTGCACCTAGTTTCTTTTTTGTATTCATAACATTAAAGAAACTGAAAAGAAAAACTTGCATTTTCATGTAGAATAATGTGTGTTTTTCAAAAGGAACATTAGGAAATATGCATTTCGTATGAAATCATTGATTTGTTTTTCTCATTCATTTGTTTGATCACAAATTATTTTCTCTCTTCCCTTAGTAGCTAGGTTCTTCATTGAAAAAGCTGAAAGTGAAAGTTTGTTTATCATTCTTAGCTTGCATTTTAGCAATTTCATACACATCATGTGAAATTTTGAAAGGCAAATTGTTAAGAAAGATCAACATAAAATTAATCTCAATTTACTTAAAAATGCATTGGAACAATAATGATAACATTTAGAAGGTCTAGGCTAGAGACGTGTTCCAACGTCGTAAAACATAGCAACTGTCGGTAACTTGTCTGCGATATATTCTGAGTGTGATACCTCACTCCACGTATGTAAGTATATCATAGCTCATCCACGTACTTTCGAGTATATCAGGCTGTGTTACAGTACGATAAGTATAAAGGGGTGAACTCTCTGTGCGGTTTTGCATCAGACAACACTAAAACGGACTTGGGCCTCCACGTACCTTCGATTATATTTTGGAGGAAATTTTTTTGGTTCTATCTATCCATAGTGAACCGAGTTGGCTTCCTTGAAATTGTGATACACTGAACATGGCATTGGGGGAGATTACTTGCCCGTACTTCTTGGTTCGCCAGGAGTATTCTGCAGTTCACAGTTTCTTGGTAAACCATTTTGCCTAGCATTACCCTCTCTTTTTTTATTTGTTTTTTGGTTAAAATAAATTAGTAATCATGGAAGGAAAAACTCCTATCCTCCATCGTTCGCGTATATTATCTTTAAAACCAACTTTACCACCGAAAGTTACTTCTGGTAGGCAAAGGCGACCACAATCTGCTCAATTAATTACAATCCATACCTCTAGAGAAACATCATCTTTTAAACCAGAGTTAGCTCAAATTGTTTCTACACATCCTGGTTCGTCTACTATTTTCAAAACGGAGTCTTCACCAGTACCCTTGATCACGATCCATTCAATCGCTGAGACCATACCTCCTGGACCCGACGTTTTTCAATGAAAAATTGATCCAGATCCTATCTCTTCTTTGCCAGAACATCTGAATCTTGAAGTCGAACAACCAGAAGTTGTTCCAACCTTGGTCATCCCACAAACTTCTGTAGCTATTGAAACTCCTATATCACACAATCAACTTTCTGAATTATATTTTGGGCGTGACGGTGAATTTCTTCCTCTTGGTTTAATTGTGATTGAAGAAATCCCACAAGACGATACACCTTTAACTCCAACCCATTTTGGGGAGGACCTTTACCTGTACTAGTCTTTTCCTCAATCATTTCCATCTTATTTTGGTGATCCTGTTGCCATTCAATCTCTTGTAAATTGTTGAGGTTTTACATTTGGTCAAACAACCATGTTTGAACCAAAATCTTCAGTTGGGTCTGCTATTCCAATTACATCAGCTCCTACCCTCGCTACTTTGTCGATGTTCACAACCTCACTAGAGTCATATTTGCACGATGGCCCTCTGGTCCCAACAGGTTACAAATCATTATCTGGCACTTTCTCTAGTGCATCTTCACGATCATGGTCTTTTCCAAAGTCATGATCTGGTGTTTTAACTGGTAGTCCTATCATTAGTACTGAACGACTTGATTCATTACATACATCATCAGGGCAATATCAAGTCGGTCCTTTTGGGTCAATTCCTTTAAGTACCATATCCACTAGACTCCTAGCATTTGGAGAAAATTATTTTCTATCTTATTATCCTCCTTATGCTAGGGGGAAACCTTTGGTCACCCAATATGAAAGTAATTAGTCACTTTTTGGTCAAACTAATGTTGACATGAATGTTTTTCAATGGCATCCCACTTTTCCTATCCAACCACAAACGATTGTACACTTGTATCAACTAGTTCAACCTATTACACCCACTTCATTAACATTTGCTAATACATCTATACCCTTGTTACAGAATCAAAATATTTTACATCAACCTTATCAGGCGGGTTCTTCGAATCAATATCATCAAATGTTGGGTCCACAGACTCAAAATCCTTTGGTTAATTTACAACAACCTGTTTTAGGAATCATTTATTCACAAGCTGGTGTGCCATTTTATGGGATGTCACAAACGCAAACTGGTTATATATATCAACCGAATCTAAGTTATTCTAATTTGGGTTATAACATTGGTGGACATACCCCTTGGTAGCCATAAGTGAAAATGCCTCAAACTTCATTTCAACAAGTATCATATCTAGGTTTTGGTCAATCGGATCCTCAAGCGTTTGCTATGAAAAACAACCCCTATCTGGGTTACCAGCAACAAATTCCGTATGCTAGTGCTCAAAGGCCTATTGCCCATGCGATTCCATCTTACCCTGGCCATGCTCAACCTGACCTTAATCGACAGTTGCCTTTTGTTGCAACTTTGGAATTACCAGATTTAAACCAATTAACCAATGATCCTATAAATTATGCTCCTTGGTGGCTGGTGATACCTCATAAATTACCTTCCGATATTCCTAAATTCAATGGAAGCCCTAGAGAAGATCCATCGACTCATGTCATGACTTATCATTTATGGTGTTCATCAAATTCCTTGAATGATGATTCTGTTCGACTACATCTTTTCTAGCGTACGCTCATAGGTCCGCCTGCTAAATGGTACATTGAGTTACCTAGAGCTTCTTTTGACAATTTCACTTCTTTAGCTACTATCTTTTTGAACCATTTCCAGTTACTGATCAGATACAAAACTGGAACATAACTCTTGACCAACTTCAAACAGACTAATTCTACTCACATTTCTGATCATATTCATGAGTGGCATCACCATCAACGAATGGTTAAGACATTTGTTCCAGATCAGCTCCTTGCTGAATGGTTCATTAAGTCCCTGTTACCATCTATAACTGAGGATGTGGCTAAAGGTGGTGTCATCATAGAAGAGAAAGCTATCATTCATGCCCAATATTTAGACTTGCTTTATACTTAGTCTGGCACACTCTATGAAAAAATTCCTAATGCACCACGATCTAATTTCAATGTTCCTCCTCAAATAAAGGACTGTCATGCATGAGACAGCTTGATAGGCATTGCAAACACACACCACACTACTGAATCTGATCCTACCCCTACTTCTAAAATTAATGTCGTGTCATTTGACAAAGGAAAAAGTGACAAGAAACCAGGAAGTAAGAAAAAGGGGAAATCAAAGAAAAAAAAAACTTCTAACCCACAGGAAAGATCATCTGATCAACCGTCTGGACCACAGAAGCCTCGTTATCCATGCATAATATGTAATGAGGAACACTTTGTTAGGGATTTTCCTCACTGTGCTAAAGTCTCAAAAATCATCAAGACTTCCCATGCAGCAGCTGTGTTGGTGGACCCATTTCCAAATCCAAACACTAATTTGGTTGCTACGGATCTAGCTCCTAGTTCCGAAGTGTTAATTTTATCCACCACAAAACCTTCACAGGATATTTTGGTTCCGACGTGGAATAAAGACTATGGTAGTATGGCCACTGATCAACCTACTACCTCGATAACAAATCCATCTACTAAATTAGTACCACCCACTGTTATTCCTGAATTGACAATTAAGCCACCAAACAAAGTAATTCATAAATCGACATATAATCCTTGAGCAAGAGCTGCACAAAATTATAATATAGTTGAATATTTGGCTCAATCCCCTTCAGCTATGTATTCTCTTGAGGTATTACAAAATTGTCCCTCCCAGAAGCAGGCTTTATTGCTGGTCATTGGTGGAATTGATCCAACTAATTCTAATCTTGTCATCTTTAATCATACAGGCTATGTACCACAACTACTGACAAAATTTCCATTCTCCATACAAATAAATGTTCTCAATCACCTTGTCCATCGCATTATTATTGATGAGGGAGCATCTATGTGTATTATGTCTCCAAACTATTGGAAGTCACTTGGCTCGCCGCGATTATCACAATCATCAACGACGTTGAAGGCTTTTGATGGAAAAACATATAAACCTTGTGGTATTATCAATAACCTGCATGTTGAATTCGGGGGAAAAACAATGAATATTGATGTTGAGGTTGTTGACGGACCTGTTGACATAATATTTTACTCGGAACACCATGGGTATATGCAATTGCTACCATTGTTTCTACATACTTTAGAATGATTTCCTTTCCACATAAAGGTACAATCACAATCATTAATCAATTATCCTTTTTTGCCTCCGCTTCACAGGTAACTGGAAGCATTCCATTTGTTCACTTACCCCAACTAGAAATTCAGAACATTGGTGTAGGAGTCTTAAAGGATTCCACTCTTATGGGAACCGTTGCTTTATCGCCGCCCGTGACATCGGCAGAAATTGCAAGCATAAAGACCTGCTAGATGGTCTCTTCCACTCTATTTGGCTTAAGGTAGAGTACGGGTTATTCTGATATTTCTACGTTGGATGAATTTTTACCACCCAACCCTATTGAGCTGGCATAGCAATCAATCTATTTGGCTTGGGCGGAAAATCTGAAATCAGCGTCGCTGAGTGTTTGGGTTGATTGTTCCTTAGACTTTGGTACTCCATCTGATCCATTTTCCTCAAATTTTTTGACACATGAAAATATTTTGGAAGTTATGATGTCAGAAGGAGAACCATGGGAAGATTATCATCATCGTTCCCAGCTTCCTGATTATGAAGAAAACAATCTTAGAGAACTATATCACCCATGCATCAAAACCTTATTTTCTAATTCTTTACCAATTAATGCAATTGATTCTGAGCGAAATTTATCAAATATCAAAGAAACGATTTCTATCGATATTTCGATCAAATGAGGCATTGTAGAAAATATTCCTGTCGGTTTATCTTGTTCTCCATCAGAACTTGATTCATATCGCTCTCTATTTCGTGAATTTTGTGACGTATTCGCTTGGTATTATGAGGAAATGCTAGGCAGAGATACTAGTATAGTTGAACACACTATTAATATAGAAAGCCACTGCCATCAAAGAAGATGTTGAAAAAATTTTGCGTGTTGGTTTCATTTACCCTATTCCGCTAACTGAGTGGGTTTCCAATATTGTTCCTGTTATGAAAAAACAAGGAACCATTAGAGTGTGCGTCAATTATCGGGATGTTAATCATGCTTGTCCAAAAGACAACTATCCCTACTCCCTTTATCGACTAGATTATTAACGATTGTGGTAGATGCGAAATATTCTCATTCATGGATGGATTTTCCGGCTACAATCAAATCAATATCTGCCTAGATGACCAACATAAGACAACATTCATCTATCCCTGGGGCACATTCGCATATAGGAAACTACCGTTTGGTTTAAAGAACGCTGGGGCAAATTTTCAGAGAGAAATGGATTATGCTTTCAATGACATCAAGCACATTGTTCAACCATATCTAGATGATTTACCAACGCATTCACGAAATTGGACTGATCACCCGATGCATTTGAGAGCCATTTTCTTACGCTTCTGACACTATAAGATATGCCTTAATCCACATAAATGTGTGTTTTGTATTGGTTCTGGTCGATTGCTTGGATTCATAGTCTCAAAAGAAGGAATTCGAATAGACACAATAAAGCTTCGGGCCATTACTGATTTTCCTGCACCATCAAACTTACTTCAGATACAAAAAATTCAAGGAAAGGCTAACTTCCTGAGAAGGTTCATTCCAATCTACGCCAAAATGGCTAAAAGATTTACTCGATTATTGAAAAAGGGGGTTCCCTTCCATTAGGATCAAGTTGCACAAGCTTCTTTTTATGCTGTCAAGGACACTCTTGTTCGAGTGTCATTAATGTATCCTCCTAATTATAAAAATGATTATTTCCAATATATCGTCGTGGTTGAAATGACCATCGCTATGGTTTTGGTCCAATTAGAAGATGGAATTGAACATCCGATCTATTATTTGAGTCGAAATCTCAATGATACGGAATTTAAGTACTTGTATGTGGAAAATCTTGCCTTGGCAGCTGTTCAAGCTGTCTAAAGATTTCACCACTATATCCTTCTCCGAAAAATAACAATGGTTTCGGATTGCAACCCCATGACCTATATCTTATCACGTCAATTTCTGGGGGGAAAATATTCAAATGGATTGTCATTTTGTAGGAATTTGATTTGGAATTCATCAAATCCAAGTCAAAGAAGTCTTTAGTTTTGGTTGAGCTTCTCTGTGACTTTCCCTCTGATAGTATTGCTACTACATAGGAACTATCTATTCCAGATGAGTATCTATTTTTTATCGGATCATCTGATCCTTGGTATGGGTATTTCATTATTTATCTCCAAACCCAAATTTTTTGACCTAATACCTCTCGCTCTGAACAACGACATATTCGATACCAAGACAAATATTATCTGATCTTCGATGATACGCTTTATAGTTGTGGTGTTGATACAATTTTAAGGATGTGCCTCACTCATGAGGAGGCCGAAAAAGTGTTAAATGATTTTCATGCTAGGGCTTTTGGTGGACACTTATCCGAATATTATACCGTGCAGAAGATACTCCGTGCTGGTTACTTTTGGCCTACTATTTTTCAAGATTGCATCCTCATAGTCAGAATTTGTCATGCATGCCAGATTTTTTATCGTAAAATCTGCAAACCAGCAGCGCCAATGCATCCTGTTGTCTCTATTGGACCATTTACGAAATGGGGTATTGAATGAATGACCTGTAACCCTCCTTCATCCGGGGGGCATGGTTATATTATTGTCGCAGTCGACTATTTTACAAAATGGGCCGAAGCGATGCCTACATTTAATAACACAAGACAAACAACTACATTTTCTTTTTCAACCACGTTATTGCATGGTTTTGGGTCCCACAGGCTATAGTTACTGGTCATGGGAAGCATTTTCACAACTATATGATGTCTGAATTGACTACCAAGTTAGGATTTTCGCATGATAATTCTACTCCTTATTATCCACAATCAAATGGACAATTTGAGGCTATTAACAAAATTCTTAAATGAATGACAGGAGTCCGTAAAAGGACTTTGCATTTGATCCTGTACTCCGCTTTGTGGGTGTATCGAACCTCGGTGAGAAACGCAACCAGATTTACTCCTTTTCAATTGGTGTATGGTTTAGAAGCTATCTTATCAATCCAATAGGAAATATCATCATTAAAACTCGCGATAGACTTGTTACCTGACACCTCAGAAGAAGAAGCGTGTCTCCTTAACCTCATCCATCTAGCTGGAATGCGTCGTGAAGCCTAATTGGCCAACGAAGCACATAAGAAACGTATAAAGGCACAATATGACAAAAATGTCTAGCCTCGCATCTACTCAGAGGGTGGCTTGGTACTTCTTTATGATCAAGAAGCTGATGTAATAGGTAAAGGGAAATTCAAGCCATTGTGGCATGGCCCCAATGTTGTCAAAATATTTCTTGCTAAGGGTGCATACAAGTTAGTTGATTACGATGGAATTCCATTGGCACATCCTAGAAATGGGTTGTATTTGAAAAGTTACTATGCTTAATCATGAGAGTAGTAACTTTTTGTATTATATTGTATATATGTTGTTGATTTTCATTCACTATTTTAATTTTTTATTAAATTTTTCTTGACATTAGTAATCCGCTTTACATTTCATCGCAGATGATTGAATCTTTAGAACCATTTGTTGGATATGATGATGCTGCTATTCGTAGTACGCAAAATCTATCCTCTACAGCGTCGGCCATTTTCGCTCTGAACGATGAGTTAGTGAGTTTTCAAGGGATTTGTATTGGTAGATTGATGAACAATATCGCTGAGTATAGTGCATTCGAACTTCTCTCTGATGCCATTTCATTCGGTATTAACCGCATAATCATAAGGTTAGACTCACAACTTGTGGTATTACAACTTACTAGTGTTTATACTGTTAGAAAGCCAACAATTCTTAGATTGTTCCTAAGAGTTCGACTTTTGGAAAGACATTTTTATTTTGTTCAATATCAACACATTTCCAAAAATTTGAACACTTTGATTTATTCATTAGCTAATCAAGTTTTATACAAAAATTTGTGACATAGGTAAAGAAAACATTCACATCATTGAATAGGATTCCACATTAAACATAGGAAAAACTCTGAAATGATATAGATAGATAGTTATAGGTTTTTACAAAAAAATTTCCCAATACACATTAGTCATCTCACCTCAAAATGTATGAAAAATTTCATAAGTAAATTATTGTTACTCATGGTAACATGCTATAAATCTAGCAATCCTACAGAGTAACTGCATCCAATAGTTGGGAACCCCAATAGTGTGTTGCTGCAGTTGCATGGGAACCTCTTCGATCCGGCTATCCAGAATCCTGAAGGTCAACCCCTCTATGTGCTGCTGAAGCTCAACCAGAGTCTCAACCATATCAAGGTCCTGAAGGACTGCTCTCCCGACAACCCTCTCTGCTGGTGCATCTACTTCGTGCTATGGTTCCTCTACTGGTTGAACACGACCAATATCTGCATTACATCAAACATTTAATTTAGTCTTTGAAATAAATAAAAACACAAAAAAATTGTATAAACCTTAGAAAAATAAAAAAACATGGTCAAATCATTCTTACCTATTGCACCCCACTGAGTGCCTTTTGGTAATACTAAATCTGGATCTCCTCAGAAGTTGATGCATGCATATGCATACTCATCGATGGCCACAATCTATCACCGGAACCAGGCAAAGAATGTAGTATAGAACACAACGGTCGATTGGCCTGCATGCTAGCCCATGAGTTCTACCCATATCTGCATTCGAGGATCTCTAGGACTAGATATATCCAATGTTACATGTTGTGGCTACATCAATGGAATCCGTTCCAAAGTGAAGGAGATAAGGATTGAACCATAACTAAAATTTTTCTTCCTTCCTCCCTTTACATTATTCAGTTGTTCCTTTATTTGAGATAGAACAGCTTCAGACCAGTTGAAGACTGTTAGCTCTAGGCACTCTAGCACATACTTCATATACGATCTTTTCGTTACATGTAGTGTAATGGTGCTAGCAAGTTTACTGATCGTGAAAAGGATGGTTCTCAAAGGCAATTCCATCACATCCCGGATGTTTATTTTTCCATCTTTTGTAGGTTCTACCCCTCGATATTAATATTGCATAACATAATCCATCACCGTCTCTCCTCCAACGGTAGATCCTTTAAGAGAAATGGGAAAACCTCTCCTCAAAAAAATTGTGAGAAAATACATGTCCTCAACTGTTATGGGAACCAATTTGTTCTTAATGTGGAATTCCTCTATCACTGGATCCCATGCTCGAACTAAGAACTCCAAGAGTTCTATTTTTTGCCTCATTCCCGAAAATTTGAAGTACTTAATTAGTCCACAATCTCTTAGGGCTCTTACAGTACCCGGATCATTCAAGGAAATCATAATATTGTTCTTCATGTTCTCTTTCCCTCCATGTAATCGTCATTATAATCTGATGGAAACCTGAAATACAACCATAAGACCCATTAGATTCCATTCATTGCAAAAAACTAGGAAAATCTTGGGCACAACATGAAAACCAAAAACTTGAACTGTGCCCAACGCACTCCCTGGTCTAATACAGTGTGTTGCACATGCAAGTACCCTTCACTGTACCTACTATGAAACATAGGTTTCGACATTTAGGGGTGCATTTCCCTCACTTTGGGCAGAATTTACCCTAGGGGCCTTAAAACCCTAAAAATATGCAAAGAATGGAAATGAAATGAATACCAAAGGGAAGAGGAGGTTCATGGTACTAACATGGATCAAACAACGATGAAATCCATCCACATAAATGACCACAATCAACAACTGAAGTTTGGGGGCAAAATCAGGTTCAGAGCTCCAAAATGCAAATGGTAACTATGGAATGGTAAACATGAATAGTGAAACTACTTTTTTATAGTCATTTAATTGTTTGCAAGTTAAATTTATTGCTATGACTATAGTTTAATTATGTTTTTATCATGAAACAGGTATTTTTAATCCATTTGATGTTGTTCTGAATAGGAAATAGAACTGATGAACAGACTAGTCGTGTAGATTTATTTAAAGAATTACTTGTCCACAAAGCATACTTTTTCTCCTTAATTTTCGAGCTTTGTTAAAAACGAAAAAGGATTTGAAGCACACTTTTATCTCTTTTTCGAGCTTCAATAACAGTGAAAAAGGATCCCTTGGATTCTTCTTTCAGCTCTTTTCAGGATCTGATAATGTGAAAATATTGCCGAGCAATTATGTTTTCGAGCTCGTTGAAGTAAATGAATTGATATCTACTCATTATAAGTTTAACCCTTTTCTGGAATGAGATGGATTATTTATGAAAAATGAATACCTTGGTTAAACATGACCAAAGAGGTCCTCTCAGATATTATTTTACACTTTTTTGGATCTGAGTGACAAATTTACGAAAAAGTACTTTTGGAGTTCTCTTTCGTCCTCTTTTTCAGACTCTATAAATATGAAAAAGGACCGGGCTATCACTGTTGTTAATCTCATTAAAACATAAAATACTGACGGGCTTGTCGATCATGGCAAGAATCGAGTTTCATTCATCGTTAGACTCGTTAAATTATTAAATAGCGATACTTTATTTGCTTGAAGGGTTGAATTATAGATCAAGAAAATGTTATCCTCCTCAAGCTTGTTAAAAAATAAAGAGGTACTGGTCGACAAATGACTGGGGAAAATTTGGGAAAAGTGAGCAAAGTTTCTTTTTGGTAGTAAGTCGCTCTTGAACATGACACTTCTTTCACTCCATGTTCGTGACTGTTTGGGTTGGGTAATAATCTTGACGGTTCATTCACACCTATGGTTCATCATACCTTCCCTTCGGTTTTGGATCAATGCTGCCAACTCATCATAGTGTCACTGATATGTTCTGTTGTAACTCCTAGAGACATCGTAGAGTTGTGATAGACCAGTGCCTAGGACATCTTAGCATAGCAAGGAGCATATAATATAATGTATGAAGTTGTCAACTTCAGCTCACATGCTATCTCCTGTAAACAGGGAAATAAACTAGAATGGGACCAAGACCCTCAGAAAATGACACAGAGCAAGGGATACTGCAGAGGCAAAGTGCAATAAATCTAATATGAAAGCAACAGACAATTTAGAGACAGTTTACTACAAAGCGGGCCGATTTAGAAATACTTCACAGACATAAGTTATCAGAAGGTGTATGTAGTGAATGAAATGTAGAGGAGATATTAGTTAACATTGAGCTGATACCCAGATATACAATACCACCATGCATGGTATTACCAATCTAAGAATCCATACATGATAATAGCATTTTAAAAGCACCCTCCCAAAGAAACTAATATAGTAGAAATACGGTTTAGCTGAATAATGGAATAGAATATCATGCATGAGCCATATTTAAAGTGCTTGACTGATCCGAGCATGGGCATCAACTAGGATGAATCCATACCAAAAATCAGTGATCCACTCGCATTCCAAAACATGATACAGGAAACATGGATGAAATGAAATGATATATTAAAATAACACATAAGAGAAAGTTACAGACTGTGAAATACCAAAGACCAGAATCCTCTTTAACAGATGGAATTCCTCCTCACTGAGACCCTATGGGCTCTAAGCCTTCATACAAAAGTTCTACAAAATGTATACAAAAAGCCTATCACTGCATAGTTTTCTGATAAAATCTGGAACCCTTCATAATCTGTTCGTTGGGGTTTTTATAGGAAACAAAGAAGACTAATAAAGAAAGTGGGTGATGAACATTTAATTGTATCATTAAAACAAAATGGCGGAGACGTGCACGCCCATACTGCTTGATGACTTTGTGGTGTTGCACGTTCTCAGTAGCCTGCTTTTTGAATTAAATAAACTGGGTAGAAGACTCTTCAGGAATATGGTATAGAGGTAAAACCATATGAACATTCTGTCCTTTCCTGAAAGAAAAATCCTGCTGAAATGAAACCTGGAGGATATTGTTTCCTGTGCATGGTACTCTCTATATTTTAACCCTGAATTAAGCCCTGAAACCTTCAATGCTGATCGTTGAATTCCTTAATCATCCACTGATCTTTTTCTGTTGCTCCATTAATATCTTCACCTGCGAAATCGGCGCCTTGAATGTCCCTACAGGGTTTGACAAATTTTAACCCCACTTCCTTAATGGAAGTCTTATCTATTTTGCTTCTAGGGACTTTCTTCATAATTCTGCTCTGAAAAATGGTCCTTTGACGTGTCCTCTGCTACTGAAATCAAGACTATAAATCAAAACAATATTTCGTCACTGAAACCCTGCAAAAACATGCAAACTTGTTAAGAAAAACCATGCGTGGAGATGGAGGCGTAGTGGGGATGAAATTTTAGCAATGCGGCATGACGAGATGGCGGAAGGATGAGAGGTGATGATGAAGAATGCAATGGAACAATGGCGGATGGGCTGGCCAAAGTTATAATGAAAAAAATTAAAATATAACATATGAATGTAATGTATAAATGGTGGAGGGAAACATGCGATAAACACGTGGGATGATGACGTGGAGAAGAACCAAGTCAATGGCAGGGTAAGTGGACGATTTGGACCATTCGATCTCAAAATGAGATCGACGGTTGAAAATGCATCGGAGGGCAATGAGACGGTGGACCAGGGGCACTGTTGACATGGACTAACACTCGCGCAGCTTTGGAGCGCGACGACCGTTGGATGAAGATCTCCAGATCCGACGACTGACAGCGATATCGCTGTGCATCTTTTGCCAAACAATAGCGTGCGATGAATGGCAGTTTTGGAGCCGTAAGTAGGGACACGCGGCAAACAGTGTATGGAATCGCTGGCCGAATGAGAATTACCACCCACTGCCGGAGGGCAGTGCGATAGATACCACCTGGTTTTGGAGTATCGCGTTGCGGGGACCACCGAGGCAAGTGAGATATGGACCGTCGGATTTACGGGTGAAAGGAAGGCTGAGATGTGGTTTGGGCGATGAATGGAGTGGGCCACGGGCGTGGTGGAGCATTACGAATGTCGTTCGATCTGTACAGATCAACGGCTGAGGGCGCGCCCGATATTCATATCCGATAAGCACCTAGTGTTTTTGCGCCTGGTTCCAACACTGGACTACGTGGAGGAAACGACTGAGGGGCTAGGGCTGAAGGGGCTAAGCCTTGAATATTTTCAAATGTGGATTTTCGGCCCTTTTATGTAATTTTGAGGCGGGAAAAGGGCAACGATAGGCAGCAAAAGGATTACTTAGGTTATCAAAATAATTTTGAAGGGTTCAAATGGAGTGGCCCACCAAAAATTTAATAGGGGTTTGACATGATCAACATGTTCAAGAGAAGTCATCCAATGATTAAAAACTCATCCTTCTACAATACTTGTAAACCTTCATTTTCATGATTGTCATCCCTGAAAATTGCTATATCAAGTCATACCCTTGTCTCCAAAATCAGTAACTCCAGTTTTGCAATAAGGTGAATTCCTGTCGACGACAAATAAATATCCAGGAAGTTCACTTAGAAACATTAGATTCTAGTGCCATGAGGCTTGTTACAGCATTGAAAAGATCTTCACTTCCAGACCTTTGAAAGAAAGATTTTGTTTTGCGTTTGACATCATATCATCTATTCACACCTTACGAAATGTACTGCAGTACCTTGAGGGACATTGAAATTAATGATGGTTCTCTCATATTTGTTAACAACTCACATCATTGGCTGGTAATCAAAGGACGTCTTTCCATGTTCAACTACAGATCATATATTCACATGGATAGACTTGTACTCGAATGATCGAGTGAAAAAGATAAGAAGACCCCAGATCTAGTTTCATTCATCTGGGCTGTGATTTTAGGATTGTTTTACACATCATCTGTACGACGACCTTACATATAGATTGTAATCCAAACATGGGCCTATATCTGTAGGCATGTCTGCATCTGGGCAACATTCCAATGAAGACGAATTTCTGAACTATGTACATGTTATTAGATTGTTTTATGTGTTGAACATGGGAATGCCTACCCTCAAAAATTATGATCAAAGAGGATATATCATGATATAATGTATTGTAATATTGATGCAAGTGACCACTTCACTTCGTTTCCAGGCTCATCATAGTGTAAAGCATCTCAATCAAATTTTCTTATTATTTGGATCTCATGCTTTAGGGGGAAATTGTTATAGGTCAATTTGGGCACCATTCCCAATGACCTGGTTAACTGGGCATCATATCCAGGACCAATGATAAAGGGTCTATCATTCCCTATCATTTTAGTTGCTACATGCCCTAAGACAAGAAACAAGACAAATCAAGCAAGAATTTCATCAAGCAAAGGTTTCCAAGGTTTGAAGCTTATTATATAACATATGAGAGCTCACCAAAACAGGCTCTAAGGGGCCTAATTGCATTGCATATGTAGGTATCCCCATGCAAGGCTTCTCTGCAAATAATTTCTCGACATTCACAGGTGCGTTGGTCACATTGGGAGAAAAATTCTCAATGTTCCAGAATCCCCACTTGGCCAGTGCCTTCTAGAAGAGTTCACATGTGTCAAGCTTTAGATCAAAGTGTCCATTTGATATCTACATGAATGGAAACAGGTCTTTCCTACTATTGGGAAGTTATTGATTGAAAAACAACCTACAGTTCATCTATAAATTGAGCACAGATCTAAGTGCTTGAGGAGGAAGAATTTGAGTAGAGAAATGCTCGAGAATTTTCAATTGAGAGCTAGATTTGTGTAGCTACTGCTAGAGGTATTTATACTGTGATGAGGCTTGGGAACATTGCTAGAAGGTCACTTCAAATCAGTCACTAGGTTGTAACCTCTCCTTCTGTCATCAATAAAGAGTACTTCTTATTTTTCCCTATATGCATCTGCATTGGCTTTTATTTTCCACATTGAAAGATCTTGGTTGATGTATATGGTTTATGCTTTACTGATTTAGATAAATAACTTGAATAGATATCTATATTATTGCATCTTCTGTTTTTTCAGTGTTCTTTCTTGCAGGAAGCATTCAACATAAAAACCGCTTGAATTTGAAGCTGCAACAGTAGCGATAGAAGGAGCCATTTGGAAGCGACTCAACAAGTAAGCCTCCAATCCTCTCTGTGTATCTATTCTGAGTTAGGAAAAATATTCGTATAGTCTTTCACCTGTTGTTCTAGACTAGCACCTGTCTAGGGAAGTGTGATTTATCTGTAATTCACATTCTGGCCCAACAAATATGATGCATGAAGAGGAAGAATTGCAGTATGAGATATCAAAATTACGGTACCAAGTGTAACAAATTTCAATCTTACAAAGAGAAATAAAAGATGTCATAAATGGTTTAAAATAAAAAATGAAGGCTAAGTTGGATGGTTTTAATGATCAATGAAAGATAATATGTATAATGAAGTAGTGGAAGAAGAAATCGAGCATCAACAACAAGTTCTCCAAGTCTCAAAGGATAACCTAACTTTGGTGCAAAATTGAAGGAAACAACACGAAGATCAACATCATAGTGAAATAATTTCTGAAGCAGTGACAGAAAAAAGAACTCAAAAATTATAAAATCGATCAATTTTAGAGTATCTCAGCAGGTGGAAGAATTTTCTCATAGAAGATTCCACATGGGAGGATGAGAATTTTATTAAAAAGCATCAAGAAATAATCAAGCATTGAGGAAAACACTTGTTTGAAGGAAAGGGGCATGTTAAGTGCCTATATTACTAGTGTAGTCCCTTATTATGTTAGTGTATCCCCCATTATCATTATTTTCATACCCTATAACCCCCATATTGTTATTATTGTCCCTTTACATTATTATTGTTAGGTCGACTAGGATTATATTGTGACCCCATAAACTCCTATATACAGAAAGGAGGTTTTGTCATTTTTCTCATCCAAGAATTGTTCATTTATGTAATGTAAAGGAGGTTGCCCCCTTGAAGTCACTTATTTCTAAGGCGTTGATCTCTCTTCTTCTACTTTTGGAGCTGGTTTCATAATAGGTTCACAAATAAGTGAGGATGTCACCATACCAAGGGTCATCTAAAGTTATTACGAACAAATTCTCATCGGGAAAATCATCACTAATTGGTGGATCCTGCATACTCGTAGGTAATTCAAAAATGAGCTTAGCGAGGGTTGAAGATTTCTTAATATTTGGTGTGAAAAATTCAAGATCAAATTCTTGAAGGATAACGATCCAACGAGCGTACTTCCCATTGATGATTCTTCGACTCAATAGGAAGGCCATAGGGTTGGAATTAGTCACGACCTTGGTTGAACGCATGAGGATATTATGAAGAAGTTTTTGGACCGAGAACAAAATAGCCAACGCCAATTTATCTTCATTTGAGTAGGACATGGGGTGGCCTACAAGGTTCTTACTGACATAATAGATAACATTCTTGATTCCCTTGTCATCTTCCTGAATAAGGCCCTAGCAACCGAATGGGTGGAGGTTGATATGTACATGATTAAATCCCTATCAAAGTCAGGGGGAAGAATCAAGGGGGCGAAGTTGAGAGCATGTTTTAGGGCATCAAAAGGACTCTTGGGCATAGTAATACCAAAATGAATGGAATGTTAGATTTGAGGAGTCTAAGGAACCCATGCACAGTGGTGGCATAGTCAGGTACAAACTGACGAAGGAAATTAGATTTGCCTTGGAAGCTTCGTAACTGGCGTAAGGTAGGAGGAATAGGAAGCTCAAGAATGGCTTGAAATTTCAAGGGGTCAAACGTTATACCATCTTTAGACACAGTGAAGACTAGAAGATGGCCGAGAGGAACATAAAATATACACTTTAGCAGGTTAAGGCAGATATTATACTTGTGACATCAGAGAAAGACAGTACGCAAATCATGGACGTGTTACACCCGATGTTTAGAATGCGTAGTGAGGTCATATAAATAAGTAAGGATAATATGAGCCAGGTCATGAAAATAGTATGACATGGCCCACTGAAAAGTGGCTCTGACATTCTAATGTCCTGATGATGGATCCCTGTTGGGATTCGAAACATCGACACATGTTCCTCAATACTGTGGATAAGCCAGGAAGCTCTTTAACATTCTTAAGGTTGAACAACATGGCCCTATAAGCGAGGGTTCCCCATGGACTAATGAATGTAGTTTTAAGCTGATCAGCACAATAGATCACAATCTGGTAGTATCTGGAGAAACCATCCATGAAGGATAGAACCTCGTACCCTGCACACTCGTCAATGATTTCGTCAATGAACGGCGTGGGGAAGTTGTCTTTGGGACAAGATTTGTTAAGGTGATGAAAGTAAGTACAGACATGGATGGTGCCTTGTTTTTTGAGAATGGGAACCAGATTGAACACCCGAGTGGTGTATTCAATGGAATAGATAAAACCATCCTTCACGAGCTTATAAATTTCAGCTTTGATAGACTCTCATCTAGAAGGATTAATGGGTCTAAAATTTTGACAAACGTGATTGGAATCAGGCCATGTATAGATATGGTGTTTGACAATGGTGGGATCAAATCTGGGAATTTCTAGATAGGATCAGGCGAAAAAATTGCAGAATTCCTTGAATAGCTTAGTGTAAGCCTCAATTTCTTCCGGGGTGCATTGGGTGCCCAAGGTAATGTTTTCGTCTACCCCTGGTTTGTCAGAAATGTTAATTTTAATGGTAGGGAAGATATTGGCCATATATCCTTCTTCGAAATCATCAGGTGCAGGGATGGGATTTATAAACTAATCGACCTCATTAGGAATGAAGTCTTTTGATTCCACAACATACTAGTCATGGGACTGCTGCAGGAGGAACTATGCACGGTGGTGCATATCATCCCATGGAAAGTCAGGGGTGGTCATAGCTTCCATACTTTCTTCATCAGAATGGAATATGTGGTGACCGGTGGAAGGATGACCACATGACGCGACAAAGCTACCTAAATCATCATCATGAGAAGAAAGGCTCACATGTGCATCGTCACGGGGGCTGACTAGAAAAAAAGTAGATGAGGGATCCACAGTTGTTGAGCCCAGGGTGATTGTTGAAGGGAGGTCAGGTGAAACAGAAGGGAAAGCCCCTGAGGGGGAATGTAAATGGGAGTGGATGTGTCCTCTGGTTCTGTCGAAGCATGAGAGGAAGACTCGTTGTGATCGGCCTCGTACTGGTTAAAGGGGCTCACTCAGGGGCTCACTCATCTGTTGATGAGGCGAAAGATGTAAGAAGGGGTGGGTTCTCTGAATTTTCAACATTGAAGGAAATCAAACGATCATATGAGGGATCCACAACGCCCATAATAGTTAGTATATATTTTCATTGTGAAGAGCATGATTGGAGGACTTCCAGCATTGACATGGCAACAGGGGATTGCGCCAAGTCATATACTATACTATAGGAGTGGGTGGCTTTACTAGAAGCAGTGTTTTGGTGTAATGGTCCCTTGGGGATCTTGGTATAAGCCTTTATCTTAAGTTGAGGGATCTATAAAGCACAATTGGGTGTTGAAAGAGGCTCTATGGGACCTCAAGATGCAATCTCGGTGGCAGACGTAGTGGGGGGCTTGTTGTACTGATGGAACTGAGTCTAAAGGTTGGGGTCAACAGTATCAGGTTGGTTAGAGTTCATCATGAGGATCTGGTAATCAAAGGTAGCAGATGGAGGAGGTTGAGTGGCTGCCTAACTTTTAGGGGGTTGTGAAGCCACATATCCTTAATGAGGGAAATGATTTGTAAACAAAGCAGGTTGGATGGGTGCAGCATTAGGAGGAGCTGAAGAAGAGGCTTACTATCCTTGGGATGCTGCTTGGGCTTCCCACATTTGATGCATATGAGGTAAAAGTGGAAAAGTATGGGTATAGTGACCATAAACACCACAATAAGAACAAGGCTTAATCATGTGAATAGGCCTGTTCTGCTTGGGTTGAGTGCCCTGTTGCTGGGTTGCAGTGTTAGATGTATTCCCTTGGGGATTATTTCTGGGATTAACTGGAGGTGGATTGGTTTTGGTTGACTTTCCTCTTCTTTTTGGAAGTGGGAGGATTATTCAACTTTTATACACATACACCTGACCCTGAGGGGGGGTGGATGTTGTTGCGGAGTTTCAAAAGGCAAGGGAGGCTGAGTTTCTTGTGTTGGAGGAGATGGAGCACCCAAATTTAGATATGGATAATAAGGACCTTAAGCAACATTGGGGTAAAAAAGTTAGGAAAAAGAAGGCCCTAGCATCGAAGGATGTGGTTGGGCAAAAGCTTGAGGCATGCGGTGTCCTAGATACATGTTGTCCAAAAGGGGAAAGGTGCTGGAGGAGCTGTCAGCTCCCTGAGGGAAACCTTAAGCCATAGGAGGATGAGCATACAAATGTGGAAGGGATCCAAGGATACCGTCAGTGACATGGGATGCCCCCAGTGTGTTGGCACCACCTGGTCTAGGGAGATTAGGTAAGATGGTATAAACATAACTGGGTTGCGCGTAGATTGGGCCATATTTCAACGCAATATTGAGGGCAGCTTCCTCAGTCTGAGGAAAATGAGATGCAACATCTTTACCAATAATCGGAAATAGGGATCTGAGAAACCAGTCCATGTAGACACGGTATTTGAAAACATGGGCCCAACATAGGCTCTTCCTTCTGCACCATTCTTGAATATGGTCAGATAGGTGGGCGGTAGAAGTTTGATAGAAAGAGGTCAAGAGTTCCGTACTAGTGTCATAACGAAGGGGAAGCTAGAAGTAAGATAGAAAAGCCTTGGAAAAGGTCACAAAAGTAGTATGAGAGGAGGAGGCCTGGTTGACATACCACTTGGAAGCTTCTCTAGTAAGCATACACTGGAATAACCAAAGATAGACAGACTCATTGGTGATGGACTTAGACGAACACCACATGTGGAAAGAACAAACACGGTTGGTAGAATCCTCTTCAGCATTTCGTTCAAACTTGGAGATATCTGAAGGAAGCTTGGTTGGAATAGCAAGCCAACCTGGATCATGGTGTATGGGGTCATTAATCAACTGGCTAAAAATGGGAAGGCTTAGGCCTGCCATATAAGGTAGCAAGGGAGCAACCATAATTGTTTCGGTTGCGGCTCCACTAGTAGCAGTTCCAGCATTAGAAAATAGAAAAAAAACATAGGGAAAAATGCTACAAACTAGGTGTCGAAAGGCTACAACCTAAAGGGAAATGGGGGGGGGGGGGGGCTAAAGGAAGACCAAAAAAACTGGAAAGTGGTGTTTTGGATGGATAAATAATCGATATAAAACAGATCTAAAAGTGTAGGTTTAGATCTGAAAAATGGCTGAAGAACAATGAAATCTCAGAAGACCTACTTCAACTAAACTCCTCCTAAGAAGGTGGAATCGAATTGAAGCCCGAAGGAGCTTGGTTCCTACTTTGACGAGTAAAAATAAGCAAGTACAGGTCCAAGATGGGTGAAGAGGGAGGCTAGATAACCTTGAACAGTGCCCGAGACAAACCCTGAAAAATCACAGAAAAAATCCCGCAAAAAGTGCAGGACGTAGGTTCTAACCTGTTTTCCGTTGAGGTCACAGTTTTTGGGCATTTATCCATTACCTGAGAGCTAAGGTCGTAGGTTTTGGGCCAAAAAGTGTGACCTTCACTTCTGGTTGTCTCGGGAGTAGGTTTCAGAAAAAAGTGTTGTCTCTCTTGCGGCTAATACATTTTAGCTGCGCAAAGGGCCCAGAAACACACTGAAGTTATAATTTTTATTGTTTTATGGTTAAAAAGGTTAAAAACAACATCAAGAAATGAAAAATAAGAAGCTAAAGAAAAACCCTAGGGGTGGAAGCAACTGGTCATGCAGGGATATGAAAAACAACAACGATCGTAATTTTAAACCCTTGTGGAGTCGCCATTTGTTAGTGTGAATTCTAATCACAAGCGTACGAAATAAACTCACATAAGTTGTGCATAAAAAACAACCCTAACATCAAATATGGTTGTCAATTTCCTTAGATCTTCAATTAGTGATCAAAACAAATGCTATAAAATTCCAGATCTATGTAGTTAAAGACATCAAACATTAAAAAATAAGCAAGAGTTGCTCGATGCATCCAATGAACAAGACAAGATTTTTAAATATTTTTTTGTATTATGACACTTGGGAAGGGAACATAGAAATATGTTACGAGTCCCCCTGAATTGGATGGGTTCTTGTATGTCCTCAACACTTCAGATCTAAGGTCTCTCTCTCTTGATGGTGGAGAAAACCAAGAGAAAATGGAACTCAAAGGGAGCTCACAATAAAAAAATAGAAAAATATGACAATGATGGGAGGATCAAATTCATACCAAAAGCATAGATCAAGAGCGATCTCTAGGCAACAAAAGTTAGTGAATGAATGGAAAAACCTTCTATTTATAACAAAATATTGAGTTAGTCTAGATATTGGTGCATAATTAAAATATTATTAACCAAATCTAGATCCATCTTTTATGGAATATTTTATTATTTTTGTTGGAGGGAAAAGGAATTTGAATTTGGTCAAATCCCTTTATTTAGAATTAATAAATAAATAAATGATTTATTTATTATTTTAAGAATGTCGTTGAGTAATAATTAAATAAATAATGATTTATCTAATTAATTTTCCTGTTTTGGGTTAAACATGACTAGGAATAATTAAAGAATGGTTTAATTAATTATTCCCAGAGAAAAATCAAACAAATAAGGATTTATTTAATTATTCCTCATGGGGTTTCCTGTTTAGACCAGAAAGAACTTAATAAACTATGGGTTATTAAATTATTTTTCATAGTGAAAGCAATTTTACTATGATAAAATTCATCTTACATGGCGTCCTTTAGTCCATCTAATAGTAACAGGTTAGATGACCAAAAATTGGTGTAACACTGTGCACATTAATTTTTTATAAATGGAGTACACGTGTTTTCCATGTTATTCAGTTTCTTGCAGCGCAATAAAAAAGTTCTTTAATGATATATATGTCATGTGTGCACTTTTACATACTTCTGACTGAACCCATATAAATGAATTCAGTAGATACATATGTTTCTTGAAGGAAATCAATGATCATGCGTGTGTGTGTTTGTTTTAGTATTTTGTTCATTTTTTGGTTGTTGATGTCGGTTTAGTCTCTTCCAGGTTGTCTATATTTTTTAGTCCTTTGGTTTTGTAATCCGTATGTAGATAGTATTTCATATTATTCAGATAATAACCAAAGGACTAAAGCACCTAATTAATGTTACTAGTGGACCATGTAGAGAAGCTAATTAATGTTATTATCTGCAATATGTCTGAATTTTGTTTGTCTTAATGTCCAAGAATCAAATTTGTATCTCTTTCCAAGGTGATCAATCGTGGAGGTGTTTATATGCTGGTATGTAATTATTGCCCTCATTTTTTTAAATTTATATATTATTCTGAAATTTGAAAACTAATTATGAGGATTCTTTGAACATTAATTTTCTGCTGATTACATTTGGTGATCCTCCTTTCTGAGTTGTTTATCAATGGAGTGGCATGTTGGATTTTTTGAGAATATTCAATGTGATGTGTTGAATGATAAATTTTTATGCTCAATTTTGGTTTCTAATCTGTTCTAGGCAGACTTCTTTGTTCTTTGTTTTGCACCTAGTTTATAGTTTCTATCTGTCTTTTTACTTTAACCATTGAATCACCATGCATGAAAAATAAACCGATATTTTCTCAGAGGAGGATACATTAGCATGTCATACTAAATTGTAGCCCATTGTGCTGAATGAATATGTAAAAGAGAAATAATCCCAATCAACCCAAGATTAAATAGAATAATGGGTAAAAATTGCACTCATTGGGTGATTATCAACTTAGTCTTTTATATAAGATAAGTCATTGGATGTGCCTTAAATTTTCTAGAAGGAAACCTTTATTCATTACCTATTTTTGTTGACTTTGATCAATTTTAAGATCCATATTATGTGGCAATGTCTAAATTTTCCAGTTGTCTTCCCTATACTCCATTCCTTCTTGTCTAGGGAATCAAGATAGGTAACATGTTACAAACCAAACTAAAACAAATTTAGTCTAAGTCTTTGACAAACAAATATATTATAGAAATAAATGACTAGAAACAATTGCATAAAAATGAAAAATAAGATAAAATAATCTTATTAATTTCCAATAGAGGACCAATAAATATTTTAACGGTACTAGATAATACAACCAGTTGTCTATAGATTATGTGAGTGTCCATATCACTATTATATGCTAAAAATATAGTAAAAAATGAAATATATAATAAAGAAGACACATGAAAGATTTATTGTTGTTACTTTAGTCATTTTCTTCTAGGTTGATACCTACACTGAGATTAGTGCTGATTAGGGTCATGTTGGTGTTTATTCTTTACAATCGTTGAAAATTTAGTGTGTATATTTTGGCTTTAATTCCTTGCATTCAGCTAAACCAGCCTCAGGTTTGCCCTAATTTTACCAAAATTTCATGGTTTATATTATTACATTTTAATATTTTAGAGAATTTGGCTTATGAGCTTACGAAATTCCCGCAAATCCTCACCAAAATAATCTAGCTATTTTTTATTTGTAATAGTTTTTTGAAGATGTCTCGATGATTTAGTATAGACAAAGCAAGGATTTTGGATCTTGTTTCAATTTATCAGATTTTATTCTCTCAAATTTTAATGATTGTATGTCCATTTTCTTTTAATAAACAAGGCCCTTCAATTTTTTTTTGCTGCATCTCTATTTCAATTTCTTTTATTCATATTTTTTAATATGGAATGACTGGGTTAGGTCAATTCTACAATCATATATTCCTTTCTGGAGGAATAATTCCACTCACTTTTAGAGTGGAGAAACTAGTATGTTGTCCCCTCATATCCCCCGCCCCCTTCTCTCCAGATTCCATGATGGAAGGTGGCATTAACTGCTAGTTGAAATGATGACTACTAACCTTGTAGGACAAAAATGGAATGAATCCCACTATCTCAATGGAAATTAATCCTTAGTAAAAAAAGGTTAAAAAAAATTGTCGTTGCCTTTGTGCTCTATAATATTATTTTATGTTGTGACTCCATGATTAAATCAAGCTTTAAGGTTATCAACATCAATGGATATGGGAATTAGTGTCTTTCGATATTTAATAATATTTTTCCAACTTTTTTCTTTTTGCAAAATTTTCTTAATCTGTTATGGCTACTATCTAGAGGCCCCCAAAATTTTTACGCACATCCTATAGTCTCCTCCTAATCCATATCATGTTCAATGGATTACCTCTATATTTACAATTCTCTCATTAGCTAGGGGCACTTAGAGATAGGCTGATTACATCATTGCTTCTAGTTCCATATTAATGAAGAATAGAGAGACCAATCCCCCTCCCCGGGAACCTCAAATGTGTCACCATACTGTATCCCTCACCATCAAGCCTATAAGGTCACCTAAACAATAGTAGCAAGTTAGAGTGGCCAGGAAAACATGCATAAGGGGCTTCAAATATTCTCGTAGTTCCTCTTCAAGGCGTGATATTAACTTTCATTTCCTTCATTCAACCTCTAATATTTTGAGAGGTATATCTAGTGTATTATGGAATAGTCCCTAGATCCTTTCCCTCTACACATTTTCCCCCCATTGTGGCCTTCCTGCGCTTGAATCTGAGGGTTTTCTCTTGTTTTCTCTTATAGATTTCATGTTTCTACTTTACTTCTTATTCTTTATATAGGAGAAATTTTAGTACTCCTCCTTTGTATTTAAATAATTGTACTTAATAGTCTAATTAACCTACCTATATGTTCATTTATTCGAAAATAACATAATTATCTTATCTTATGCTATCTTCTCAATGCCTTTATTCCTTTAGTTCAGCCATGTATGGGTTGAAAATTATTTTTAGTGCACAGTGCCCAACATTTTTTACACAAGTACAAGTCTGATCACCTAAGTTAGCATTGATTTAAGTTTATGCAAGCACCCAGGTTATGTGAGAATTGAATCCAATATTATGTATGCTTTTGGTAGTCCTTCTTCTAGGAAATATTGTATTGGCAACGAATCCTCCTCCCATTCAGGCTCTCCTCCAATGGTTAGCACTATATAATTAATCAAACCCCTTCAGTACCAGAAGAAAAATATTTTATTAATGGATCCCATATCATTCCGCCTTTTCAATTTATAACACAGTGCACAAGACTATACTTTGGTCCATCAAAGCTGCTTGCTTGGATGGAAATCAATATGGTTATGCTCATAGCACACCTTTATTCCTAGTTGGATTTCTTTGAAAAATGTAAAGCATAGGAAATGAATCAAATAGAGGAATTTTCCTATATAATCACAATGTAAATATAAATAATATATTATTTCACCCTCTTGATTAGTGAGAATACATGTAACCGACTATGACCCATGTCTCACAGTGTTTTCCTACCTATATGAGTGGAAGAAAATTGCAGTTGGATCTACTCGTGACCGTTATAACTTGGATGGATATTATTATTTTGGTTTTCTTTCATCCTTGAAAATATGCAAGTATATCTAATGCATGATTTTCATAGATCTTTATTTTTACATCTATATTCCTTTTTTGGTACTTTTTGGTTCCCTTATATTTAGGGCCACCTCTCATAGTTGTTTCATGCTATGCATATTTTTCAATGGGTGTGTTTTAGCTTCCATCATAATTTTTAATATTTAGCATGGAAAACTAATTCATTGGTTATGATGTTTTCAACAAACTTGTAATTCCCCAGCCTAAAAAGTAGTTACAAGTAATAATTATTTATTATATTTTTTCTTTTATCAATGCAATTGTTGGCTACTTTGAAGATATTGGTGAGGACACTGGAGTATCATGAAACAATAATCTAAATGGCGTGCCTCCTTTTTTGGGATCTTAGTCCAAATATACATAAGTTATATCTCTAGAGAAACATTTCGTGCATCATTCAATGGTTGTAATGTTGGATGCATCTCCAAAGGATGCTATTGAACATGGTAGATGGTAAGAGACATAACATGTAACACTTTATAACATTTTCTAATACATAGTTAAATGCATATGAGCCTTTAAAATCTAATTTTTATTTTCTTGTTGAAATTTAAAGTGCTTCCTTATTTAAATTAATGTTTTTTGTACTGATGGGACATTTTTTCACATACAATTGTACTTTAAGATTGTTTTATTTCTTACAAAATTATATGCACATGTATGGAATTATTATAATATTTTTTACTATGTATCAGCTCTATTTTAAGGGGTCATTCTGTGGAGAGGCCGCTATAATGGCACATATGTTAAGGAAAATAACATTTTAGTGGAGAATTCAGTATTGGAGCATTGACAAGAGTTAATTGTGGAGAAACTTGTATTTTGGGATGAAGATAAAATTGCAGGTTTGAAGCTTGATTTTGGAAAAACATTTAGGGTTGATTTGCACCCAAGGTCATCATCATTTCATTTCAGATTTGGTAATTCTTGGTTGGGCATCATATTGTAATCCTATAGTGGGCTAATACTAGTTTTTCATGAGTTGAAAGAGAGGTGTGTTGACAATCTTCTTGGTTGTTTATGTTATCTAATTTAAAAAGTATTATTCAAGGTTGGTTATTCAATAAAAACCTGCTTTCTTTTTCTTACTATTACTACATTGATATTTTTAGGATTCATCTAGATTGATGATCACTTTATGTGCATCAAGAATGCAAAGAAGAAGAAATATATATTAAGAGTAGTGGGTTGATAGTAAGAGAATATTAATTCCTATGGTTTTTGGAAAATATGGATGAGTATTAATATCTAGAGATATTGGGGTTGTCTTGGTTTTCAAAATATACATTTTTCAAGTGGGTACATTTGGTTTGATACATTGAAGGGGTGTAATTGATATAGTTTTAGAAACAATTCCAAAATTCCATTTTTTTTCCATATATGAAATTTTTGGTGGGTATGTGGAGATAATATGCAAAAAGGATACTATAAAGCCCAACTAGTTAAGGATGGACTCATTTTTATTTTCTGGAATCACAAAGGAGAGGCAAGGTCAAGATGAAACCAATCAATCATTACGTTAGTAGGAGATTTACTTCCTTTGTACCCTAAGTATCATGACATATTGAGACATGGTACCTACCCACATGTATGGGTAAACATAGGATATTTTTTTTCTTTTGTGATAAAATTTTCTAGCCAACTGTCATACATTATCTATTATATGTTTTTTTTCTTTCCATTTGTTCTTAGAAGTTATCTACAGCCTGAGCTATTTATCATGTAATTTAGTTAGCATGAGTGTGCCTAAGCGTTTCCTGAAGATTGAATGCTAAGTTTCTAATGTGTTGTTTTCTATGTTGACATTTTATTTTCTTTGTTTATACAGGTCATCTAGCCACATGGTGGCCACTATTGCTCTACTGAAGAAAACTTGTTTGAGTTTCTTGATTTTCTGGAGAAAAATGGTAGACATTGCTTATGTTCAGGTATATGTTGTATAAATATTTTATAGTTTACTATAGTTTATAATATTCCAATGTTCATCTTATTTCATGCCTCATAATTTTTATTTTGTCTTATTTCATTTCCGAAGAGGAAATCAATATTTTTGGTAAGAAGCAAAAATTGGAGAAAGAGGATAACAATAACATTGAAGTGAAAAATGCATAAAGAGAAGAGAAATCATCTAGTGATACCCTTAAAGTCAATATTCCACATGAGACACACACATAGAAATTGATGTTCAAATCTTTAGAGTTGGTGAATTCACTTGCAATGTCTTGGAAACACAATGATAATATTTTGAAGTGATGAAACAATATTTCATGTGTAAATTGTAGTCCAACCAATATTAAGTTGAAAACTCATATTGTAATACCTGATATTCTATATAATATAATTTATGTGGTTTATATTACTTATAGTTGCACTTGATATTATTTAGTATTGTAACTAAGATATGTAATTTTGTCTTTTCATATTAGAAGAACATGCACATTGTATGCCATTTTTTTTATTTAATTGCAAAATCATACTAATTAATTTATGTTGATAAATTGAACACATAAAATTAATCTAAATCTACTATGTTAGTAGTTTATTTTGATTAATGGTGAACACACAAAAAATGAATATATGACTAAATTAGTAGTTTATAATGATTATTAATTAAAGTAAATTAAATGAAGATAAACTACTAAATCAGTCATTTATATAATAAATATGAAACTGCAAAAAAATGACTATTGCAAATGATAAATTTTTAACTGCAAATAATGACTAAATTTTGTATATATATGACTATTAGTAGCTACTTTACAATATCTTATAACACAACTGGAATTTATTCATATTTCTTTGGTAGTTAATTTCTTTCAAACGATGACTAAAATTTTCATATATATATATATATATATATATATATATGACTATTAGTAGCTAATTTACAATATCCTATAACACAACCAACATTTTGGTCAATTTATTTGATCATTAACTGGTTTTTTCAGGTGATCACATAGTAATATATTTCTTGTATATTCGGTCATTAATTGTCGCGATTATTGAGTAAATAAATGACTAAATTCATGACCAAATTTATGACTAAATATACTACTAAACAATAAAATTGAGACAACCAATTAATGAATATGCTAAAAACAACAAAAAGTTTGTCATGTTATAAGATACTGTAAATCACCTACTATTGGTCACTAACTAAAAAATAGTCATTTATATGCAAATTTTAGTCATTTTTTTAGTAACTAATTAGCCATTTTGTACTACTGAGAGAGCTCCAAATATGCACTGAAAAAAGCTACCAATTGATCATCAGAATCCTTTTTATCAATGAGGACTCTATATTCTTCATTTTCCATTATTTTCCTTCATTTTTCTCCTCACATGCAACTTGTGACCTTTCATCCCCCTTTTCTCCTAATTTCCATTATTTTCATAAATAAGTGTGCCAAAAATGCCATTTTTCCTTTCCAAATCCTTTTCCATTGCCTTTTACAATTTCTTTAGCCATAATAAACCAAATGAAAACCCACTAGGATGTTTTTCTAAACATTAAGCTTGGAATAAATTTTACATCAACCGTGGTTATTATTTTTAACTTTTATTACATGGAATTTTCACCAAGGTTGTTATAGAACTGTCCCCCTTGGGGGACGCTATCCTCAGTGTTCAAGCACACATATACCTCAACAAAACCACTAAAAGAAAGCATAATTCCCATGGAGCATTATAACATAGCTCGATATCGTATTTGCAATGATCACCCTGCTAAAATGTAAACCAACATGATAACATAACAACATGACAACTAAAATGGAATTACACCATACCATTTATTGGAGCTTTATAACATAGCTCATGGTGGTATTTACATTGATATCCATATGTACATATACCTGAATACCACATCAAAAAATATATCAAAGTATCACCAAAACATATGCCGAACAAAACCCATCACACCAAAACTGCTTTTCTTCAACCAAAAAACAAGGTAATACATGGCCTGCATCTGATCCTCCATATCCCATGTAGCTTAATTAGACCAAAAGTGCTTCCATTTCACTATAAAATGATCTATTTATGGGTTTCGAAGCATTAGCACATGTTTCTGCAATATACACTAAGGCTCCGACAAGAATTCTCCATCGGGTTCCACCTGCAATGCAAACCAGTCAATCACATGATAAAAATATTTAACATAATTTAAAAAATATAATAATGGATTTTCATTGTGGAAGGTAGTGCAAGTCTATAAGCCATTGGTTTGATCCTCTTAATGATCGTGAAGGGTCCACAAAACTATGGTGCTAGCTTGGCACATGATCCAATCTACAAGGAGATCTTCTTGGGCTTGATATGAAAGTTGACCTTATCCCCAACCTGAAACTCCATAAAAACCCTATTCCTATCTGCATAACTCTTATGCCTATCCTTTATTGCCTTCCATTTCTTCTTGAACACCTTCATTTCCTATTCAATTTCTGCCAAAATCTCTACTCCAATGAGTACCCTGTTAACCGAATCACTCCAACTGATAGGAGAGCTACAACTCCGCCCATACATAGCCTCAATTGGACTCATCTTCAATTACTCCTACTGCCCATTTTTGTATGCAAACTCTACTGGTGGAAGATAATTTTCCCACTTATGCTGCTGATGCATCACATACATCCTAAACATATCCTCCAATATTTGGTTGACCCTCTCTATCTGTCCATCTGTCTGTGGATGATAAGTTGTGCTGAAGGCCAAATCAGTGCCCAAAACTGCAAAAAAATACTTCCAAAACTTTGAAGTGAACTTTTTCATCCTTTTCGGACACAATATTCTTTGGAACAACATGAAATCTGACTATGTCTCTGATAAATATGTGTACTACATCGCTAGTTGAGTATGTAGTCTTCACTAGAATGAAGTGCACAAATTTTTTTAACCTGTCCACAACAAAATTGATGGAATCGTGATGTCTGGATGTCCTGGGAAAAAATGTGATAAAATAGATTAAAATTACCTCCCATTTACACTCTATAATTGCAATAGGCTCTAGTAGTACACCTCGATGCCTTCACTTTTCTTTCACATGCTGAAAATCCAAATATCTAGCTAGAAACTCTACCACAACATCCTTTAGATTCAGCCAATAATATAACCTTTTCACTTCAGTTAGTACCTTCTGATAGCTTGGGTGACCTGAATATGGTTTCACATTAAACTCCCTAAATATCACCTTATTGAGCTCACTATTGTCTGGCACATAAATCCCATCTCTAAACCTAACCAATCCATCTACCGTGAGACGATAGTCCACATCCTGTAAACCTGCACCTACACCTATACCTTTACCACCACCTATACCTATACCTATACTTGTACTCTACTGCAACTTTCACACAATCCCCATATACTTGTCATCCTTCTGACCTACCTAGAAGATCCTGTCCTATACATCTATCCCATATGAGCTCATAGTTGCTATGTGATTTACTTGTATCCTCATACTAAAGCATATGTGACCCTATTCTCCTTTCCTTTGATGTACCTGATATTGAAGTCGAACTTGCTGATCATGGCCAACCATCTAGCTTGGCTTGCATTTAGATTCAGCTGGTCAAACAGGTATCTCAGTCCACTGTGGTCACTCATCAGTACAAACCTTCTGTAACGAATATAGTTCCTATGCATATTCAATGCATGTATGATCACTGCTAGCTAAATATCATGCATCATATAGTTCTGATTGCGCTCCTTCAATTTTTGTGACTCGTAACATAAAACATGTCCTTCCAGCATAAGGACTCCACCAAGTCCTCTCTTGCAAGCATATGTACATACTACAAACTCCTTCTTCATATCTGCAATATTCAACACTAGAGAATGTGTCAAAAACTTTTTAATCTTCTCAAAACTAGCCTCATACTCCTCTATCCATTAAATCTTTGTACCTTTCCTCTGCAATAATGTAATAGGATAAACGATCTATGAGAAGTTCCTGATGAACCTCCTATAATAACCTACCAATCCCATGAATTATCTTACGTCATATACATTCTTTGGAGCTACCCACTCCATGATGGCTCTTCTCTTTATGGATCTACTGCAATTCCTTCCTTGGAGACAACATGTCCCAAGTAGTCTACCTCAGTCTGGAATAAAATGAATTTTATTTGCTTAGAATACAACTGGTGCTCATTTTCTTAGAATACAACTGGTGCCCTCTCAATAACCTCAAGAATGCTGCAAAATGCTTGGCATGCTCTTCCTCATTTTTATAATACACCAAAATTCATCAATAAACATAGTCATAAACTCATCCAAATAAGGATGCAACACACTATTCATCAAACATATAAATGTATCTAGGGAATTTTTCAAACCAGATGGAACTACAACAAACTCATAATGGCCATAACCATTCCTGAATGTGGTCTTGTAGATTTCCTACTCTTTGATGCGTACCTCATGATATCCCGATCTCAAGTCAATCTTATAGAACACTGCTGCTCCCTTCTGCTGATCAAACAAATCACTGATCCTAGGTAATGGGTAACTATTCATAATGGTCACTTTGTTCAACTTATTGTAGTCAATGCATATTCTAAGAGTTCCATCCTCCTTCTTCACGAACAACACCAGTCCACCCCATCACGATACACTTGGTTTAATATATCCCTTGTCAAGAAATTATTTGAGCCGCAACTTTAACTCTACCAACTCAGGTGTACTCATCATGTAAGGTGCTTTTGATGTTGGAGTTACCCCTGGCACCAACTCAATAGAGAAGTATACTTCCTTGTGCGGTGGAAAATCTGAAATCTATGCTGGAAACACATCCTGAAACTTTTAAAAATTAGATACCTTTTTAACACATATGCATTCTGAAGTTCCTTAACTTTATCACTAGAGATATGAAATACAAATAGAACACACCCTTTCCCATGACTACACCTGGCATACTAGCTATCACCATCCCAACTGTTGTGGCTTTCTTCTTTCCTTGTAAAAATATTTTTTCCCCATTTTCATCCAATCACTCAATAGATTTGTCATAGAAATCTACCTTGGTAAAATGTAGGTATAACCAATCCATACCCAATAGCATGCTGTAGGAACCGAATGAAAATATGTTTATGTGCATCGTTGTAGGCATACCATTTAACGAAAATGTAGAAGCTCTTACCCAATGGTTAACTCCTTTCTTCGTACCTATGGGCAATTGCACTAACCAATATTCTCCATTCATTTCCTTAGTCAAACCACAGTTATCCACGAAGTTAGGACTAACATAGCGATAATTTGATCTAGGGTCAATCGAAATAGAAATATTGACCAAAAATATTACCATCTATTACACCATTTTTTGGTCATCTAACCTATTATCATTAGATGGACCCAAGTACACCATGTAAGACCAATTTTACCCTAAGTAAAATTGCTTTCACTATTTAAAATAACTTAATAAAACACATTTATTAGGTTGTTTATGATCTAAACAGGAAACCCCAAAAGGAAACATTAAACAAATCTATATTTGTTTTATTTTCCTCATGGAATAATTAATTAAACAATAATTTAATTATTATTCCAAGTCATATTTAACCCAAAACAAGGAAATTAATTAGCTAAATCCTTATTTATCTTATTATTTTCTAGGAATAATTATTTAAATGTTATTTAAATAATATTCCTTGTTAAATATGACTAAATCATTTATAAATAATTAAATAAATCATTATTTATTTAATTATCATTCAACCACTTCCTTAAAATAATAAATAAATCATTTATTTATTTATTATTTACAAATAAAGGGATTTGACCCAAGTCAAATGCCTTTTCCCTCCAACAAATATAATAAAATATTCCATAAAAGGTGGATCTAGATTTGCTTAATATTATTTTAATCATGCACCAAGATCTAGAATGACCCAATATTTTGTTATAAATAGAAGGGTTTTCCCATTCATTTTTCACCTTTTGTTGCCTATTAGATCACTCTGGATCTATACTCTTGGTCTAACTTTGAGCCATTATCATTGTCACATTCTCCATTATTTTCTTTGTGAGCTCCCTTTGAGTTCTATGTTTGTCTGGGTTTTCTACACCAACAAGAGAGAGAAATTCTAGATCTGAAGTGCTGAGGACTTTCAAGAACCCATCCCATTGAGGAGAATTGGAAACACGTTTCTTGTTTTCCTCCCAGGTGCCCTTAATATAAAATTCTTTCAAAAATATTATTCTTGTCTTTTCTATTTTACGCATGGAGAAAAACCTTATTTTTACTGCTTAATGTCTTTTTATGCATAGATCTGGATTTTTGCAGCATTTGTCTTGATCAACTAACTGCATATCTGAAGATATTGGCAGCCATATTTGATGTTAGGGCTATAAGTTATGCATAGCTAAAGTGGTCCTTTTTTGTACACTTCGACAAAAGATTCATGCTAACAATTGGTGACTCCACACGGGTTTTCAATTACAACCGCTATCGTTTTTCATATTCCTGCATATCCAGCTGCTTCAGAGCGTAGGGTTTCTTTTCAGCTTTTTGTATTTTCTATTTTTATGTCGTTATTTTTTTCCCTATAAAACCCTGAAACATTTAAATTTCTAACTTTCGTGTGTTTCTGGCCCTATTGTGTAGGTAACAGACATCAGCCGCAACTGAGATGACAATTTTTTTTGAAATCTGTCACCGAGACACCCGTAGCTGCAGGTCGCACTTTTTGACCCAGAACCTGTGACCTGGACTACAAGACGCACTTTTCAGCCTAGAATCTGCGACCTAGACAGAAAACAGGTCAGAGCCTGCGACCTGCACTTTTTTCTGCAAATTTTTCAGCAATTTTTTAGGGTTTGTCTCAAGCTTCTGTCAGGGTTTTCCAGCCTCAGTCTCAACCCGTTTAGACCTGTTTATGATCTATTTTACTCAAATAAGTGGGAATCTAGCCCCTTAGGGTTTTAGTACCCTCCACTTTTTGTGGAAGAGTTTTAGCTGTTTCAGGCGTCTGAATTTTCAGAGTTTCAGCCTTTTTCTTTTTAGATATGATACCTCACTTTCAAATCCCTTTTAGATCAACCCTTACCCCTTTCAAATCACCTCATATATTTTTTTTTGGGTTTGCCTCTAGGGTCACCTCCTTTTCCCTTCAACCTTTAGCTGATTTCCTCCTTTGTTGCAGCAACCTTGCCTCTGCCTCTTTGTTGTTTTCTGCACCTCTTTTCAGTAGATTTTTCCTTTAGATCCCTGTCCCTCCCGACCTTAGATCTATTGGCCCCTTTTTAGTGTGTTTTGACTAGATTTTTTCCCTCTTTTAGAATATTTTTGAGTGTCCTACCTTCTTGGGTTAGATTGATGCATTGTTAGCTATAAATTTTCTGTTACTTCAACATTATCTACTATTCTCTACAGATTTATTTTCAGTTACGCAACACACTTTTTCTTTTACTATCAAAACTTCTGGGTTTAAAAATTAAAATCAACACACGCCACACACTGACCCTAAGCGAAGAAGAGCCTGGTTAACACCGCCAGGAAAAGAATTTAAAATCAATTGGCACTACACCTTTCTACGCTTGTTTCGACATTGTAATCACTTGATTCTGCACCTCCCTGCCCTTGTTGGTAATTCTTCTTCCATTTGTGCCATCATCATTGTGCCCCCAAGGAATATATCTCAGAGACTTCTTGGCCTTCACCCTCAGTTTCCGGTTGGTCGACTTGCTCCTTCCCGCCGTCGTCGAGTTAGTCCTCCCCTGAGTCCGCACTGCAACTCCTCTTCTGATTCTTTAGGTTCTCCCCCTACTTCTGGTTCTCCCCCTGTTACCTTCACCATGTCTGGTCTAGGGCCTAACACTAGAGGCAACCCCGGACCTAATGCTGGGACTGTTACTAGCGGAACCGCCATAGGAACTACCTCGACTGTCCCTTTGCTCCCCTATATGGCAGGTCTCAGTCTCCCCAATTTCAATCAGTTGATCAATCATCCTATCTGCCACGATGTTGGTTGGCCTGCTATGCCAACTAGGCTCCCCTCCGTCATTCCCAAGTTCAAAGACCTTGCTGGAGAAGATCCCTCCAACCATATCCGATCTTTCCACATGTGGTGTTCATCCAATTCCATTACTGATGATTACATCCGTCTTAGATTGTTCCAACACACACTTAAATGCAAAGATTCTAAGTGGTATGTTGATCAAACTGCCTCTTCCCATACCACCTATGCGACCATTGCCCAAGCCTTCTTATCTTATTTCCAGCTCCCTCTCCGATACGACACTCATACCAAACTCTTGACTTCTTTCCGTCAATCATCTTTGACCCGCCTTTCCGCTCATGTCCAAGAATGGCGGAGAAGAAGGAGCTTATGTCGAGCTCCCACCTTTGAAGATTGGGTCTACATGGACTGGTTCCTTCAATATCTCTTACCTGCCATTGGCAAATATGTCGCATCCCAGTTCCCTCAAACCAAAGAAGTCACCCTCTAAATAGCCTTTAAATATGACCTCATCTATGCTCAGTCTGGTTGTTTTTATACCGTCCTTCCTGACCTCTCTAGACTCGGTGGTGCTAATGCCCCAGGGGCATCTCACTCTGTCGACGGTATCGTTGGAGCTCTTTCACACTCGTACGCTCAACCTCATATGTGCTATGGTTTCCCTCCGGGAGGGGCTACCACCTCCAGCACTTTTCCCCCTCCAGGTAGCATGTATCCAGGATACGACATGCCTCCTCCTTTTGCCCAACCTCCTGCTTACCTCAATGTTACCTAACCTACCCAGTATCCTTATCCACAGCCTAGTGCCCCAACTCCTCCAACATTCATACCTCCATCTCCCTTGCCTTCTCAACCCCTGCAACAGCAACTACCACCCCCTCTGAGGCAAGTATTTTCACAATAGGGCACGAATAATCCTCCTTCTTCTCAAAGAAAGAGGAAAGGCAATCAAAATCAACTGGCTCCTGGTAGTTGTGTATCCAATCCTTTAGGTCTTGACTCTAACACCTCTCACCAACAACAGGGCACTCAGCCCAAGCCGGACAAGCCTCTTCGTACAAATAAGCCTTGTTTGTGTTGCGGTGTTTACGGTCATTACACTCACGATTGTCCGCTATTACCACATATGTGGCAGATGTGGGAGTCTCAGGCTACATTGCGAGGACAACATGCCTCCCCCACTGTTCCCTCCAATGCGGCTACTTCTCAACCGACTGTGTTTACCGATCCTTTCCCTCAGTAAGGATTCATGGCTACCCAACCACCTCACGCACTAGTAACCACTCAACCTTCCCCTACTGGTTCCTCCAATTACCAGATTCTCATGATGAACTCGGACCAACCTTTAACCGTTGACCTTAACCTTCAAACTCGGTCTCATCAGTACCCCAAGTCTCCCGCTCCGTCTGTCCCCGAGTCACCTTCTTCAGGTCCTACAGAGCCTATTTCAACACCCAATGGTCCTTTACAGATCCCTCAGCCCAAAGTTGAGTTTCATAACAAGGTTCCTAAGGGCCCATTATGCCGAAATGATGATTTTGGACGAGCTGCTCATTCGTATAGTATAGTAGATGATTTGGCACAGTCTCCTGCTGCTATTTCAACAAAGGAACTCCTCCAGTCATGTCCTTCTCAAAGGGAGGCTCTACTATCCGCCATGGGCACTGTAGATCTTGCTAAAGACCAATTGATTGTTTTCGATGACCGTTAGTCAGACCATCCTCCCCTTCCTGCTTCCGTTTCTTTCCAAATCCCAGTCAAAATTCTAAACGCTAACATGTCTCGGTGTATTATTGATGAGGGGGCATCTACCTCTGTGATGTCTCCTTCAGTTTGGAAACAACTCGGATCCCCTGAGCTGGCCCCTTCCACAATCACCCTTCGTGCACGGGATGGCCATGCCTCCCATCCCATTGGCCTATTCCGTAATTGTCCTATCACTCTTGCGGGCAAGACCGTTTGTGTTGAAATTGAAGTCATCGACGCCCCTCTTGATTATAACATTATTTTAGGGTGTAGTTACACCTATGCCATGTCTGTTATCCCATCCGCAGTCCACCGCAAGATGTTTTTCCCTCATAATGGAAAGTTAGTCACCATTGACCAGTTGACATATCATGAACCAAAATCCCAAACCTTCCCTGATTCGACCATCTCTTCTGTAGCTAATAATAAAACTGTCGATTCTTTGAACAGTGTCTCCCCCGACATCTACAAAGACTCTTCCTTGCTTGGAACCTTCCCTAGTCTTCCTCCTCCTCCTGTCTCTGACCCTAGCTTAGCGAATGTTTGCATGATGCAATCATCTCGGGCTGACCTTAAGAGGCCTGCTTTGGCTAGTAAGCAACCTCAACCTCGCCCACCGCAACCTGCTCTTAGCCTTTCGCCTCAACCAACCAGACCTCTTCCTTCTGGACCTTCCCATACAGCTGGTACCCATGAGCCACTCTTCCCTCCTAGGTCGGTTCCACCAGGTCTCAACCATCTTGGCACTGTCCCTCCTGGCCATTACCCTGCTGATCAGATACCTTTCCTTGCTCCCCCTCCCGGAGTCTATTCGGTCCCCATCATGACCACCCTTTCCCTCCCCAATTTGACCCTGGGAATTCCCGTCTAGTACCTTGACCCTCCAGCCGCTACCCCACTAGGTCACCCCAAATCGTACCTTGCTTTGACACTGGTTCAACTGGTTCCCCTAGCTTCTTCCGTAACTACAGTGCCACCAGCACCTCAACGGGATCCTTCTCCTATTGTGCCAGCTACGGGAAATAAAGGAAAAGCTTGCAAGGGGGCATCCAAAGAGAAGGCCGCCCCGATTGACCCTACCCCTCCTCCACCTTCCAAGCCTTAAGCCTTGTGTGATGGCATCGGTCATGCCACCCATACTTGTCCCGAGTTGCCCCGTATTAAACCCATGGTTAAAGTCGCATTCCCTGAGTCTACGGTCCCTGAACCCTCTGTTTCTTCCTTGTCTGCAACCAAGAACCCAAAGACTCTTCGCACCAACAAACCCTGTGCTCTGTGTGGTGTCCATGGCCATTATTCCCACCATTGTCCTCACCTAACGCATTACCAAGCCTCTTTAGAGGTAATCGCGAGTATGAGGTTGAACAAAATCAATCCGCCTCTCCCATCCTTATGCAGTATGCATCAGGTCAGCTTGAGGATCCCCCTGCTACCATTGACATTCTCCCCCTGATGTTGAGATGACGAAACCTGCCGCCCCCATCTTCTACCTATCATCATTCATGCGACCCTCGGAGTACACTCCCTTTGAATCCCCTCCTTCTGTTTTGCTTCATCTCCCTTCAGCGAAATTCTTGGGCTCCAAATAATTTGACCATATTTTTACTTGTTCTTCTGTCATCCCCTGTGACGATTCATATGTGAGCCTCTCTTCCCATGCTGATGGTTTAGGTAGCTTTGTAGCATCATGTGGTTTCCCTGAAATTTTATTTCCCACCCATAACCAGGATGATACCATCTGTATCTATGATGTTCTCCGCAGCATGCGCACCAGCTATCCCTCCTGTAGCCCTCATACATCACCCTCTAGTCAGTTTATGAGTCATATCCATCCTATCCAGACTACTCCCTCCCTTAGTTGTTGTTTGATGTCTACTCTGCACTCACGCTGCCCTCATTGTTCTTCCCCCTCACATTTATTGTCTTCTGACACTCTTCCGCGGGACCTCCTGTCCACACCCTATATCGGCTACGCCGATGGTACAAGTCGCTATTCCCAGAATCTAGCCTCGGCCATCTTTACCCCCTTGCATACCTTTGTTTTCTCCAACGGGGTCTGCATTGGTGCTGCCACCAATAATCAGGCCGAATATGATGCAGTGCGTGGTATTTTAGCTGATGCCCTCTCTCATCGCATCCTCCATCTGCATGTCCGTTTAGATTCCCTGCTTCTTGTCATGCGACTCAATGGTATCTATCGTGTGTATAACCCTATATTTTTAGATGATATTTATGAGTGAAACTTTTGATAAGTGAATTTAGAATAATTACTTTCAGTCATGTACCTAGAGAACAAAATCACTACATACATAGCATTGCAACCATGTCCTAGATTGGCATTTATCACACACATTTCCCACAAGACAATAACATTCAAAATTATCAAAATGATGCATATCCATAATATGTGTCATACAACATGTTTTTAGAGTCCATCTACTCTGATACATATGACATGACCATAGCATGTTATAAAAAACAAAACTCAAAACTGGGGGGCACCACTTGCCCCTACATACACACTAGGGGGCACCACCTGCCCCACATCTACTCACTATCTGGAGGATCCCGAGCCAATGGATTTTCTCCCGCAGCTTGTAGATCACGCACAGTCTGACCAGCCATAGCCATGCGCCGCATGACACCTCGCCATTCCGAGGGTAGCCCAATACATAGCTATATGTACTGGTTGTCTAAGTCTTTCCAACCTTGCTCTGAAACACCGGTCAGCAGCCCCTCACATCTATGATGGATGTCCTCCAAGAGAGCGGTCATATCTTCATCCTGGGCCATTCTCGATCCACTAGCATCTGCAACTCCTGAGATTGTAGGTCGTCCCATATATTTGGCCAGTTTTACCGGAGCTATATCTGCATACCAAAAAGTATAAGAATCAGTACCATATATAATATTCACAAACTTTACAATGCACATGAAATATTAGACACTTTTCACTTACCATCAGGCCCCCATACTCGACCAGGCGGAAGTGGAAAGTCTGGATCTCCACAATAACTCATCCCACTATAGGGATAGTCATTTATGTACAATGGAATATGATCCTAATAGGCAAAGAACTCTGGTCGAAACACCCGTACGACCGCCCCTCCTCCTCCTCTACACAGTAGTCACCCCCACCAGCGCATCCTGGGTTCTCTCGGACCACCACCTGGTAGTTGTACACGAGGTCACAAGGTAGGGATCTTCTCAAAAAATAAGGAACACAATACAGTCCCATACGAGAAATCATGGCTCACTTGCCGCTTGCAAAGCGGCAGCTATCGTTTCAACAACACCAACATCATCTGGGCCCACCCATAGTAGTTTCCACTCAACAATTTCTCCACGATCATCATCTGCCCCCTAGTGATGTGGTGGAGCGCATGGCTGCCCAGGATCCATAACACCACCATGGCTACTACACGAGTCTCTAATCTCTCTAGGTCCCCAATCGATATCCGAGTCCCCTTGATTTGGAGGCCTGGTCGGCAATGTTGCTCTACAAACACCATGATTTATGCCCCTGTGGTAACACTGGCTGCGTATTTCCCACCATCCCCAGTGGCGAGAGACCAGTCAGGAAATATAGATCTTGGAATGTCAACTCGATCCTGTGCCCCTACACTATAAAGAACTCATGATCTGGATCCCAATAAGTGACAATCCGGGCCAATAAGGGCTCCCCAACTCTCATCAATGGGTTCTCCATAAATTTCATAACCCCAAACTTGGCCAATGCACGATGGACACCCTGATCCCCTTGGATCTCCGCTCGTAATGTGCCTAGGTCCCTCTCTCTCCAGTTGATTTGTATCTCTACCATCTCTGCACAAAAACACCATATTTGTCAGTATACTGATCAGAAAAACTGTACCCAACCACAAAAACCCAAATCTCAGCCCACAACAGCACTGAAATCATCTCCATCTGACAGGTCACACTTTTTGGCCAAATCCTGTGACAGGTTGCACTTTTCAAGCCAAAACCTGCTTCCCAGGTCGCACTTTTTGGCCCAAATAGTGCGATCCGGCCGTAAAGATGAGGGAGGGTCTATTCCTAATATTTAGGACCCTAATCTGAACTTTCAATCCATGAAAAAGAAAGAGTAGGATTAGGCCTCTTACCTGCAACTAACGGATCTCGATTCCAACAATCGGTTTGTCTGCTACGATCGCCGCAAGATTTAGGGACTTCTCTCCTCTCTACATCCACCATAGCTACACAAGAAAATGAGTGCATTTGGAGGGAAAATGCCTTATTAGAAGAGAAACCTCTGATTTTTATTTTTCCTGTTGCAGCCAAACCGTAGCCCCGTTTGACACACCGCCTGCACCATTGGAAAGCTCTCCCCGAGCACTCAAATGGGTATCTGTTATTTTTTTGTGATTTGATACTTCACTAGGACACATTTTTTCCACGAAAGGTCTATTCACCTCTCCTCCAAATCGAATTTCCTCACTTACAACACTTGTACTTGGGGCACCACTTTGCCTCCTTACTTGTCCTTGTTCGTGTCAATTTTACTCATGAGATACCCCCTTGTACTCATGTTTTTTATGGTCCCCCATTTGGACCTTTACTGTGTGGCAATACCATTGAGTTGCCCTTGTTTAGAGCATCTGATTTGAGTCATCATCACATTCATAGAGTCTATCCCGAGTCCCTTTGTATCCCGCCATAGTCGTCCATCCTTCATTGCTTGGTCCCTCCCTCGTGTCGCACATTATGTATTTCATCCCCACTGTCCCCTATCCCTCATAATATTATATCAGTTGCTGCCAAGTCATCCATGCCCTTTATGCTTTAACAAGGGAAGTCATCCATTCGCTACTCAGTATCCCCCACTTCATCATCATCATTAGTGTCAGTCTATGAGTCGCTCTACTATTTTCTCTCATGGCTTAGTTGAGGATCCCTTATTGCCGCACCTATGGAAGACCTCCTTCTGTTGACATCAGCTCATTCATTCCAAAAGACAGGTCTAGAGGGCGGTGTACCTTGGTTCCAGCTTCCACACTTGTTTGGTACCTCAGATCAGGCAAAGGGATTTCTCATTACCCTTTGACTTGATTTTTTCTCAGCTCCAGCACCTTTCAGCATGATCGAGATCCGTATACTTGATGGTCCTGTGATGCCATAATAGCTATTGGTGATTCCCAGGTATGTGTGAGATGTCTCAACCCTCATGAGGGGGTGGCCTTGCAGGTAGCCCCCCACATGCCCAGATGACCTCTTCATTTCAGCCTTCGATGCAGCTCCATATATTTGATGATGTTGGCCTTAGCCGTTTGCAGCGCCTCTTTCATTTGCATGTGTTAGTCAGATTTTGCGAGCCCTTCCCCGTTTATAGGGGGAATTTGGGTTGTATTTGTATCACATGTACTCAGATATTATTGTATAAGTCATGGCTGTTATCCCAGGCACAACATGTATGTGGGATTCCTCATTATATCTTTTATTTGGCTCATATTTATGCCAGCATGTAATTTACAGTTCAGTTCCTTGTTTATTAGATGCACTATTCTTTTGTACATTGTCTCGGCGGGCATAGGTATGCCTCCCCCGCTGCCATTAGCATAGGTACCATCTCATAAAAAGAGACTTGTTGCACCTGTAAGTCTCATCTCCTCAGGGTCTAGTTCTTTAGCACATTAGACTACCTTACATTTCTCTCTTGGACTTCCCTTTTGATGTCTGGTGATTGAGTTCTTACAACGTACTTCGGTCATACGATTTTCTCCTAACACTCGCATGCTGGGGGGCAATCAATTACACCATGTTTTGGTCATCTAACCTATTATCATTAGATGGACCCAAGTACACCATGTAAGACCAATTTTACCCTAAGTAAAATTGCTTTCACTATGTAAAATAACTTAATAAAACACAGTTATTAGGTTGTTTATGGTCTAAACAAGAAACCCCAAAAGGAAACATTAAACAAATATATATTTGTTTGATTTTCCTCATGGAATAATTAATTAGACAATAATTTAATTATTATTCCAAGTCATATTTAACCCAAAACAAGGAAATTAATTAGATAAATCCTTATTTAGCTTATTATTTTCTAGGAATAATTATTTAAATCTTATTTAAATAATATTCCTTGTTAAATATGACTAAATCATTTATAAATAATTAAATAAATCATTATTTATTTAATTATCATTCAACTACTTCCTTAAAATAATAAATAAATCATTTATTTATTTATTATTTACAAATAAAGGGATTTGACCCAAGTCAAATACCTTTTCCCTCCAACAAATATAATAAAATATTCCATAAAAGGTGGATCTAGATTTGGTTAATAGTATTTTAATCATGCACCAAGATCTAGAATGACCCAATATTTTGTTATAAATATAAGGTTTTTCCCATTCATTTGTCACCTTTTGTTGCTTATTAGACCACTCTGGATCTATATTCTTGGTCTGAATTTGAGCCATTATCATTGTCACATTCTCCATTATTTGCTTTGTGAGCTCCCTTTGAATTCTATGTTTGTTTGGGTTTTATACACCAAAAGGAGAAAGAAATTCTAGATTTGAAGTGCTGAGGACTTTCAAGAACCCATCCCATTGAGGAGAACTAGAAACACCTTTCTTGTTTTCCTCCCAAGTGCCCTTAATATAAAATTCTTTCAAAAATATTATTCTTGTCTTGTCTATTGGATGCATGGAGTAAAACCTTACTTTTACTGCTTAATGTCTTTTTATTCATAGATCTAGATTTTTGCAGCATTTGTCTTGATCAACTAACTACAGATCTAAAGATATTGGCAACCATATTTGATGTTAGGGCTATAAGTTATGCGTAGCTAAAGTGGTATTTTTTCATATACTTCGACAAAAGAATCATGCTAACACCATCCATCTCAATGATAGAAGCTTAGTGATCGTCCTGCATGTTTTTCACTGGTACATAAATATGAGAAATTCTCTACCCAACATCCCCAACAATATAAAACTCCTGTGCAATGTATATCTTAGGCCTACCACCCTGATTCTGTAGAAAATCTCCCTTAATATTCTCTTCACCACATGTCCATCACTCTAACATTCCCATACCATTACCTCCATGTTGTGGTTGTGATCTATGCTGCTAATGTGGCCTATCTCCCTATCCATCTACATCAAACTTATTTTGTGGTGCCACATTTTATTTATCATCTGCATTATGAGGCCTTGCTCTCTTAGGTTGCTATTGACCTTTATCTTTTTCCTTCCCTTTCCATCCTTGCTGAGACTCATTTTTGCACTTTGACTATTCATAACAATGTTTAAAATTCCTAATGACTTCCTCAAGTGACCGAGGCTCATCATACTCAATATGATACCTAAATTCTAATGGAAAACGACTGAAAAACCACTAAAATTTATCCCTTTTTGTTCACAATATATGTTACATACCTCAATAAATCCAAGAATTTTGTTGTGTATTGCCCATCTATCATTGATCCCATATTTACCTCATAAAATTCTTTGGCCTTGTTGTCACAGAACCTCTCTCACAAGTATTTCTTCCTGAAAAGTATTTTGAACTCATGCCAACTCAGGTCACCTATCCTGATTTTTCTAACACACTTCACATATTCCCATTATCAATTTTCTTTACCTCTAAAGATGAAGATAGAAATCACAGCCTTCACGTTAACCGAGTACTCATGCAACTCAAAGAACTTATTCATACCAAGTATCCAGACTTATTCCTCTTCTAGTTTCTTCAAGTCCTTATCAAAAGTAGCTGATTTTTATTTCTTAAATTCATCTAACATGTATACCCTGTCACTCCTCCTCTAAGGATGAGACCGATGAAGATCATGATGTCTATATGAACCAGAACAATGATAGCACCTATAATCATCACCCCTCGTATCCGAAGTGTCCAACTACCTCTCATCTCTCAGTGTATCATCTCTATCTAAATTATGTCTACTAAGAGACCTACTACCATATGCCCCAATAGTTTTTTCCTCCTGTCTATAACTGATCTAAAGTGGCCCTTGTTTATAAAAATATGAGAATATCTGAAGTAGTATGGCATTCACCTCTTTTTTTTTCTCTTCTGCTGGTATGAGTCTTTCATTGTGTTCCTTACAACTCCTTATTTCTTCATTTAGGCTTCTCAACGTGTTTGGAAAATCCGAAGAGTGCCCACCATGCTGCTCATATTACTCATAGGGAGAGTCCTTGTAGTCTACCATATTTCTATCCATGTTGATCTTTGTCCTGCAAGGTATAATATTTCACCTAAACCAAATAACAATAAACCAACATACCTTAGTGTAATTTTAGGAGGATACATCCTGCAAGATCAACTGGTCAACGTAATACATGTGTATATATAATCATAACAACATATAAACTCATAATACATGGTATACTAGCACATAAACATCATTTTAGTTAGGGTCCAATCATCAATACACATCCATACCAAATACACAACATGACCTAATGTATAACCATACCATTGCAACTTGACCACTCACCAAAATAACCACGGACTAGACACCAGCATAAAATAGGCCTAAATGGAGAGAAAACCACCTCTTAGGCTTTACCGTAATCCAAACCCGGATTACTAGGCCCTAAACCGAGGCAACACATGAAGTGGTTCCATAATCATTTGGATATCCACAACACCATGTTAGAAATATTGTCATTGATGGCAAAGAAGGTAAAGAACGACAGCAGGGAATATGTATAGCAGAAGGCAGAGGCAGAGGTTGAGCAGCGCTGAAGCAGAAACAGGCAAAAGAGACAGGCTAAAATTATAACAGTCAAATATAGAGGCACAGCGAAACGGTCGAGCAGTAGAGACAGAGGAAGAGACACAGCTGTTATTGCAGAGACACAGCTATTATTACGAGAATCACTATCTCAGCCGAGGGATATATATAATTACAAATAATTTCAGGAATTTCTTAACTCCAGTGGCAATGTAATACATATAATACATAACCATATTCCGGGAATCGCACACTCCAACCGGCGTTATACATTTAATATAACACAAATATTATTCCGGGAATCGCTTAACTCCAGCGGTAAAGTATATATATATATATATATATATATATATATATATATATATATATATATATATATATATATATATATATATATATATATATATATATATATATATATATATATATCTATATACATACATATATATATATATCTAGATATATACATACATACATATATATATATATATATGTATGTATATATATGTATGTATATATATATATATATATAGGGAGTGTATATATATATATATATATATATATATATATATATATATATATATATATATATATATATATATACACAAAACGTATTCCAGGAATCGCATAACCCATTGGAAAAGTATACATATATCAGTTATATAAGTGGAGCGCTTTATTATAAGAACCAAGATTTATACGGTGGGACCCCTCCCCAATCGCAATCGGAGAAAATATTGGCAGCGGAACATAGTGACAAGAGCTCCGATTGAGTTCCGGACCCGATAGGGCATACAAACAGTGGCTTGATAAGTTTGAAATCCGGCTTAATCGCACCGGAAAGAAACAAACCATCGCAACACATATTAAAAGACTTGCGATTGCGATTAAGAGTTCGGACCCGATGGGTGTATAAACAATGGTTAATATATATGGGAATTCCGGCCTAATCGCATCGGAGATTATAAGAGCATCGGAACATGCAACAATGAGTTGCGATTGCGATTGGAAGTTCCGGACCCGATGGATGTATGAATTATAATTCAAACGTGTTTGAAGTCCTTTCCCAATCGCATCGGAAAAATAAAATGAACAGTGGCCAATCGCATCGGAGAATATAAGAGTTGCGATTGCGATTGGAAGCTCGGAACCGATGGGCGTATAAACGATGGATGATATATATTTGAAGTCCGGCATGATCGCATCGGAAAAACCCAATCACATCGGAGAATATAAGAGTTGCGATTGTGATTGGAAACCCAGACCCAATGGGCATATAAACGATGGATGATATATATTTGAAGTCCGGCATGATCGCATCGGAACAACCCAATCGCATCGGAGTTAGAGTTGGCAAAGAAACATGCAAACTCAAGGTGCGATTCCGATCAATCGCAATCGGAGCAGGAGAGATCAATTGCAATTGGAGGAGACTCATTGCATCAGGAAGCATGTCAAGTGGGCCCAAAAGGAGTTGTTATATGTTTAAAAATCTTCATTATATTATGCTGAGAATTGATTTAAAAAGGAAGTTTGTGTGTATGCCGAGAGTTTAAATTACTTATATGTATATATGAAAGCGCGCCGTTATATATACATATAAAATTGTTGCGGTGGTATTAAAGATGTGCCGCGTGGTCCGTGGGTTGTATGTATATGCCTCAGCTTAACAGGAGGGTGATTACTAATATACAACGATTGTGATATATGTTTGTTCCGCTTGCGGAACTTCCACATCAACAAGACACTTATTGTATGAAAGACGTTGGGATATGCCCAGATTTAAAAGGCAACAGTTACACCTCAGCAGAGGACAGAAAAGCAAACAGAGCTGAAAAGAGACAAAGCACAGTCAAAGAAAAGACAAATGCACAGTGATCCAAAAGGCTGTATGAGTGAGCTGGAGCTCTCATTGTAATTAAATGTAAATATTTTTAATTGATTTATATTGTTGTGATGCATTGGCAAGTCTCTAGAGGAAAAACAAATATCCCACTGTAATATTAAAATAAGCACCTAAAGTTACATTTTTTTTGAGTGAGCTGGAAAAGAAATGAAAAGGAAGAAAGCGAAGAGATATGGCTGTCCATTCCAAATTCCTTGAGGAATGCTAACAGTCACAAGAAAATTCTTATAAATAATATCATCTAGATATGAAAAATAAAGAGATGAGGGAGTTAGAGAGAGAAAATCTAGAGAAGGCAGAGTATAGAAGTGTAAGGCAGAGAAGACTAAAAGAAGAGTAGAAAGAGAAGCTACGGAACAGAGCTGATATCTGAGGTAAATCAGCAAACATTCAGCTTTGAAAATTGAGGAAGTTGGAGCTTCCCTATCAAGTTGCAGCTTGATAGCTGTCAGTTGTAGCTGACTGAGGTTGGAGCCTCCTGTAGGTTGGTGCCTGCAGAAAATTGAAGGGAGTTGGTGCTTCCTTGCAAGTTGTAGCTTGCAAAATTGAGGATAGAGCCTCTTGTAGGTTGGTGCCTGCAGAAAACAGTGGTGAGAGGGAGTTGGAGCTTGCCTTTGCATCACAACAATAATAAGATGTGGTTTTCTCCCTTTATGGGTTTCCACTTACATCTGCTGTCTCTATGTGTGTTTCTTATGTGTAGATGTGATTCTTTCAATCTGCTTAATTGGTTGCTGCTCTCAACATAAGTGTGGTGTCACATTAATTTAATATTGGCTGCAACATTTTAAGATTGTTTATAAATTAAGCTGTAAATAAATTTGGTGAAAATTGTTGAAAATCTTATGTATGTATTAAACTGATTCACGCCCCCCCCCCCTCTCAGTTTAATTAAAGATTCAACAATTGGTATCAGATCCAGGTTCCTTTGTGCAAGTCTAACAACTGAAAGGAGATCCTAGGTTCCCAAGATGGCTAGTAAAGAAGGATGCTCAACCAATAAAGCCCCTTTCTTCACTGGTGAAAATTATGCTTTCTGGAAAATCAGAATGAGGACATACATAATGTCTCTGGGAATAGAAGTCTGGACTGCTGTGGAATTAGGATATGCCCCGAAGGAAACTGACACAGAAAAAGACTCAAAACAAGATTTTGTGGCTAATGCAAAAGCCATGAATGCCATCCCGAATGGATTATATGAAGCAGAGTTTATTAAAGTAATGCACAAAGACACTGCCAAAAAAATATGGGATACTCTTGAGAACATACATGAGGGAGACCAGAAAGTAAAAACTGCCAAACTTCAAGTATATAGAGCCCAGTTTGAAAACTTAAAAATGAATGATGATGAAGACATTGGCAGTTTCTTCCTAAAAGCTGCAGAAATTATTAACAATATGAAAGCTCTTGGAGAAAAAATGCCAGAAAGTATAATTGTGCAAAAGATTCTAAGATCTCTTCCATCCAGGTTTAATCCAAAGGTGTCTACAATAGAAGAAACAGCTGACTGGGAGACCTTGACCATGAACTAGCTACTTGGAAATCTAACAGCCTATGAAATGGGGCTCCCACAGAAAAAGCCAAGTACGAGGGAAGCAACCTTTAAAACAGAAAAGAAGAAAGGAGAAGAGGGAGACGTATGCTCTTGCTCGGATGAAGAAGAGGCAAAGTTTGTCAAGAAATTGGATAGAGGCTCAGGTAAATACAAAGGTAAACTCCCCTTCAAATGCTTTAATAGTGGAAGAGTGGGACACTATGCTACTAAGTACCCTCACAAGAAAGTAAGAAATCAAGCTCAAGAATCAGAGAAAAACACATCAAAGAACTGGCAGAAAGGAAAGAAATTCAGCAGAAAATCCTTCTATGCTCAACAAGACAGCAGTACATCTGAAGACTCAGATGAATCCTCAAGAGAAGAGGGAACCTCTAAATTTTTTCTAATGGCCATAGAAGATCTTGAGGGACTCCTACTAGAAGATGAAGAAGAAGAAGGGGAAGTCGACCTTGAGGGAAAACTAAGAAGTGCACTGGAGGAGATTGACAGACTCAAACTGAAGTGCAGAAAACAAAAGGATATTCTTCTCAAGTATGTAAGAGAAGAACAAAACTCAAAAGTCCTCATGCAGCTGAAGGTAGAGCTTGAAGAAGCTAAGAAGATAGAAGACATGTTACTTCAGCAAATCAAGGATAAAACCCTAGAACAAGAGAAACTAGAAGAAGAAGTAGTATGTCTCAGGAAGAACCTAGAAAATGCTCAAAGGAAAGTGGATATAAACTCTTCTCAAACAACAAGCTCTAGTAAGTTGAATGAAATTCTGGTTGCTGAAAGATCCCCAATGATAAAAACAGGAATAGGCTATGAAGGAGAATCGAGTAAAGGTAAAGAAAAGGAAAACAAAAATATAATTTTTGTAAAAGCAAAGAAGACTGATGAAGCAGCCCAGTCAATTTCTACAAAAGAAGAAACATGTAATAAGGATGACAGAAATCATAAGGAATATCTAGTAACAAAGAATGAAATAAATACTAAAATGACAGAAAAAGAATCGTATGCCCCTGAGTATGTCAAATTTGGAAGCCATCAAGGGAGATTCTTCCCTCCCATGAAGAATACCACCTGTTATGTCTGCCATAAGCCGGGACACATTGCTGCATATTGTTATGCAAGGAAAAGTAATTCAAACCTGCAAAAGATACAAACAGTGAAGAGACTTTCTCAAACAAACAAATGGAGAAAACAACCTTACACCAGGTATGCAAATAATTTCTATGGTTACTGTTTTTATTGTAAGGAATTTGGCCATAAAATTATTGAATGTAGAAAGTATGGACAAATATTGATGTTCAACACCTCAAGGAGGTTTATGAATCAAAGAAATTTTGTTCATACTCACAATTCTGCAAAAAATATGATCAAATGATTTATATGCAATCAAGTTGGACATATGCCCTCTAAATGTCCTCTGAAAGGATGTGATTCATCAACTCACAAAAGACACCAAACAAAATAATGCCTCCAGTGGATAAAGAAGGAGAATAAATGTGACTTGGCTCTAACAGCTCAAGACCTGAAAAGCCAGTGGTACCTGGATAGTGGCTGTTCAAAACACATGACTGGAGACAGAAGCAAGTTTATAACTCTTGATGAAAAGAAATCTGGCAATGTTACTTTTGGCAATGATAAATCAGGTAAGATCAATGGAAAAGGCTCAGTCCGCATAGACAATGGCAGAAAAAAGGCCCAAGATGTACTATATGTAGATGGGCTGAAAGCAAATTTGCTGAGTGTCAGTCAGATGTGTGATAAAGGCTGTGAAGTTCTCTTCAGAGCACAGGACTGTGAAGTCAGATCAAGTACAACCGGAAAGACTCTGCTCAAAGGTGTCCGAACAGAGAGTAATGTGTACATAGTGAAAGAGGAGGATGAAGCCTGCCATCTTAGCAAACTTGAGGAGTCATGGTTATGGCATAAGAGATTGGGACATCTCAGCTTCGACCATATCATCAGACTGAGTAAGAAGAAAGCTGTTAGAGATATGCCTGAAATAAAAAGGCCTTCAAATACCATATGCAAATCTTGTCAATTGGGGAAACAGACTCGCACATCCTTTAAATCTAAAGATGAGTTATCAACAAGAAGACCACTCCAGCTTGTGCACATGGATCTGTGTGGACCTACAAGAACTAAAACACCAAGTGGAAAATCCTACTTCATGTTGATAATAGATGATTTCTCCAGAATGACATGGGTTGCTTTTCTCAAGAATAAATCGGAAGCTCTGGAAAAATTCAAAATATTTAAAGCATTAGCAGAAAATCAGACAAGATGCAAGCTGAAATGCATCAGATCAGACAGAGGAGGTGAATTCACTGATTATGACTTTGCAGACCTATGCAATGAACATGGCATAAAACAACAATTTACTATTGCAGGGACACCTCAGCAGAATGGAGTAGTAGAGAGACAAAACAGATCTGTTCAACAAATTGCCAGGTCCATGATGCAAGAGAATAATATTGCTCAAACCTTCTGGGCAGAAGTTATACACACAGTAGTACATATCCTTAATAAAGCTCACTTAAGGCCAAGCAGTGAAAAGACTCCCTATGAACTGTGGCATGGAAAGCCAGCTTCAATCAAACATTTCAGAATCTTTAGAAGCAAATGTTACATAAAGAATAATGATGAAAATCTTGGAAAATTTGATGCAAGAGCAGATGAAGGGATATTTCTAGGATATTCCTCCAAAAGTAAAGGGTACAGGTGCTACGACAAGACTCTTTGGAGAATAGTAGAAAGTATTGATGTGAGATTTGATGAAGAACTTCCAAACAATACACGAAATACAGACTGTTGCAGTCCATTAGACAACCATGAAGAAGAAATCTAAAATGATGAGAAAATAAGCAAGACAACTGAAGATACAGAGCTGAGTTCTAAAGCTCCCTCAAGATATACTCAGAAGAACCATCCTGAAGATCAGATCATTGGAGACAAGAGAGTAGGGGTCCAAAGAAGAAGGTAGCTAACAGAACAAAATGAAGAGGTATACATAGCCATGCTATCACAAATAGAGCCAAAGAAATTTGAAGAAGCCAGCAAGGACAAGTCTTGGGTAAAAGCAATGAATGAAGAATTGGACCAAATTGAAAAGAAAAATACCTGGGAACTAGTTCCTAGACCAATTGAGAAAAATATCATTGGCTCAAAATGGGTATTCAAAAATAAAATGAATGAGGAAGGACAGGTAATCAGGAATAAAGCCAGACTTGATTGCAAAGGATACTCACAAATTGAAGGACTTTATTACGATGAAACATTTGCCCCTATAGCCAGAATGGAAGTTATCAGAATGTTCCTAGCATTTGCATGCTACCAAAACTTCAAAGTATATCAAATGGATGTAAAATCTGCATTCTGAATGGAGACTTAGAAGAAGAAGTCTACATGGAACAACCAGAAGGCTTCTCATTGACAGACAAATAAAACTATGTGTGCAGGCTGAAGAAGGCCCTATATGGACTAAAACAGGCTCCTCGTGCTTGGTACTCAAGGCTGGATAAATATTTGCAAAAACAAGGTTTTAAGAGAGGTGGAGTAGACATCAATCTATACATAAAAGCCCATGAAGATGAATTCTTGATTGTTGTGGTATATGTTGATGACATTATGTTTGGAAGCAACAAAGATGAATTAGCAAAAGGGTTTGCTGATGAGATGAAAACAGAGTTTGAAATGTCTATGATTGGAGAGCTTAGTTTCTACTTGGGACTGCAAATTCAGCAAAAGAACACAAGCACATTCATCTCTCAGGAAAAATACTTAAAAGAAATGCTGAAAAAGTTCAAAATGGAGGACTGCAAACCTATCTCAACTCCCATGACCACAGGTTGGAAGCTATGTGCTGATGATGGGTCTGCTAATATAGATAAAAAACTCTACAGATCCATGATTGGAAGTTTATTGTATCTGACTGCATCAAGACCAGACATCATGCTAGCAGTAGGACTAGTGGCTAGATATCAAGCAGCACCTAAACAAAATCACCTTCTTGCAGTCAAAAGAATATTCAGATATCTACAAGGAACATCACAATATGGACTTTGGTATCCTAAAGGCAAAAGCTTCACCTTGACAGCATACACAGATGCAGATTGGGCCAGCTGTGTGGATGACAGAAAGAGTGCAAGTGGAGGTGCATTCTATCTAGGAGAAAGTTTGGTATCATGTTTAAGCAAGAAACAAACATCTATCTCCCTGTCTACAGCTGAAGCAGAATATATAGCAGCAACAAAATGTTGTATACAAGTCATGTGGATGAAGCAGACTCTTCAAGACATGAAGGTAAGCATTAATGAACCTATCTCAATCAAATGTGATAATACAAGCGCTATAAGTATATCAAAAAATCTTGTGCTTCACTCAAAAACTAAGCACATCCCAATCAAGTATCATTTTCTCCGAGAAAAAGTGGCTCAGAAGATAGTAAAGCTGGATTATGTGCCAACAAAAGAACAGACAACTGATATATTTACTAAACCACTTGCCAGAGAATCATTTGAATATTTGAGAGATAGAATAGGGGTAGTATCTGTAGATACTACTCTCTAATATGAAGAGAAAGCACAGTTTCAGGGGGAGAACAAAAACGGAAATATCATTCCCATGGGGAGATTAACCAAGCAAGGGAAGCATAAAACAGGCCCACAGGATCAAAGAGCTATAAAACAATATTCTTAGTATTATCAGCATTCAGCATGAAAAAGGTCAGTAGCAGAGCAAAAATAACATTAACTTGTTTACACCTAAAGTAGTATATTGAGCATTGAAGCAATATCTTCTTCTAAATATAAAATTTCATGCCTTCTTGAAGTCGGTACATGTATATCTCCAAGGCCATGTTTTCCTTAATATCAGTTACAAAACTGTGCGAAAGCTGCTTGCTGAGTTTTCAATCAAACATCTTGATTAGGCTGTTGAGGAAATTCACTCTGATAGAACAATCAACATATCTGAAGAATAAAGGAATAACTATGATTACCATCTAAATAAAAGTGCACGGTTGAAAAGTAAAAATGACCAAAACATTGAAGGGTTTGTTTCGAAAATACATTATACAAAAAGGAAAGTCATTGTTTACAACAACAACGAGGACCTTTCAGTCGTTAAGAGCATCATCCTTGTCTGCAATCTAGCACAGATTACAAACAACAGGCAATACAGATGAAACACAGCTATAAAACATATATTGGCTCACTGTATCAGACAGAGACAAAAACGTATATTCAAGTTCAATAATCCTTAAAGTGTTCTCTCAACAAGTCCTGTACAACAGTCTGGAGCAGCAGGGTACAAAGTCATAAAATGGTGGTATAAACACAAATCAAAGAAAGGAAATGCAACGACAGGGCCTATACAGAGAAATGAGGCATCATCCTTTGCCATTGATGTCAAAGGTGGAGGAAGAGCAAGCAACAGAAGAAAGGATTCTAACAGGCAAACAGAGGAAGTGTATTGCCATCAATGCCAAAAGGGGAGACTGTTAGAAATATTGTCATTGATGGCAAAGAAGGCAAAGAACGGCAGCAGGGAATATGTATAGCAGAAGGCAGAGGCAGAGGTTGAGCAGCATTGAAGCAGAAACAGGAAAAAGAGACAGGCTAAAATTATAACAGTCGAATACAGAGGCACAGCGAAACAATCGAGCAGTAGAGACAGAGGCAGAGACACAGTTGTTATTGCAGAGACACAGCTGTTATTACGAGAATCGCTATCTCAGCCGGGGGATATATATAATTACAAATAATTCTGGGAATCGCTTAACTCCAGTGGAAATGTAATGCATATAATACAGAACCATATTCCGAGAATCGCACACTCCAACCGGCATTATACATTTAATATAACACAAATATTATTCCGGGAATCGCTTAACTCCAGCGGCAAAGTATATATATATACAAAACGTATTCCAGGAATCGCATAACGCATTGGCAAAGTATACATATATATCAGTTATATAAATGGAGCGCTTTATTATAAGAACCAAGCTTTATATGGTGGGACCCCTCCCCAATCGCAATCGGAGAAAAGGTTGGCAGCGGAACATAGTGACAAGAGCTCCGATTGAGTTCCGGACCCGATAGGGCATACAAACAGTGGCTTGATAAGTTTGAAATCTGACTTAATCGCATCGGAAAGAAACAAACCATCGCAACACATATTAAAAGACTTGCGATTGTGATTAAGAGTTCGGACCCGATGGGTGTATAAACAATGGTTAATATATATGGGAATTCCGGCCTAATCGTATTGGAGATTATAAGAGCATCGGAACATGCAACAAAGAGTTGCGATTGCGATTGGAAGTTCTGGACCCGATGAATGTATGAATTATAATTCAAACGTGTTTGAATTCCTTTCCCAATCGCATCGGCAAAATACAATGAACAGTGGCCAATCACATCGGAGAATATAAGAGTTGCGATTGCGATTGGAAGTCCAGACCCGATGGGCGTATAAATGATGGATGATATATATTTGAAGTCCGACATGATCGCATCGGAACAACCCAATCGCATCAGAGAATATAAGAGTTGTGATTGCGATTGGAAACCCAGACCCGATGGGCGTATAAACGATGGATGATATATATTTGAAGTCTGACATGATCGCATCGGAACAACCCAATCGCATCGGAGTTAGAGTTGGCAAAGAAACATGCAAACTCAAGGTGCGATTGCGATCAATCGCAATCAGAGCAGGAGCGATCAATTGCAATCGGAGGAGACTCATTGCATCGGGAAGTGTGTCAAGTGGGCCCAAAAGGAGTTCTTATATGTTTAAAAATCTTCATTATATTACGCTGAGAACTGATTTAAAAAGGAAGTTTGTGTGTATGCCGAGAGTTTAAATTACTTATATGTATATATGAAAGGGCGTCGTTATATATACATATAACATTGTTGCGGTGGTATTAAAGATGTACCGCTTGGTCCGTGGGTTGTATTTATATGCCTCAGCTTAACGAGAGAGCGATTAATAATATACCACGATTGTGATATATGTCAGTTCCGTTTGCGGAAGTTCCACATCAACAAGACACTTATTGTATGAAAGACGTTGGGATATGCCCAGATTTAAAAGGCAGCAGTTACACCTCAACAGAGGACAGAAAAGAAAACAGAGCTGAAAAGAGATAAAGCACAGTCAAAGAAAAGACAAATGCGCAGCGATCCAAAAGGCTGTATGAGTGAGCTGGAGCTCTCATTGTAATTAAATGTAAATATTTTTAATTGATTTATATTGTTGTGATGCATTGGCAAGTCTCTAGAGGGAAAACAAAGATCCCACTGTAATATTAAAATAAGCACCTACAGTTACATTTTTTTTTGAGTGAGCTGGAAAAGAAATGAAAAGGAAGAAATGAACATCCCATTCAATTCCTTGAGAAAGTATGATCTGAAAATTCTTATAAATAATATTATCTAGATATGCAAGGGGAAGGAAGAGAGAGAGTATATCTAGAGAAGGCAGAGTATAGAAGTGTAAGGTAGAGAAGACTAAAAGAAGAGCAAAAAGAGAAGCTACAGAACAGAGCTGATATCTGAGGTAAATCAGTAAACATTCAGTTTGGAAAATTGAGGAAGTTGGAGCTTCCCTATCAAGTTGCAGCTTGATAGCTGTCAGTTGTAGCTGACTGAGGTTGGAGCCTCCTGTAGGTTGGTGCCTGCAGAAAATTGAGGGGAGTTGGTGCTTCCTTGCAAGTTGTAGCTTGCAGAATTGAGGATAGAGCCTCCTGTAGGTTGGTGCCTGCAGAAAACAGTGGTGAGAGGGAGTTGGAGCTTGCCTTTGCATCACAACAATAATAAGATGTGGTTTTCTCCCTTTATGGGTTTCCACTTACATCTGTTGTCTCTGTGTGTGTTTCTTATGTGTAGATGTGATTCTTTCAATCTGTTTAATTGGTTGCTGCTCTCAACATAAGTGTGGTATCACATTAATTTAATATTGGCTGCAACATTTTAAGACTGTTTATAAATTAAGCTGTAAATAAATTTGGTGAAAATTGTTGAAAAGCTTATGTATGTATTAAACTGATTCACCCCCCCCCCTCTCAGTTTAATTAAAGATTCAACACACCATGGATATCTGGAATTGGTAATGCTATGCTGAATACACTATCACACCTCACAAAACCCATGCCAATATAAAAAATAACCACATACAATAGCATGCATTCCAAATCTAGCAAGGAAATCATACATTCAAATCAATAATTTTAAAAAATCATGCTATATCTGCTTTATTCCTACTCCTCCTTTCTTACTTCCTCCTTGTTCTACTTTCTTTCCTTCCTCGCTCCAATGCAAAAGTGCTCCAAGACAATCTAAGTGTCCAAAGTGAGAGAGAGAGAGAGAGAGAATAATGAGAGACCTCCAAAAATGCAATGAAAAAAGGTATTAACTAACCCTTCGAAGCCTTTTTATCAATTAGGCCTCTATTTTCTTCATTTTCCATTATTTTCCTTCATTTTATTCCTCACATGTAACCTATGACCTTTCATCTCCATTTTCTCCCAATTTTCATTATTTTCATAAATAAATGTCCCAAAAATTCCATTTTTCCATTGCCTTTGTCAATTTCCATAACCATAATAAACCAAATGAACACCCACTGGGATGATTTTCTGAACATTTATCTTGGAATAAGTGTCCCATCAACTGTGATTATTATTTTTAAATTTTATTACATGGATTCTCAACTAGGACTGTTACACCTAACTACACATACCTGTTTTGAGGGTCTTCAAAACCAACATTCAAAATTAAGTTATTGTTGATGATTTCCAAGGTTCAAAGTTGCAAGTAATATTTAAGGAGCATTCAATTAATCAATTACTTTTACAGAGCTAGCCTATAGTCTTTGAGACATGTGGAGTTTTCTAGCTAATTAAGGAGGCTATAATTTACTCATCTACTTCTCGATCAAATGTTACCTACCCCAGTTTAAAGAAAAACCATTTGATATTTTTTCTTGTATCGACTGTGACTTTTAGGCACAATAATTCACACAAAATCCAAATGGTGACACTAGTGCTACCTTTGGCCAAGTCGCTTGCCATAATATAAAGGCACACCAAATTGTTCAAGCTGAAAATATAGTGGAAAATTTATGTTCAAGCTATACCTTAGGTGAATGTGATCCTTTAAATTCCAGCGATGATATTGAGCTTGAAATTACAAAACATTTTGAAGGAAGAGAGGAATTTTAATAGGTATCAACGAGCAAGCAATTTAGATATGAAAAAAAATCTAGGATGATTTTTGAACTTTCTGTTATCCCAGGCGAAAATTGTGTGGAGGGGAAGATTAGTGAAAATATGTGCTCATATATATCTGTAAGTTAGAGTCTCAAAGTGAATATTATTGACCGAAAATTGTAATGTGACTCCCAAATGCATTCACCCTCAGGTCACAATTCTTTTCAGGTTGTCTTATTGCAGCTTAAGATCCAAAAAACTAACTATGAACTTTGAATTTATTTGAAGGGATACTATGCAAATTAATAAAATGGTATCACTTATTTGTGACCCTTATCCAAGTCCCAAAGTTTCACTGCAGAATTCCATGAAAATGACCAAAAAGTGCGAGCTATAAAATTTTTCTACTATGCGAATTTTCTGTAAGTTGCATTACCACAAGGTTGAATCCCCATTAAGAGGTCGTAGTTCTACCTGGTAGTCACATCCTCCTCATTCATTTCCTTAGTTTTCACAGAGAGGATTCGTTGGTGGAGAAATACCATACAATGTGCATTCATATTGGGGGGCATATATTGAGGAAACAATGACATAATATATTGAGTATAAAATAGGGTGTAAAGGGTTTTTATATTGGAAATTATAAAATATAGATCCCAAAGTTAATGAGAAAATATAAAGGGGCATAAAAAATGTTAATGAAAAAATGGATACCTACAATACCTAGGAAATTAAGGGTTTTTAATTTGGGAATGTGTATTGGGTTCATATTGTAGTGGGTTAAATATTTTTATTTTTTAGAGCTATTTCCCAATATGTATTAAAAACAAGGTTATTGTTTAGTATGCCATGAAATCATGTGATATGTCAGATATTCATTGAGTGAAGCACTCGTGATTTTTCATTCCTAATTTGCGATTTATTAGGATTTGAATTTTCTTTAGTTAAGGTCATGATTAACAGGGAGTTTCCATTGTGACTATGCAAACTTGATAGAGTTCCATAGAAATAATATATATACCAACATTGGCAAGAATAACAAAAAATTACATCTCTCCAAAGGTTCCCTCTGCAAATAATGGATTTGTACACAAATTTTTATTTCAATAATGGGAATATCCTCATAAAATATTTTCACAACAATTTGCATGGAAGTTGTTTCTATTGGACATTATTATTGACCAGAAAAGTGGCCAAAATCATGGAAATTATCTTAAAATTGGTAGAAGGAAGGAAGCAATAATGGTGACAATATGGAAGGAGCTAGGATTTCTCATAGAAGTTGCAGCCTGGAAATATGGTCCCACACAAACTCTAAGAACTAGTTTTCCTACCAAAGGCACTATACCAAAAGGTTAATGAATGCAAGTAAGGCACAATAGAAGACAAATAGGCTTATCTCATATCCGAGCAACATATCAACAATGAGTATCCTAGGTTTTCTAAGAACCTGAGTTCTTACCTCATGTCTTCTCTTTTACCATGATGTAAATGTTCCTCATAATAATGTCAATAACTACAAATATGTACTTCATTATGTAATAGTCATTAGAGCATGAGAGAAAAGTGAGGAATTTTAAGAGTCATGAGGGGAGGTAAGGGTAATAATAGGTGAATTTCCACGTTTGTAAGGGAATTTTAGCACTTAAGATTGGACTAGTAGTAGATAGTTGATATTTGCTTGAATATTTAGAGACACTCAACTCTTGGAATCTACTAGGATGAGTTGTAGTGAGGATAGGATTTTGTATTGGATAATGACATGAGATGCCCATGTTTCACTATTGAAATGTAATGAACTGTAGGATATGTAATTGTATTTGTAGGAGAAAAAAATAAGAAGTTCTTAATTTATGGTACTAATTACCATGATAACTCATAATGGTTGTATCGATAGTCTAATTTTTTCACTGTATTTGCATGTGTGCTTTCATACTAGAAATATGTTATGTAATATTTTGTAGATGTTGCATGTATGCTTTATTTCAAATTTCTCCATAATTATTCCATGCCATGTCATTGACCTATTGTGAAATCACTTGCGGTTAACTTCTAGCTTATGTGTGTCTAAGGAATTTTTGGCTCACTGATATTTCTCATGGGATACTTCCTCTTACGGTTGTTGTGAATTTATTATACCCCTTTATGTAGCCTGTCAATGTTGTGTTGACCTTGTCCCATTATCTAGGAATTTAATTCTTTCCTTCACTCTAATATCTTTTCATTTAATAAATAGGAGCAAAAAAATTCATGGTGGTAGTTGGGCCCACATAAAGAATGGGACCCTTATCCCAAACAGTGTGAGCTCTAATTAGGATTTCACACTGGGGAGACCCTTTAGCTGTTGGCAGTATCAAACACTGTCAACACATCCAAAGAGGTGACAGTGGTTGGGTCGACCATCCTTGCACCTGGAGGTTCTTAATTTTGGAACTCACAATGGATGTACCTTTCGATGTGACCTAACCATGCCACCATCTTCTTCACACTACCCAACATCTCCCACTGGTTTCCTTAGATTTTGTTTAGAAAAGATATAACATAATTCTATCATTGATTCTTCTCATGGACAAAATAGCCCAACATTTTTTTCAACTAATAATGGAGAGTAAGTGACTACAAATACTAGTTCCATATCCCCCTCCTATTCCCAAGGTTTGGAACCCAATGGGATATATCATTCATCATATTAACTTCAAAGTGAATCAATTTATCCTTTCACACATATTCTTCCAATTTACAAATATCCTTAGGAGTGATGAGAGGAGTTGCAGCGTGGAATCTGTTATAACTTTTTTACCCTAAGCCTCCACATGAGACTTAAAGGCCTGGATCGAGCTCCAAAAAACATGACATCCCTTAACCCTTGTCCATGCATTGATTCTTGTTGAGTCACTTAGTAACATTAACACAATTCTAGACCATACAAGAAATACCAAATATTACCCAAAACCATCCCGAACAGAGTTATAGTAGAACAAAAACCTACTGAATATGAAAAACCTTCTAATTCCCCCTACGTCACCTTAGGCACTGGAAAGCCTTATATTTTCTCAACCATATACTAGAATGCCACAGATAAATAACCACAATACAAACAAAAATTATACATGGTATCACTACCAATACAAATTGTATCCTTAGTTAGTTTACCAAAGATCCTACTTGAAAATTATTTTTCTATATGATCCCCATGCTATTAGAAATAATAGAGAATATATGGACACAAAAAAATGCAAGAAATAAAACTAGTGGAGTCAATTACCTAGGGAATGAGCGTAAAATGTTGGAATAATGCTTTTTTAACCTTCTACCCATCGGTTGAAAGCACTCCTTTCAAACTACATGTACGAAGTTTTTTGGTTTTCAGATAATTAGCGACCACATCAGGACCCTCAACAATGCTCCACTACATAGTCCACCCCATACAACCAAATAAATCTCCCTTCTCTACTATCACTGACAATACATTAGAAAGAAGTTCCCCATTAAAATAAACCATAAGTAAATCACCAACTTGCAAACCAGAAAAACACATGCTTTTTCTCCAATGGAAACTTTATTATCATCGGGAACATTTGTTGCTAGATTCACCAAATCATCATCCAATTGTGGTTGTGCACAATGGTATTCAGGAGCAATTGTGCGCTCTTTCTTTCTTCCTTCTTCAAATTATTCATAGTTATCATCCACTTGTGACTGAGCAATATGGTATTAAAAAAATATTCATCTCCTCGTAGATATGCTACTATAGATCCACCTTAATCTTCAACTTGAATACTCTCTCTTACACAAAAATTCCTCTCAAGTGTATCCCAAGCCTCCTTAGTTTTCATTCCATCTGCAATGAGGTGAATAATGATATCATCTACACATTCCCTTATGTATTACAATGTGAAGGAATTATTTTTCCTTTCTTCTTTCAACTCTTTCAAATAAATATCGAGCATATATTGTTGTTGATTCAACTTTATTAGCCTCTTTTATTTTCCCATTTGTTGATTGGTGGATAACTGTGGCTAAGAAATTTGACTTGTAGAAATAATGATTTCCTGTGGTTTCCCCTCGAATGTGGATGCTATGTTTCTCACCTTCTACAAAGCACACATGTCTACAAATTCTCTACAAAGGTGGCACTTACAGAAAGGCTTTCACAAACCTTTTCTTTAAAAAAAGAAAATACAATGCTTTCTGATTTGAACAATAACCCTTCGGTTTTCTAATGGACCCTCTTTAAAAAGAAAAAAATGAATTTCTTTTGTCCTTTTTTGAAAATAAAAATAAATGAATCCCCCTTTAACTGAAATTTACATGAGCCTTTTCCTTTAAATTACATTTAAACTTCTTTTCAAAATTAGACCATCATTATTTTAAATATCCACACTCACAAATTTACGCAAGATAAAGTATTTAATTAATGTCAAGTCATATTAAAATCTTAATAAATATTTTAATTTTTTTTTTAACTGAAACAGTTATTTTATTGATGAGGGGTGGCCAAGGCCAAATCAAGCATTACAATTTGCTGCTTCAAGCAATACCAATCTCTGTTTTTACATGAGCACCTTGTTAAGGAATTATTGCCGTGTTCACTGCCTCTGCGTTTATACTGATCATGCTTTTTTCTAGAGTGCATCCTATATTTTCCAGTCTATCAGCCTCTGTGTTTAATTCTCTGAGAATGTGGAAGAATTGAGCTGAGGGAAAGTCCTTCAGGAGTCTATTCACTCTTGCAAGAAGTTTGTTTAACACTGGATCTTTGAGCCCTTTTTTGTTTATGATAGATTTTACCAGCAGCTCAGAATCTCCAAAGACAATAATTTCGCTTGGATTCTCTTTCCTGGCCAGTTGACAAGCCTTTAAAAGACTGAGGATTTCAGCCTGGTTATTGGTTTTTATCCCAAGTCCCCAGCTGAAGTCCTCTTTTTTCCCATTCGGAAAATAGATAGCCCCTCCTGCTCCTGACCTGCCTGGATTGCCTTTTGAGGCTCCATCAAAGAAAATGGTGCATTTTCTTTGTGTTGTCCACCACTTCTTAAAATTGTCCAAAGTGTCCCTGATCTGCCATTTTCCTTTGGGATCTGGGCGATTGATTGCTGGAGATCTGAGCGTGAGAGAGAAGCCGTCCAACCAAACCTTTTCTTCATTTCGAAGGGAACTATCATCTTTGACTGTGGACTGTCTTAGGGTTTCTAGAAGGAGCTTCTTGGCCTGATCCGCTGTGATGTCTGCAGTAATCTATTTTTGGTTGAAGATAGTTTCATTCCGGGCAAGCCACAGCTTCCAGCAAACATATTTTGGGGCTGCATTCCAAACCTTATGCCAAAGTGATTTGTCTGCAATGTTGAAGGGGTATCTGGCTTTCCATGAAGAAAACATGTCAGTGATTGAGCAGTGAGCAGGGTTTCTCACATTCAGTCCTGTCAAGAAGATAGTCCAAGTCTTCTGTGCAAACTCACAATCAATGAATAGATGATCAGTGGTTTCCTGAGCATTTTTGCAGAGAACACATCGGTGAGGACCAACAATGTTTCGTCTGCACAGATTTTCACCAGTAAGGATTTTATTGTGAAATAAAGTCCAAAAAAAGAAATTGATCTTGGGCATACTGAAATGTTCCCAGATCTGTTTCCATACAGAATCTGGATGCTGAGAGTCCTTATTACCTTGCAGCTGCAAATATCCCTGTCTGGCTGTGTATACACCTGTCTTTCCCCAACCCCATGAATCTTCCTCATCCTTGTGCACAGGAGTAAAATCTGTGATTGCAGCTGTAAAAGTGCTTAACTGGTTTTTTAGTTGTGAAGGAATGTCAGGCAGAGACCAGCTCTGCCAGTTGCCATTATAATCCCAATCTGCAATGTCCTCTATTTTACGAACTCCTTTGGATTTTAACCATTCTCTCAGTTCTGTTATATCCTCATTTGCTGCAAGGGAAGGGTGACCCATAATTCGATCTTTCCACAGCGAAATAGTTTTGCCGTTCCCAGGAATTTTGTATAGATGTGATCTGAAGAAGTCGATTTCCTTATTGCAGAGTATCCAGGCCTGCGATCCTCTGACTTTATTTTCTACATTGATGGAGGTAATTGGTCGATTATTGAGATATTTGGAATTGAGAATCTGGCTGACAGGATGGGAGGGGTCGCTTACCAATTTCCACAGCAATTTACATCCCAGTGCTAAGTTAGCTTTCTGGGGGTCGCGTAATTGAAGACCGCCTTCTGTCAGAGGACGCATTACAATTTCCCATTTAATAAGATGGAACCGATTACTATTGTCACGCCCGCGGTTCCATAAGAAATTTCTCATAAGACAGGAAATACGATCAGCAATTTGTTTGGGTGCCATCAACATTGAAGCTTGGAAGGTAGGCAATGCTGAGAGGACTGTGTGTATTAAGGTGAGCTTGCCTCCTGTTGTAAGCCAGAAGCCGCCCCAGGCTTTAATTTTTTTCTTAAACTTGGAGATCACCTCCTCCCACATATGATTTCTATTGGACAGCGATAATGGGAGACCTAGATACCTTATTTTATCCCAAGCTGCGTGGCCATTGAATCCCAAGACATTTGCGATTCTTTCAGTTGATTGTTGATCTGTGTTCCAACTATAAACGGCACTCTTCCTCTCACTGATCAGCGCACCAGAAACATTGCAGAACTTTTGGAGAACTGACTTGAAAGAGTTGGCAATTCTCAAGGATGCACCCCCTAGCAGGAGTGAATCATCTGCAAATAATGCATGATTCACTGGAGCGATACCCTGTACTATTCTTATCCCCGGAAGGTTGCCTGCTTGCTTCTCCTGAGATAACTTTCTGCTCAATGACTCAGCCATCAGAATGTATAGAAAGGGAGAAAGAGGGCAACCCTGCCTCAATCCCCTGGTGGCTAAGAAGAAGTCTGCTGGTCTTCCGTTCACCATTGGAGCAATCCAGACATTTTCAGTGCAGGCTTTAATGAGGTTTATGAACTCCTGTCTGAATCCAAAGGCAGCAAGCACCCTATACAGAAAAGATCGATTTACTCTATCGAATGCATTACACATATCCAGTTTTATGATCATACCTGGTTCCTTCCGTGCATGACTTGAGTGAAGTGCCTCTTGAACTTGTATAACATTGTCCAGAAGTTGTCTGCCTTGAACGAAACCCCCTTGGGCTGGAGAGATGAGTTTTTGGAGTAGTGGCTTAATTCTATTGGCCAAAAGTTTAGACACGATCTTGTATGAAGAATTGCAGAGTGAGATCGGCCTATATCTGTCGAAGGATCCGGGGTTTGTTTCCTTAGGGATCAGAGCAAGAAAGGTGGAGTTAATTCCGCCTCCAACTTTTGCCTTCCGCAAGATTCCCCTTACCAATCTGAATAGGTCATGTTTGATAATCTCCCAACAAATTCTATAAAAATGCACTGAGAATCCGTCAGGTCCTGGTGCTTTGTCAGGTTCCATGGACCAGACTATGGAAGTTATCTCTTCTTCTGTGGCTGGGCTTAATAGAGTGTCATTATCCTCTATGCTGACCATATTTGGTATGTTGGAGAGAAGCTCTATAACATCCTCCTCATTCCCATTTCTTTCTGCACTGAGGAGGTTGTGAAAATGTTTTACTGCCGCCTCTTTAATTTGTGCATATCCTTTGTATACCTGTCCATTAGAGGAAGTGACTTCTGCAATGTGGTTTCGTGAGAGACGTGCCCTGCACTGTCTGTGAAAATAAGAAGTATTTCTGTCCCCGGATTTCAACCACAAACTTCTGGACTTTAAACGCCAGTGCTCTTCTTCATTTCTAAAAGAGCTGTAAGTGTTCCTTTGAGCAGCTTTTTCGTTGGCTAAATCAGTGGATGAGAGGTCTTTCTCCTCCATTTCCAATTGGAGATCTTCTAACATAAGAACAGCGTCCTTCCTCTGTCTAGTAGGGGTTTTCATGGATCTTTTTATCCAGTCTTTAAGGGCTTTTTTGTGTTTTTCATTTTTTGTTCCCAAACATAGCTTGGGGATCCAGAGACTTCAATCCACCACGCTGTTTGCACTGTTTCAGTGAACCCTTCTATTCCGGCCCATAAAGGACTAAAACGGAATGGGAGAGGACCCAAATCTTCTTCTTCTTTCAAGCATAGGAGGATTGGTTTATGATCTGATGTGAGCTTTGGGAGGATTTTGGTGAAAACAATTCTGTTGCCCATCATTAGCGAGCTGCTGTTCAGGAATCTATCTAGCCTGGCTGAAATGTGATTTTCTCCTGTTCTATTGTTGATCCAGGTGTATTTACCTTTCACTGGTTTGTAGTCAACCAAATCCCACTGCTGGATCAGATTTTCCACTGTGTTGAGGAAAGGATCCCTAGAATAGATCCCTCCTCTTTTTTCTTTGGGATCTAGAATTATATTTAGATCACCTCCTATGACTATGTTGGAGAGGTTGTTATGTTCAATGTACTCCAAGAGTGACCTCCAGCACTCTCTCTTTTCATCATAATGAACTGGGACGTACATGTTAAACAAGGCAAGAGGAAGATTGCTTGCATTGTGACGTAGTTCTGTATAGATCCAATGTTGGGTCTCTGAGCATCGTTCTAAAGTGAAGGAGTTTTTTGACCAGAATGTGCCTATACCTCCGGCTGAGCCCCTTGCACTGACCGTCTTTCCAGAATCATATTTCCATTTCGTAGAGCTGATATTTAGAAGGATTTCCCCTTCTATCTTAGTCTCTTGGAGCATAAGGATGTCTACGGTTTCTAGCTTCAATAAATCTTTGACAGCATCTGCCTTATTGGGATTTCCCAGACCCCTGCAGTTCCAAGAGACCATCTGCATCATTTACCACTTGATGGGATGGGGCCTCCCCCCTTGGGCGCCCTTGGTCTTGTATTTCTCCCAATGGTCATTTCAATGGTGGTTTGACTGCCTAGGGTTTTCTGTCTTTCTGATTCTTCTTCCCTAGTTTCCTTGTTTGTTCTTCTCCCCACTTTTTTGTTTGACCTTTCAAAGGTTTCTTCGTCAGATGATCCCATGTTTTCTGGACTTTTCTTCTTATGTTTAATAATATCAGCATACGAAGGAGAAGGGGCATTACTAGAGGGCGGGTTTGGAGTGTTACCTGGCTCTTCATTTACTGCTTTGTTCAGCTGAGGTGGGTCTTCCTGCTCGTGCTCTGAAGCATCTGGTGCTGGTGTAAGAGATTCGAATGGGTTTTTATCTGCTGCATTGCTATTTGGTTCCCTACTTCCTCCATTTCGGTGGCTTGAATCTCCTTGGCCTGTGTTGGAAACTGTTTCTTTTGCTTTGTTTTTGTTGTTCTGTCTACTGCTTGCTGATCTCTTTACTTGTTTCCACTGTTCACCCTTCTCTTTCTCTATCATTTCCTCATTTCTTTTTTTGCAGTATCTGGCGAAATGCCCATATTCATGGCAATGCCGACACTTGAAGGGCAGCTGCTCGTAGTCGAGCTCTTGAATGTGCGTCCAGTCAGCCAATGAAAGATTGATAGCTTCAGGGAGTCCGACCTCCAGATCAACTTCCACGCAAATGCGAGCGTAAGAGAACTGATCCTTCCTTGGAGCCTGATCGATGTACCTGCCTAGGGCATTGCCGATGGATTGTAGCGAGCTCTGACTCCAGCAGTGGAGGGGAAGATGCGGGAGACGCACCCAAACAGGGACAGCAGTGGGCACGTCTTGCGCTGGATCGAAATCTGGAGACCATTTGTTCAGATATAACCCTTGGGGACCCATAAAATATGGCCCGTTTCGGAAGATCAGGCTTCGATCTTCCACACTATCAAACACGAAGACGAAGAACCCCTTGCCTACAAAATAACTTTTTATTCCTTCCTTAACCAGTGGTGTCCAGTTTCGTCTAACCCAGTCTTCTACTGCTTTCGGGGATGGCCACAGGCCTGTAAACTGACCGATAAGGCCTCTCTCTGCCAAGTTTAGAGCAGATCTGCAAGCGTCTTCCACGGGGAGGGACACCGTGGGAATATTGTCCAACTTTTTGACAAATTTTTGCTGTGAAGCCGAAGGCGGCCTTTTTTCTGCTGCAGCTACTAGAGATCTAAATGCCTCAAGGTCAGGAGGCGAGGGGGAGTCTCCTTCATTCTCCATCGCCAGGAGAAGGGAGCGGATCAGTGCAGGAATCCCATGCGCAGAAGCAAGCGCAGGAACAAAGACCCACCCGTGGGCAAGAGCCACACAGGTCCAGGGTGCCACAGGGCGAAGGGCAACGCCGAGCCCAGCACAGCAGCAAGCAGTCGGGCCCAGGGGTTGCAGAGGCAGCGCGCGCGTTTTAAGGAAAGACGCAAGAATTAGTTCCTGGTGGCTGCAATTAGAAAAGATAGAATTAGAAATGGATTCCTAAATGGAAATGGGTACTCTCTAAAATTTTTTGTGGCAAGTTAATAAATATTTTAATTGGAACCACACTATCGATTCCATTAATTTTGTTCCCCACTTTTTCCTTTTTCTTTAAGAAAGATTCAAACAAGGCTCCACAATAAATTTTGAAAGAATATTTTGATTGTATGTGTTGCTTTTGCAAATTGAATGGATGCTCAGTTTCTTTTATTTGTACCATTTCTAATATATTCTCATCATTGTCTTCATTCTCGCATTCAAATTTGGCTAGCACACTTGTAATCGAAGTCTTCAACGCATAGGAGTGTGGTTAGTTGACGAAAATGCTAGATTTACAAGTGTGTTGTTTCCAACACAACTATTCTATCTTTAGAGATGCGATTAAGTAGAAAATCAATGCACTGCTTTGTATTTCCTTGGTTGTGCCAGTCTCCCTTAATTTTTTCTAGGTATAGATTAAGAACCCTTTCATGGAAGGCTATATATGTATGAAGAGTGGCTTCAGATATAATGTTACATTTGGGAAAAATAATGCTTATTTAAAAGAAATATAACTTTGACTGATGGTTTCATCAACAATATGTTTCTCCTTGACTTGTTGGCCTTGAACTAGCTACGAAATAACTAGCTTCTTGATAGGAGCACCTTCTTCATAACTGGCTTCTTCTCCTCCTTCACTTGTTGATCTCTGCAACTCTCAAGGAGTCTTAAGCATATTAAGCTCTGATACCATGTTAGAGATTGGAAAATGTGGAGCAGAATTTTCTCTTCTCAATATTCCCAACCTGTTAAATAGATTACATAGGAGACATCAACAATAAATGATTGGAGTAAAAATCAACAAAAAATTAATTCACTGAACTGAACTAGAATTGACTATGACACTTGGAGTAATGACTATGACACCTAGCAAGTGATTGGAATTAGTTTCTCCAACGACCTTAACCATCTCCGGAAGGGTAGAACATGATCGCCAAGACTGAAACATGTGGAAGGAATAATTTTCCATTAATAAAACCTAGGGGGAGAGTGCCACACCTTCCCGCACGGTAAATCCCCCTTTTGTGACAACAAGTTGGGAAGATTCAATCCCCATGCCTTTTGTAGCCTCAACAATTATCTTTATAAGGGAGCACAATCCATCTCCATTAGTGTTTAAAGATTCATACCAATCAAAATTTGTAGCATATTCCCAGGTCACATTATATTCCTCCTGCCGATTTTAGAAACCTACATTTTCTAAAAGATCAACCTCCTTTTTCCTAATATTCCAGAGAGAGATGAAAATATGTAAGAAATGAAAATTATAAGGAGCTAATATGAGAGATAATAGCCTCCATTCACCAACTTTTAGATATCTTCTCTGTTTGAGTACCATTGATCATTTTTTTAATCAAGGTAATCACTAATTGGGAGTCCCCTTCAATTTGGATTTTATGGGTGACCATTTCTTTAGCTACCACTAGGACCCTTTCCAACCCAAGAAGTTCTACCATGTTTTTACTAGTGTGTCCCACATTACATGCATATATTTGAAGAAATTGGCCCTAATAATAAACAAAAATTTAAATGAAATAACATTTACTTAAAATTTTAAGCTTCCCATTTTCAAATACAAATAAATCTTTTATACCTTCTAAAATAAAAAAGTAATAAATTATCGATAAAAGTCATGGATAAATTATTAGAAATAACATAGTAATTTTTCATGACTATTACATGAATTAAAATTCATAGTTTCATTTAAAAGAGAGATAGAAAAATAATTACCAACTAAACATATTAAGTGTTAGATATCATGGACTTTTACATATTCTAGTTGAAAATAAAATCAAAGAGGAATATTTGTACCACACAAATCTAATTGAGAGTTTCTAAAATAAAAAAGTAATAAACTATAGATAAAAGTCATCACTCAACCTCACATCCTAACCACAAGGGTGAGGAGAATTCAATTCATGACCTCTTAATAGATAATACGATTTAACAACAAGGATTTGACCAATTCATCTAATCTTTTGGGCTACTAAAATTATACAATGTGATTAATTTTAAATATACAAATATAATTAAAAATTAAAATTTTTTGAATAAAAAATATTTTTAGATGTATATTAATGATAGCATTTGAACTGTTAATTTTTTAAGTGATTGTTAATTTAAATAATATAAAAATTTTAAATTTTTTGTTTTGTTTTTAAATTAATTAAAATGATTATTATGAAAGCGTTAGTTTAAATAATTATAATTACAAATATATAAATATGATTTTTAAATTACTTATTTTTAAGAATATGTATTTTGTTTTAAATTAAAATCATAGTTTTAAATTTAAAAGAATAAAGTAGATTAATATTCAAACGGTTATATATAATATTTTCTCTGACTTTAATATTTAAATCAAAACTATCTTCAAAAATATATTATTATTACCATTATAACTTATACATAATTAGATTATCTAAAAAACAAAATTATATACAAATTTTTAAATATAGTATTAAATAAAAATTTAAGTGCAAATATTTAAAAAAAAAAAAAAATTCAAACTTCACATTTCGAGAAATGTATACCTTTTATATTTCCGAAAAAGAAAATTGATGAAGAGAGGAATGTCATGGATACGTTATTTATTAAAAATAACATAAATAATTCCTCATAACTATTAACAAAAGTTGCAAGTAGTGCATAGGAGCCGATCATGTTTTGGAACAGAGAATTGTAGGAAAGGGTAGATTCAAGAAGACATCGTTCTGAAAAGTAATAATAATGTTTGTGCGTAGTCAGATTCAGTTGTGATGAGTAAGAAGTTGCAGTTAATAGTCAGTTTCTTTCTTACACAAGAGCATGCCTATGTTCCAGGTGAGCTCTTCCATAAAGGATGAACTATTTGGTGTGGCACTGTATGCAGCTGCATAGGTTAAAAAATTCTTCTGATATCGATCACATGAAATATGCACCATTTAGCATCACATCATCTTCTGATATCGAGTTTCACTTTTTCCATTTACATTTTGTGGTTTTTTTTTTCTTGGTTATTTCTTCAGTAAAGGGATTTTCAAATTCCACGAATTTATTGCCTTGATTCAATAGGGTGGGGTGAGGTTTGAATAAGTGAAAATATTTGAGAGAGAGGATAGAGAGAGAGGAGGTAGAGAGAGTTAGAGAGAGAGAGGGGGAGAGAGTTAGAGAGGGAGAGAGGGGATGAAAGAATAAATAAAGAGAGATAAAGGTGCAGAGAGAGAGAGAGGGGGAGTGAGAAGGAATATTGAGAATATGAGGGAGAGAGGAGAGCATAAAAGAAGAGAGAGTGAAGGAGAGAGAGAGAGAGGGAGAGAGTGTGTTTATGGGGTGATATAGAGAAACAAATAAGGAGATATGGAGTGATATAGGGGTATATATGGAGTATGGAGAGGTGGAAGAAGAGAGAGACTAATATATATATAGAGAGAGAGAGAGAGAGAGAGAGAGAGAGAGAGAGAATGTGTGTGTTTGGGGGGTGGGATGAAGATAAAAAGAAGAAGAGAAAGACCAAGAGAGGGAGGGAGAGGCATAAATAAAGAGAGAAGGAAGAGGCAAAGGGGGATAGAGAGGGAGAGGCATAAAGAAAGAGAGAGGGAAGAGGCAAAGGGGGGAGAGAGGGGAGAGATGAAGGGAGATAGACATAGATATAGAGAGGGAGGGAAAGAGGGAAGAAGAGAGACACATAGAAAATACATATATTATATAGTAATATATACTATTGAATATTATTAACCATAGAGGAGGAGGAAGTAACACTTTTACAAAGGGTAAATTTTGATGTATTTAAAAATACATGACTATTTTGGTTTTTCATTGAAATAGATGCATTGATTTTTTAATGCATATATTATTTCCTAATACTATTTGATTGATTACATTTGATGCATTGATTTTAGTGCAGATGTTTATTCCTAATATTATTTGATTGATTTCACTGGATGTATTTATTTCAGTGTAGATGTTGATTTCTAATCCTATTTGATTTATTACACGAGATGCATTGACCTTAGTGTAGATGTTGATTTCTAATCCTATTTAATTCCTTGCAATGAACACATTGATTTGAGTGTAAGAAAAAAAAATATTGATAGACATTTATTGATTTCTATACCAGAGTAATTCAACCATAAATAAAATACTTCAATTTTCATCCCAAATAAAATGTTCACTTATCTGAAATGGTTTCTTCTTGAAACTATAAAATATTTGTAATTGATTGCATTCTTATTATTTCCATCTATGTTTAGTCAATTTTCATTCACACGAGGTAACAAAAAACAACTAGCATTGAAACTTACTTTGGTTTAACACTCCATAAGTCACAATGATTAACTTTCATTACTAGAAATGAGAGTAATTTAACAGATTTTTCGACAAAATAAATATTTAGTATTAAAATAATTTAACATTTGTTATGACAAAAAAAAAAATATTTCGTCTCAAACATTCCCGCAAAAAACACACCCTCATATTATTTATATTCCATTTTCTTCAAACCATCAAGAGTGAAAATGGAACCTGAAATCATTGATTTACGCTCTACCCTCCAAAATGTTTCGTCTTCAAAAACACCTTTAAAAATAACGATGAAGGGGAATCAATGGCCATGGATCCTGTGCTTAGTTTCGACTACGATTTCCATCTTGGTGCATTCCTGTGGGGCCTCAATGCTTTCTTCCATGATGATACACAAGTGTTGGCATGAGGCCAGGGTCGTATGGAGAGAGAGGCATGAGGGATCCATCCATGTGAATTGGTTGAGGAGAGGGTCGAGTACTACATGATGTTGTGGAGCCATGACATTAGGTAGATATTGCAAAGAAAGGAGCTTCTCGCCGGGGAGTGTGACCGTTTAGTATGTCTAGATCTTAGGATCATCAGTTCGATGGATATTCGACCCTATAAAATACCATGTATGCTATTTTGAAATGTCGGAATTTTAAACACTTCCTTAATGTCAGAATGTTTAACCAAAATTTGGGTGACAAGATCGACAAATTTAGTTTATTTTTGGCTTCTTATTTTAAAAAAATAATGCAGTGTGCGCGAATATTTTGGATTCCTTTGTCCCGAATGAAACATGAAAGGAATTTTTTTCAATTTGAGACTAGATTTTTGTTGAAATTGATTTAAAACTTGGGATTGAAGAGTAAGAACTTCTGTAAAGAGGAAAAAATAGATTTTATTTTGTCAAAATTAGATTTTATACATCCGAGTAGAAACGAAGTTTATAGAAAATAATGAAATATTAGATAAGACAGATTTTTCCAGCATTTTTGTGTTAATATTTTCTCGACGACGCAATATGTGGAAGCAAAGGAAAGAAAATTGAAGTAGCAAAACGATTGATAAAGAAATGATAGTAAGAGATTTTTAGATCAATTCGTTATTTTTAAGTGATAATTTGTAGAACTGGAGTTTCGTATGCTTATATTTGTCTACAAAGGAGAACCAATTAACTCTGGTTGCAGGAATTTACTCAAGCAGCGTAATTTCCATAGCACGGTGATGGTTAGACATACTTATCAATGGAGACAACATGTGAAGTGAAATATGGAAGGTAATTTATAATAGTGAGAATATTTAAGTCCAACAGAGGTGGAGACACGTAAAGTAATAGAACAACTATAGAGTGAGCTAGATGAAGAGAGCAATTCTTCAACATATGCCGGAGACGAAACATTAGCTATGATTTTAGATCTCCCAAAAGAAAAGGTTGAGGTGAACCCCCATATTTTCCATCTATATGATCCAAGTAAATTTTGAAAGACTCAGGCTGAATCACTAACAGGGTAGCATGGAGCATTAAACCCAGAATTTCAACCTATTTTTTTTTAAGGATATTTGTTTTATTTAAAGAAGTCAACCATTAGTAGAAAATGTACTTTATGTTAAGGTTGTTTAGTCTCGATAAATTCTTGTAGGTCACATTCACCATAAATAGAGTTCATCATGTACATATATCCCTCATTGTTCTAAAGGTCTTGAAGAGTATTAGAAGAAATTGTGAAAGGACATTATGGCAATCCCAAAAATATTTTAGGGTGGTTTGTTATGGTTATTTCGAGAGGATACTCACATAGATAGATGCAATTCATAAGATTTTAGGAATGATAATAGAGAGTGGGCTCGTTGGCTACTACTCCCTATATGCAAGGATCTATAACAAATCTTAGAGGGCTTAGGAGTTGATGACTTATTTTAATATTAGGAGTTGGGGATTCTGTAGGTTGAAACTTGGACTCATTATCACGTTTCCTCCTACACAAAACTAAGTTCATACAACCCTTTATTTAGAAACTTGTAGAGAATATGTGTATAAAATCTAACAATGGGATGAAATCGGGATTAATGTACTAAAACAAGATATTGAATCTTTCTACAATTTTTGTGGAAACAAGACACGATTGCACAATCACATAACAGGTAATAGAAAGAGACAATCAATCGCACAAAACAAGATGTATCCCGGGAAAGAAATTGCTCAAAACCCCTCTATCTCTATATTGCATAAATTCAAGACCATGAAACAATACAATGCTATTTCTCTTCCTAAGAAACCTATTCACTCTGTTGATTGTCTCACTACTAACCTGTGCACAAGATTCTCTTGCACACATTTCTATCACAATCTCCACACATAAAATTGTGCTTCTAATTGCTTGGTATCAGCAAATCGTGCTCACCAAAACAATGATTAAACTTGTGCCTTCATTCTTCCTTTTAAAGACATTTTTATTTAATTAAGGAATGATTTATTTTAGACCTTATTCTGACTTCATGCACCACCTGTACAAGTTTCTAATTATACAAATGATAGTTATCTTCCATTTAACCTCAATCTCAGCTGGTCCTTCCTTAGAAATGAGATGCAACAACTATTTATAACGAATTATTAGTTAACAGTTAACTGATTGATCACTGCTTATGAATTAAATCATATTTAATTCACTGGACCTCTCACTAGCTCATCTCTGAGTTAGAACTAGTTAAACTGATTTTAAATCAATTAATTGAGTTAAATAATTATAAATCAAATAAATTACAAATGGACCCCCTAAAATCATAGCAATTCCTCTACATGCAGCCTCTTTTACCTCTAACTCGAATTTCCTAAGATAACTAAGTCCTCTTGACTGAGTTAACTAATACACGTTATCATGAGATGAAATTACAATTTCTCTTGCAATTTAATTAAGGGAAAATTAAATCAGAAGCCTCATATGGTACCATTTTTGGGTTCCATTTTCTGGATTCCATTTTTGGTTTCCATTTTCAATGTTTCTTTTTGCCAATTTCAACACTATCTCTCAACAAGAAATGAATTCAATCTATCCTAATCCAATACCTTTGGAATGTTCTGCATGCAACACTTCTCTAGTGATGTTTTCTCTTGCAACTAGTGAAACTGAATAGCCTCCAAAAACAAACTAAATCAGTATGATGCATCTTCCATCAGAGTCTCTGACTACTTCTATATATTGCACTGTCTAATGGAAACTCTACACTGCATCCGAATCTACATTTGTGCCCTCTACACGTTGCCAACTATAATCTGTGCTCTAGTATCTGTCATCTGTCACTTTGATTTTTATCTTCATGATATCTGACTCTATCAATCCTACTAATCGTTCCTGATACTGTGTACTGTAGGATCCTCGTAGCGAGGTTTGATCAATGAGACAAGCCATATTAATGGATCATGCCCAAATTTCTTCGCTTGGGATTATTTCTGCACACCACCCCGCCTCTCACCTGGAGGTATTGCTGCATGTGCTCCCTCTACCCCCATGGATCAAAATTCTCCCCTCCTAGAGGTCTCTGCTTGGGTGGATGATTCCACTCGGTCTCCTCTCTTCTTCTCCAAGTGTGGCTACTCTACAACCTTTTGAGATTGCTTCCGAGGCTGCAAGTTGAGACGTAATTTAGGCTCCCTCTCAACCATAAAGTCACTAACCTCTGCTTTTCTCCTCAAGGTTTTTCATGAATATTCAACCTCGAGAGTATACAGGTTCTTGAATCTTACACCAATTTTTTTTCACTCGTCATGTCGTGATGTGTCTAAGGAGCACCTTTCCTTTTCGAAATATGACATCATGACCATGGTCTTCAAATACTGCTATAGAGACAAGATTTTTCTTTAGTCCTGGAACATACAAAACATCTTCCAGTCTGAGAGGGGAGCTAGACTCCCTTTGAAAAGTAACTGTACCTATGTCGGTCGTGCTATACCTCCTGTCATCTCCAAAATATATGTTCTGAGAGAGGTCTATCTCCTCCAAGTCACTAAAGAGATTTCTATTACCCGTCATATGGAACGAGGAAGCACTATATAGATACCACACACATCCCATTACAATTCTAGACATGCATGCAATGAGATTAAAATCAATCTCGAATTGTGAAGCTAGCGCTTCACCCATTGCAACTGCATGTTCCTTATTTATTCCTTATTATGTGTGAAATTCGGGGCATAATGCCTATGCTCATGACAGTGAAAAAAATTTATTTTGGAGAACTCTCTCTTGCCATCCTTTCCTTAGGACCTATTTCCCTTGGCTTTCTTGCCTTTTCTGACCAATGCAAATATTAGTATTTTTCTTTGTCAGAGGCTTCATCTCTTATTCTCTGCCTTATCTCTTCTATTAGAAAATCAGACCACAAATGATCCTAGTCTGGGAGATTATCCCTCCCATTCATAGAGTCTTGGTAGCTATTCAAACTCTTGGGGAGGCGTAGAAGAGCTAGGCTCACCAAATCATTCCAGGCTACTGTCACACCAACACTTCTAAGCTTATATCGATATTGAGTGAACTTCTCAATTATTTTGGTATCGTCTCACCCTCCTCCATCTTGATCTTTTGGAGCTTGTCTTTTAGCATAGGATTCATGTGGTTTCTCTTATCCTAATTTTTTTTTTGTCAAGTCCTTCCACATATAATATGGAGTCTCCTTCCCACGGAGACTCGATAGAATATGATCTCCAACTCCTTCTAATAGGATCCTTCTCACCTTTGTTACCTTCTTTTTCCATGCATCAAGAAGTTGAGCATATGTTGCTACGAATTGGGGAATATCATTTTCTATGAATTCCTTCAATCCAATTTCCTTGAGCACTGCCTCCATCCTGTCCTTCCATGTTATGTAATTCAATTTTCCCTCAATATCATATTCGAATCTCAAGCCATTGAACTACATCTTGATCTACTGTTGGGTCATGAAGAATACATCTACAAATTTAGAGCTATTCAAAACAAACTTTGTTCTTCTCTTCTATTATGATTCCTAGCGCTATGATACCATGTAGGAAATCTAAAAATGGGATTGAATACAATCTTATAATGTACTAAAAAAATATACTGAATCCTTCAACAATTTTTGAAGAAAAAAAACACGATCGTGCAATCACATAACAAGTAAGAGAAAGAGGCAATAAATCACACAACACAATATGTATCTAGGGAAAGCAACTACTCAAAACCCCTCTATCTCTATATTTCATAAATTCAATACCATGAAACAATAAAACTATAATTCTCTTCTCTAGAAACCTATGCACTCTCATGACTGTCTCACTACGAACCTGTGCACAAGATTCTCTTGCACACCTTTCTGCCACAAGCGCCGCACAAAAAATTGTTCTTTCGACTTCTTGGTCTCACCAAATCGTGCATACCAAAACAATGATTAAACTTGTGGCTTCATTCCTACTTTTAAAGAAAATTTTATCGAATTAAGAAATTATTTATTTTAGGCCTTCTTCTCACTGCATGCACCAGCTCTACAATTTTCTAATTATACAAATGATAGTTATCTTCCCTTTAACCTCAATCTCAACTGGGCCTTCCTGAGAACTAACATGCAAGAACTATTTATAGCAAATTATCGGTTAACTGATTTATCACTACTTATGAATTAAATCATATTTAATTCACTGTACCTCTCATTGGCTCATCTCTCAGTTAGAACTAGTTAAATTAATTTTAATTCAATTAATTGAGTTAACTAATTAAAAATAAAAATAAACTATAGTTGGACCCCCTAAAATCATGGAAAGTCCGCTACATGCCTCCTCCATGACCTCCAACTCGAATTTCCTAATATATCTAAGTCTTTTTGAGTCAGTTAACTAATACAAGTTGTCATGAGATGAAATTACAATTTCTCTTCCAATTTAATTAAGGGAAAATTAAATCAAAAGCCTCATATGGTACCATTTTCGGGTTCCATTTTTTGGATTCCATTTCTAGTTTCCATTCTCAATGTTTCTTGTTTCCAATTTCAACAACATGGAATGGAGGTGATTCTATGAATGGGATCATTTTGATTTTGGAATGAGCCATGATGTGATGGGCCAAAAGTTTTGGTAGTTGAAGTAGATATTGGGAAAATGTATACAATGAATTGGTTTATAATGAATTTTGCTACCATTCTAGTTCTACATGAGTTTCTAAGCTATTGGGAGAGGCTACCCACACATATATGTGATGTTTATGCTAATAACCGAAAAATAATTTAGGTTCTTTGCAAATAAATCTAGCCAAATGGTGGTAATTCATTGTAACTTTGGCCAAAATCGATGGGAAGGTAAATACAATCTACTCAAATCGAATATGTAAGTTTTGATATTTTGTTAGCCAAGGTATCATGGGTCTAGTGGTTAAGAACCCCTAAGTTATTATTACATCTAGGGGCATCAATTCAGGATCTCCTTCACTTGGGAAGGGTTGTGAATGTGAGTCCCGAATCATCATCTGAAGGTGTACCCTTCCAAAAAAAAATAACAAAGAATGAGATTATGAATTGAGGCCCCTATATGTAAGAATAAATTTTGGTCCTTCACATTGGAATGGTTGTGTGTGCATGTCTAGAAAGATTATTTCTAGGAGTACCAATCGAATAAATTAATTAATAATGAAAAAACCTCAAACAACATGGAAAATACTATCATACTAAATATTATAGAAGTCAGTGTTAGGTGGAGACTCATTACCTCCGTGTGCACCTTTGGGACTAACTTATATGGAGCCATGGGTGTCGTCCATAATGGTTGAGACATACTTACCACTGTTAATGATCTTGGAAAGGTTATGTGATACCATTATGCCTCACCTTATGGCAAAAGGTCGTTGACCTAGTAGACCTTATAGGTTGTTCACCTGGTACGGTTCTAGTATCTACCCCATTTTTTATTGTTCATTGGAATTCCAACTTATAGTAGAAGTGAGTCAGTGAGCTAATATCTATACTTTTTTATTTTGATGATTTAATTAGAAAACTGAACTTCACATTATCATTTTGTATGTGTTTGTCAATTTATCATCATTGATATCTTTAATACTTATTCCTTAAAGTACCCAATAAATGTTTTAGTTACTTTTGAATATCATTAGTTTGTGATATGTAATCTAGTGGATGTAAGTTTTATAATAGGAGATTCTTTGCCAGTAATTTCTTTATGTGATGTTTAATTCTTTATTTCACTAAGGCTAAAGTTATTTAGAATTTCTAAGCCATGGTGAACATTTTCTCATTACATTTTATCCTCTAAAATCCTTTAGAATCTAGTTTGTGGCAAGAGCTTTGTCGTTGTTTTGAGCCTTTTCAAGAAAGGCCTATTTTGACTAGCTATAACTATAAACACATACTCATTGGGGTATGCACATTTGAATAATTTTAAGTTTACTTCCAAAAATTGCCTAAAAATTAAAAAATTATGTTTTCTACTAATATTTTTTCAGAAATCTAGTTCCACTCAATATCTCTGCATATAGCTCGCTCATTTAGCAACAATAGTAACATTTGAACTATCTAGGAGATGAAAGCCTTGTTTCAAGCATCACGTTGAAAAATATATTTCCAAGGGTCTCGGAAGAAACTTATTGGTGACAATATTGAAAGCATCATAAATATTAACAAATATAAACATTTACATTTTTTTTTATTTTTTAAACATCTAAAGCAGCCCCCGCCTCTCTAGCCTTTTTATCAACAAATGTAACAACGAATAACCCCTTTGTTCTTAATCCTCTTCTTTCCCTCTTCAAAGTGAGAAAAATATTCCAAAATTTTCATTGTATCTACTTACTCTAGCTAATATTTTATATTTTTTTATGATATGTTGCTAATATGCCACAATATTTTTAGAATAGTGTGATATATTCAAAATTTGAAAAAATACGAATTTTCAGTGGAAATAACACAAAGCTAATAGGATCATGATATATTGTCATGTTGGTGATATAAAGTACATATTTAAAACAATGTACTAAAGTCTCCGAAGACAAAAAATGATAGTTCCAAGTTTGGTAGCCTTAACATTGAAGTTGGGTTAAAAACCTAATGAAAAACACTACTACACAAGAGGGGTGTCTAATACCTTTATTTAAGAAAAAAATTAATTTCTTCTTGAAACACTTGACTTTATATTTAATTGCATTAAATTAAGACAAAAGGAAAAACAAATTGGCACAAGTCATGTAATACTCCACATGATTGATCGCATTAGAATGGGATCACTTCGTCTCTTGCTCCCTTCCTCCACAAGAAACTACCTTCGCAAGAAACTAATATGGTTGCATGATTATTTGAGTTTGAAAATTTTAGGAATTTTCTCCTCCATGTTCAATTGAGGAACATGAGACTTGTTCTTGTCGAGAAAATATTTTATTGATTTTGTGCATGACATATATGGTTCTTCAAGAATTTCAATGACCCTTCGTGTTTAACTAATGAGCACGAGACTCGTTCTTGCCCATAGAATCGTATGTTGATTTTGTGCCTGACATAAATGGTCCTTAAATAATTTGAGTGACCCTATGTGGTGATCTAACATTTTCCCTAATTGTAAAAAATGGTGGCTATTGGAACACCTAATCCTACATGGGTAGGTGTGGAATGCGAAAAGTCACAGTGGAGTCCAAGTGACCTTGGAATATGAAACCAAGAGTCACACCATTGTACTATAAATGTACATCTTTGTATAATGGAAAATAAGAAAGCCTCACGCTTATCCTTCATTGTGTGTTGAGTTCCTTGTTGTGTGTGTTTATCTTTCTCCCACACCATGTGTGTGTTCAACATGGTGTTTAACATGGTATCAGAGCTGAGAAGTTCATAACCAGCTCAACCTTGAGTGAGCCATTTGTGTTGATGGCTTGTGCATATCTGCAAAAATTCTTGGCATTTTTGTAGCATTTAGAGTTTTTCTGCAGCAGTTTTTTTGCCACATTCATCAACATTTTTGCAGCATTTAAAGAGTTTTTCCAGCATAAATTTTGTAGCACTTGGATGGTGTTTTAAAGAAGAGAAGCAGTGGTTTTGAAGAAAAGCAGCATTGTGCATTATGCAACACTCAGAGATTTCTGCAGGTTTTCATTCTGAATTTCTATGCAATTTCTGCTGCCCACTTTTAAAATTCTGCATTTTGAGCTATTGAAAATATTGTTCAAAGTGGGTTTCCGAAGTAGAAGTTTCTGGTTTTTACTGCAAAATAATTCTGAATTTTTCTGCTGCTGGATATTTTACCGCTATAATTTCCTAAAAAATTCTGCTGATTTCTGTTGTGTCATCTATCGTGTACTTCTGCTAAAATTCCTACTAAAATTTCCTTAAATCTACGCTACTCTGTTGTTTTTATTTAAAAAATAAATAAATTACAAAAAAAATTACAAAAAAAAAATATTAAAAAAAATTCTCTGCAATCAGGCCATTCGGCCCCCCTCCCCAACCTACATCTGCATTTTTTTTATGCAACCACCAAACCCCCTGCACACCATACCTGCTGCCACACCCATAAAATGCCCTCCCATACATTCCCCCCTTCACTCATTATCCAACCCTACCCCTCTACCTCATAGCTCTGCACACTCTCCTACCCTCCCTTGGCCTTCGACCCAGCCCTTACACCAGCCCTCACATCCACCCTCTTCTCTCTGCTCTTCTCTTCACTCATTCCATATTCAAATATGTAGCTAGAGACACGGATGCCAGAGATTATGGTTTGATGGTGCCTTGTTTGTATAAATGTCCATGTTTCCATTAGGTGATGACTAAGTGACTTTATATTGTGTTTATATTGGGACCATTGGATGAAAAGGAAGCCACAAAATGTTTCAGCTTCAACCCCATGGAATGTTAACATGTTCTGGGGGTTTTAATGGATTAAATTTGTTAAAGGATCAAATCACCACTAGTGTAATATATTTGGATACTCCATGGTAGGATGCAGATTTTTTTTGGTTCCGTGACACTTCAGAATGAGGTTTATGTCTAAGACATGATAAAAAACACACCAAAATTCCATGAAAAAATAAATTTTCATATTGGAAAAAGTACATTATTAAATCACTGTAGTACAAAAGACAAATTTTCAACCAAAAAATTGTTATATTACAAAATTTAATACAAAATACCTAGAGTTTTTGTACCTGGTATCATGGCCCTTACAATTATCCCTGATATAAGAAATAACTAGCACTTGAAGTCAACAACTTATGACTCTCAATATACCCTTTAATAAGATAAACTTGAATTAGTTGATGATATAGTGCTTCCATGACCATTTTAATCCACATACCTTCAACACTTGCCACGTCGATTCCCACATATTTTACTACCTACAAGTACTTCTACAGCTTTAGAATGCTTATATCTTCAGTTGCTCAACTACTTCTATAAATCCCTTAGACGCTCGGAAGGTTACTGATATTAGGCTCACAGATCTACCCTCTAGAAACCATCTTGATCCACCAAGATGCTTTCTCTTAGGGGCTTCACAATTCTACCCTCTTATCAATGATATGTCCACCTACACTCACTGAACTAATGCATCACCACAAAAACCTCTTATCACAACTTTGTCACATCAAATATTTGATGTAGGGCTCACAAATTAACCCTCATAAATATTCCTCTTTACTCCTCCAAATATCATAGTCCTCTTTTCTCTTGAAAATATGACATACCTAGGGATTCTTGAAAAACCCACATAACAATAATTCCCTACCAAGTTCATTGTACTTGGTGAATATACAAATTTTGTACAATACTCCTATGGAAATAATTCTATACTCCATGTCCAACGCTCTTTTCCACGAATATGATCCTCCAAACTTCACATTATGTCATACCCACATATCTGCCCTAGTTCACACCTCTGTCCACACATGGATACATGCTTCATTCCTCCATTGGTTTTTGAACTAGATCATATAACCTAGTGATAGTGCATCCCTCAATATAGTGGAAATATAAGGTCCTTGTCACCTTCATTAGGTTCACCTTCGTTAGCATCTCAGTTCTCTCCAAGAAGCACAAAAAAGAAGGGAAAAATATCACATTCATTGGGACAAATTTATAGGGAAAAATTTTAGCTGTTTGTACGTAAAAAGAAGTAATCGTAAACTAGGGCACAAATCTAGAACCAGTCCTCGGAAATCCTTGCTCAGTAAAACTACTCAAGCCACAAAAATTAGACCAAAAACGTCTTCATAACTGGGCATAGCTTGAACTTCAATTCATACTTTAGACAACCATGATTTCTCCAAACTCACCCTTCATTAGGGACTACAAATTCTTAAGGCTAATTTACACTTCTTGAGGAAAAATTCACATGAGAGATATGTTTGGATTGATGTAAAAAATAATCATAAACTCATCTCTTATTATAGTATTATATGGTGTTTTTTATGGTGTTGGACCCGCCAAAATTCTGAGGATCTCCTCGATATGAAGTCCCAAATAGACCTCACACCATTTGGAGTAGGATTCCCAAACGTGGGATGTTTAATGATATGCATTGGATTGCAAAACACATAGAGTCGTGCATAGTTTCTTTGGTTAAATCAAGAGTGTGACCCTGTGGAAAGTCAATATGATGCATGAGTGGTTCTACCATGCAAAGGGGGAAGGAAGTGCACTCCTTGGAAGCGTCTAATAGTGTGCAACTTTAAATGAACACACGAGTTGGAAAACATCACACAAACTAACAAGAAGAATAGTCCACAAGTTAAAGGTGATCCCTTAAAACATAATAATTCAAAAATATTCGCAGAGATGAAAAAAAAATAGTTCATAATAATATCCTTAAGTTAAACAACATACATCAAAAACATAACCATAATAGTCCAAATATATTTATAATATATGCATGAAGACATGTTGACTTTGATTTTATTATAAGTGAAAGTTCCATTCATAAATATAACATGACGATCCACTTGCCCCAATAGTGGAACGTGAATTCAATAAGACCTTCTCCTCCCAAAGAAGTATACTCCCTCTACAATACGGATAAGCCAAGGCTGACACAAAAATCCCAAGCCCTTTCTATGCCTAAGCCTAGCCAAAAGCTTGGCTCACAAAAATCCCTATATAAGATTTATGAGGATTTATCTATAACCAAAGGGGTGATACTTCTGGCATGCCTCCTTAGTGACTCTTGGACTCCCGTCATGACTCCTCATAGTACGTGTGACTCTTGAAATTTCATCATGGACACATGAAATTTCACTTATAAAATAATTATAAATAATATAAATTTTCCTCTCGTACCCATATAAGATAAAATAGGATAGAGACAAACTGATAGCCTAACAATACAAAAAACTATGTGAAAAAAGATGGGAAACCTCAACTTGTTGTCTCTTGGTCACATACTCGTGCCAAGCTTGGTACTGTGCAATGGTCTCTCAAAACTGTGATATAGTGTCAAACTGGAAGAAAACTCTTGTCTCCATGGCATTTGGGTATAATGTATTGGTGCCAGTCTGAACCTCTTGCTCAGTTAGGATAAATAATGTTGTGATCTTAACAGGGCCATCGACGTAGTTCTGCATGTTCTGTCTATTCAGCTCTGAGTTCTCCTTGGTGGCGATCTACTTCGGCTTCTCAATATAATCATCAATATCCTCCCGAAATTGATGCTTATGCTTATCTTAGGTGAGTGGACCAATTGATAGGATATTGTGGGTTTTGACCATGTAATCCAAAATTTTGTACAACCAAGCATACGAGTTCTGACTTTTTCCGATGAATGAGATGAGTTGCTTTTTGTTCTGGATTAAGATCCGAGTTGTTTCCCTCTCTACTTGTACCTGTGGCTTCATATTATTTGTTAATGTGAGTGGTTCCCCCTTGTGTCACATTATCCATTGATGCACATAATTAATAGTAGTTTTCACATTCCTAATATTTTTGACAAATTCTCATTTTGGTGCCACAAAATGTGTAAATAGACAACTACCTTATGCACAATGATGAGTTCTTCATAGAGGTCTTGCATGGTCTCTCCAAGTGTGGATACTTCAACAAATATTTATGCTCTCACTTATCCCAAGTAGACCTATGTGGAAGCTGCACTTTATGTTGTTGTGCGGAGCTATTCAATCTCTTTTTCGAGAGCCTATAAATTTTGCACCAATTTTCTATTCTCAATCGTGAGATACTAAGTGTTTGATATTGCTTTACTTGAGAAGAAAATTTTTTCTTCAACAATAGCATTTGGATTCTTGTTGGTGTCTGCCACTATCACCATTTATCTCATGAATGCAAGAGATGCATGATCATCAAGAAAATATTTTCTCTGTGCCTGTACAATATTGTTCTAGAGTTCCTCAAATTGTAGATTTTATACATCCATCACTGGATCATCATCGACAGGAACTATCTCCCCTTCCTCACTTGGGGATGGCTCTGCAGCTGGAGGTCGTGGAGACTAAACTGTGACCTGTGGTTCGATGGGAATCAAGTTAACATCTTCATCTTGCAGTTTCGGTCCTAGATCCATGTCCATCACTCCAACCAAGTATTCAATCTGTTGAGAAAGCTCTTGGTCTTGCATCTATTTTCTCTCTCCCCCTTAGCCGCTCATTGGTTCTGTTCTTGCCCTTCAACTTGAATCGACTTTGTTTCTTCTGCCACAGTGCCTTGCATTTCTTCTTCTTCATGCTTCTCATTCTCCTTTGCTCCTAATCTTCCGTCAATTCTTTTTCTTCTTTCTACACTCTTCATTCTATAGGTTTTAACCCTCTACAAAAATTATCTGCAAACAAATTATTAAAATAGAAAATAAAAAATGGCGAGATCATAAAACATAAAACAAATATATACATATATTTTCCCCTAGATTCCAAAACTGGAACTATCTGATTGTTTTTTCATTATATATTTTTCAATGTTACAATACATATATATACATGTCAAAGCATTCATAAAACCCAATCCATTAACCCTAGATTAGAAAATAAATTTTCTTCCCTTGATCGCGTCTATAAAATACCATGGAAATAAAACCATTATGCCCAAAATCATGTGCAAAACCCATGCATAAAATGATAGGTAGGTTCGCGCACCTAATATGGGGTCCAAAAAAAAATTCTAGGGGTGTTGCCCTGAACCCTGTGCATTGGGGCTACCTCCCCCATGAAAACCCCCTGACAGGGGGGCTACTACCCCCTATTACCCCCCTACTGCGCCCCGCACAACGAATAGGTGAGGCTATCGCCCCACCTGTGTTCCCCCTATATGTGGGACTAGTCGTTGAAGAATATAACACACATCCAACATTATCCCACTTGTTTTTTCTTTTCCAAACAAGGGGTCACAGGAGAGCATATTCATTGGTCTAGCCCTGCAATTACCATTATTTATATAGACCAAGAAAAAAGCTTAGTGCTCAAAGGCTTTGTCAATGCATCTGCAACATTCTTCAAAGTGTCCACCTTTACCAACAACACATTTTTGTTGTCAACCATATCCCTCATAAAGTGATAATGAACAACAATTTTATTTGTGTTTGAATGATAAACATGACTCTTTCCCAAGAAATTGCATTTTGGCTATCAAAATCTATCCTTATAGCTCGTTGTACCAAACCCATAATTGAACACAATATCTGCAACCTGACTGCTTCCTTTCTTGCATGAGTGGTTTCCATATTTTCAGCCTTTGTAGTTGAAAGAGCCACTATAGACTGTATTTTTCTCATCCAACTGACTTCTCCTCCAAATAGGTTAAACACATACCCACTTGTAGATCTTCTTTGATGTATATCTTCAGCCCAGTCTACATCAACAAAGCCACAGATGTCCAAAACTGTATCCATTCCTCATCTTCGTTGGTAGAAAAAACCATACTCACTAACACCAAGAAAATACTTGAAAACTCACTTCAATGTTGTCCAATGCTCCTCCCTTGGTTTTGACATAAAATTTCTCAATACTCCCACCGCATGTGTAATGTATGGTCTAGTATGAACTGTTTCATACATCATGCTACCAACTGCACTTGCATATGGAACACGGGATATGCCCTCTTCCTCTTTTTGTGTCTTGGGATGCTTTTCAAGAGATCATATTAAACCTACAGGAATAGAAACCTTCGTCGGTTTACTATCTTGCATATTAAACCTATACAATATTTTCCCAACATACTTCCTACGGTTTAACTAGAGATTCCTCTTTTCCTAATGTCATTTAATTTCCATGCCCAAAATATGGCTTGCAACACCGAGATCCTTCATGTGGAATTTGGAGGACAATTGTGTCTTCAAATCTTGGATGATTTCTTTGTCGTTTAAAATCAACAACATATCATCCACATACAAGACAAAATAAATAACACGATCACCAATTAATTTAAAATACACACAGTGATCTGCTTTGCTTCTGGTGAAGCCAAGTCCTTGTATATATTTTTCAAATTTCTGATACCACATCCTTAGTGACTATTTTAACCAATACAAATAAATTTTTAATCCGCATACGATTTCTTTCTCACCCTTCACCATAAAGCCTTCAAGTTGCTTCATGTAGATCTCTTCTTCTAGATCCTTGTGAAGAAACGTTGTCTTCACATCCATCTGTTCTACCTCAAAATCAAAAGAAGCGACAACAAATAAAAGTAATCTAAAAGAAGTTACCTTGGCAAAAGAACATAGTTACCGATCAAATAGGTAACTGAACTGGTACCTACTTTTTTGAGGTAGCAAAAAAAACACCCCATTTTGAAAAGTGTTGATGTAGAATCAACTTTTTTTCTTTGGAGCATATTTTTGACACTTTAAATTTTTTTATTTATGAAGTATGAACATTTGTTTTAAACTGTTAGTGATTTTCATGCTAATTTTGAAAAACATTGATGCAACATCAACCATTTTTGTTTAAAGTGGTGATTTTCATGTTGGTAATAAAACATAAAAATAAAATTAAAAAAAGATGACAAAAAGAAATGAAATATAAAAATAATAAAAAACCAATAAAAATGTAAATAAAATAACAAAATTAACTTGTAGAAATAAAAAATTATAACAAAAATAAATAAATAAATAAAAAATAATTTTTTTTGAAAATTAAATAAAAAAATCAGACAAAAAAAAAAAACATATAATTTAAAGAAAAAAGATTTGAAGAAAAAAATTAAAAAACATCAAAAAATAAATTTGTTTTAAGTTATTAAAAAACAAAACCACAGAATTAAAAAAAAAAAATGATAAAAAAGAAAATTTGAAATAGAAAATTTAAAAATAATTAAAATTAAAAATGAAAATTAAAAAACAAAATAAAAAATTAAAATTAAAATTAAAAGATTAAAAAAAATCAAAATTAATAAGAAATTAAAAATAAATATTTTAGAATAATAAAAAATTAAATTTAAAAAAAAAAAATTTAAAAAGAAAAATAAAATGAAATAAAAAATTTCAAATAAAAAAGTTATTAAAGAACCCAAAAAAATGGAAAAAAATATTTTAAAACAGTTGAATTTTTTTTTTTTTTTTTTTTTTAAATGAAACCACTAAAAAAATTTATTAAAAACATTTTTAAAATTAAAATTTAAAAATTTAAAAATAAATTGAAAATTAAACATTAAACAAAAATAAATACCTTAAAAATAAATAAATAAATAAATAAATAAAATTAAAAAAATATATATAATATAAAAATTAAATAAAAAAATATTTAATTTTATTAAATTTAAAATAAAATAAAAATAAAAATTAAATTTAAAAAAAACAAATATTAAATTTTAATAAATTAAAATGAAATATTAAATTCTAAGAAACATTATTATAATTTAATAAATAAATAAAAATTTAATTAAAAAAAGTTTAATTTAACTTTAAAAAATTTATAAATTGGGCTACCAAGGTGGCAGTTTAGACTAATCGTTTGGTGGGTGGGGAGGTTGCAGGCAGCCCCCTACCCGCACAGCGGTCAGACCCCACTGCCACCTTGGCGACAAAAATTAATTTTTATTTTTAATTTTATTTTTAATTTCATTTTATTTCATTTAATTTCATTTAATAAAATTTTTATATATATATATATATATATATATATATATATATATATATATATATATATATATATATATAAATTTAATATTTTTAATTAATTTTTTTTTCCCATTTCTAATTGTCTTTAAATTTTTATTTTAATAGTGGCTTTAATTTTTTTTTATTTTTTATTTTTTAATTTTTAATTTTAATATATATATAATTTATTTGTTTTTCAATAAATTTTTTCAATTTAATATTCTTATTTAATTTATTTTATTTTACTTTAAATAATGTTTTTGTTTTTATTTTTATTTTTATTTTCATTTTCATTTTCAATTTTTAACTTTGATTTCAATTTTTTTAATTTATTAAAATCTAATATATTTTTTAAAATTTAATCATTTGTTTTGAAATTTTAATTTTTTGTTTTTAATTTAATAAAAAAAATTTGTTTTTATTTTTTAAATTTAATTTTTATATTTTAAATTTATTTTATTTTTTAAAATTCATTTTTTTATAATTTTTATAATTTTATAATTTTTTCTTTTTCTAATTGATAATATATTTTTAAAATTTAATTATATATATATATATATATATATATATATATATATATATATATATATATTTTTTTTTTTTTTTCTTATTAATTTTTTTTTTAAAATTATTTACTTTAAAAAAATATAATGAATTTTGTTGTTTTTTTAAAATGATTTTTTTCCCTTTTTTTATAATTTTTAATATAAATTTTTATTATTCCAATTTTTTTTTCAACACCTTCCGTTTTCAAGGTGTTCTTTGCACAAAAAAAATTGGCTTTTACTTCTATTTTTTAAAAGTGTTCGAAATTTACCCTGATAAAAAAATTTATTCCAGAATACAAGTTTTTGTTTTTGGGTTGTTTTTTCATGGTTTTTTTTATGTTTTTATTGTTAGAGTTCTGTTTTTGAGGCAATAGTTCCCGTTTGATTGGTAACTATGTCACAGGAGAAACAATATCACCAAAATTAATTCTCGGCACCTTGGAATAACCATTTTGTAACCAACCGAGATTTTCATTTCTCCACCTTTCCTTTTGCATTCATCTTCTTCTTAAACACCCATTTGCTTCCAATGGGTTTCCTTCTTGCCAGCAACTCCACCAGATCCCAAGCCTCATTTTTTTGCAAGGAGGCCATTTGATCAACCATGGCTACCTAGATTTTTTCATCCTCTAAATCTACTTCCTCCTTGATAGTTCTGGGATCATCGTCAATAATGTACAAAGAAAAGTTAAACAGAAAGCAGATGGGCTATACTTTTCTGGTTGCCTTCTTTCTTGAACAGATCTTCTTAAAGCTAGAGTTTTTGGCTTTTCCTCTTTTGATTCCTATTTTTTTGTAGAAACTGATTCTTCCTCCTTTAGCTCAAACTCTATCTTCCCAGGTTCCATTCGTAGGACTTCATGTTTAATAACATCTTTCACCTCTCTAAACACCACATCTCAGTTGTACATAAAATTCCTTGTTTATGGGTTCCAAAGCTTATAATATTTAAACCATCCTTATACCCAATAAAGATGCACCTTTCATATTTACTATCCAACTTGGTTCTTTTCTCCTTTGGAACATGTACATATGCATCACAAATAAATACCCTTAGATGTGAAGGAGAGGGTTTCTTACTATTCCATACTTCAGGTGGAGTCCTATCCTCCAACATTGATGGAGGTGATCTGTTAACCATGTAACATGCAGTCTCCACTGCTTCTACCCAGAATTCTCATCCTAACCCAACACCATTGAGCATGCTTCTTGCATTTTACATTAACATGTTGTTCATTCTTTCTATAACTCCATTTTGTTGAGGTGTGTATGGAGTAGTTTTCTATCGTGCTATACCACACTTCTTACATATCTCTTCAAATTCCTTCTTGCATAACTCTCTACCATTATCTGTCCTCAACACCTTTATTCTCTTCTCTAACTAGTTTTCCACCAAAGCCTTAAATTCCTTGAATTTGTCAAAGACTTCATATTTCTTATTGAGGAAATATATGCATGTATTTCTTTAGAAGTCATCTATAAATGATATATAGTACAAGAAATTACGTAGTGATGGAACCGACACAGGTCCAAACACATCACTGTGCACAAGCTCTAATATCCCTTTCTCCCTCTTAGCAACCAAGGGGAAAATCACATTGTTTTGCTTCCCATATGCATAGTGTTCATAAAAATCAAAATCCATAGAGAAATTAGACATACCTTCTACCATACCATTACCATGAAGTATTTGAAGGCCCTTATTTCCAATATTTCCAAGCCTTTGATGCCACAACATGGTATTTTCTCTAGAGACCACAATATTTTTAGCTCCACCTTCACGAACCACCAAACTGTTGCACCCAACAATAACAGTGCTACCTAGAAGCCTCTATAGAGTTCTGATCCAAACTCCCCGCATCAATACTAGTGCTCCCCAAACCATCTTGCATGTATCCTTCTCTAACACTATTTTTACACCTACATCATCCATATTTATTACAAAAATCATATTTCTCGTGAATATAGGAATATACAGAATACCGGGAAGTGTTCTAATCATTCCACCTTGCAACTTAAACTTGAATTTTCTGCATTTGACCATTTTGGCCTTCCTGTAATTCCCTAGGAAGAAATCAGAACCATCACATTTCTCATACTTGTAGAACCACACCCTATGGGGAGTGAATTGAAAGGATGCACCTGAGTAAATCAACCATGCCTCATGATCTACATGTGTACTTTAAGAATAAGCCAAGTACACATCCCCACCTTCATCTAAGGTGGTTTTCTCCTCTTTAGAAGGAGCATCATCATATCCCTTTCCCTTATCAAGAGCTTTAGATATACAATGATTCTTGAAGTTCCCTTCCTTTCTTCATTTCCAGCACACCTTTACAGGTTTTCCTTGAGATTTAGATCTTCCTCTAGATTTAGATATCCTACTCAAGGACTTATTTTTGTTTCTGTTCTGGGACTGTCCTTGTACAGACAAGGAATCTCCATTTTGGCCCTCCATATTTTTCTGTCTCATCTCCTCCAACAACAAGGATGAGACTTTTTCATCAAACTTCAAGGTAGTTGTATTGCTACCTATTGTAATAGCCAGACTATCCCATGAATCTGGTAGAGAACACAACAAATTGATGCACTTATCTTCATCTGAAATTTTAATATCAAAAAATAAGAACTAGCTTACAAAATTATTAAAGGATTTCAGATGCTTAGTCACCAAGTCTCCATCCTTCATCCTCAGGTTATATAACTTTTTTCGTAGGAATAATTTATCCATCAGATTTAGATTGGTAAAAAGTCCCTAACTTGTCCCATAAAGCCTTCAACATATCTTCCTCTGATACATTCAACAAAACTGAATCAGAGATACACAATTGTATTGTGATCTTTTCTTTCTGATCCAAATTCACCTAATATTCATTTGAAATTATCATTGGTTTGGTACTTGGATCTACCAAAATCCACTAATCTGTATCCACCAGTAGATCCTCCATATTGAGCTTCACAACTCAAAACTCTGACCATTAAATTTCTCAGTATCTATATTTCCAGTGCTCGCCATCTTTCTTCATTGCAAGAATCGATCTCGCAGATCTTCCATTGAACATGGTCTACCACAAGCCCGAACAAAACCCCTCAGCAGTACATGCGTCCCCTTGAAGCATAAAAAACTATGATACCAAATGTGATTTTTAACTGTGTAGAGAAATTATCTGTAAACGAATTATTAAAACAGAAAATAAACAATGGCGAGAGCATAAAACATAAATCAGATATACATAGAGATTTCACTTGGATCCCAAAACTGGGACTACCAGATTGCTTTTTCATTGTATTCCTTTCAATGTTACAATACATATACATACATTCTGAAGCATTCATAAACCCTAATCCATCAACCCTGGATTAGAATATAAGTGTAGTTACCTTAATCGCATCTACGAAATGCCATAGACAGAAAACCATCATGCCTAAAACTGGGTGAAAAACCCATGCAAAAAATCATAGATAGGTCCGCCAACCTGATATAAGATCCAAAAAAAATTTCTCCCTGGGCATTGCCCTAAACGCCTTGTATGGAAGATACCACCCCCTACAAACTCTTAGATAGATGGGGATTCTGCCCCCTGTGACACTCGTTGCAAAAAAATGGGGGGAGGGGCTACTATCCCCCCTATGATCCCCTGCACATGTGATTAGTCGTGGAAATAATATAACACACACCCAACATGTTCTACCTCTCCCTCTTCCTCTGAACTAATCTTGGTAGACTCTGATTCCTATTTTCTTATGCTGCCGAAGCTGATTTCATGATGAATGGATCCAATTTCATCTTTCAGCTTTTCTCCTCCTCCGCACTTTCCACAACCTTCCTCTTCCCCTTGTCTTATACCAGATTTATGCCTTTTTCTATTGTTGCTCAAATTACTTCCATGTCAGTGTTGGCTCCTTTGCTAAACAACTGAGTATCTATGTATGCTAAAAAGTATATTGGGGTTTTATCAACTAATTCCCCAATAATTATTTCAGTGGATGATTTTGAAACACCTCCTTTTGGTTCCATAGTAACATTGACTACTAGAAAGGTCCTCAACAACTGTTGTACCTATGGGATAGAAAATATCCTCATGGAAAGAAAACATCAGTTTTAAGAAAATTCTCTTTCGAGACATGTACAAGCATCAAACCAGGAATCTAATGAGAAGGAATCCACATTTTTGAGTGGGAAGAGGATTTGGTTGATTGATGGAAGTCTACATTGTGCAATCTCAACAACCAATATTACAACTTGAGGCTTGATACTACACAATGCGCAGTTCAGCTTGGGTAGTGAGATGGGACAGACACGGAGTGGCCAAGGATGTAGAGTGGGGCCTGAGAATACATAATTCATAGTGGAGCCAGCATGTAGTGTGCATTGCACAGTTCAAGAGGCTAAGATCTCATCTTGGGACTCAAGATTGCGCAATTCCCAGCTGGGAAAAGTGAACACTGACTAAGGGAAAGGAAAATCTTCCAAATGGAAGTGTGAAAAACGAGAAGATGTGATAGATAGTGATGGATTAAGTGCAGATTTGACTAAGTGTTCTAGAAACAAGATATATCAAGTGTATAAACTAAACAAATGAGAAGTGAACAAGATCAGTGAGGAGAGGCACTAGAACGACGACCATCGGTGAAAAATAAAGAAATTGATGTGACACTTGTGAAAGTAAAATAATAACTTGAAACAACACTTATAAAATCTAAAGGCAATTAAAATTCTAGCATGCATGCAAATAAAAGAGAAAAATGACACTCACAAGCCAAACGACAAAAAGCAACAGAAAAAACTACTAAAAATGTAAAACTGACTAGGAAAATTGATGAAAATCGTACCGAAGGTTCCTTGATCTCCTCAGGAATGCTAGATATCCAAGATAAAGTGTGAGAATGAGATCTAGGGGTGTATATTAAATATATTTGAGAATTTATGGTTTATGACATGCATGCCACATGTCAAGGGAAAAGAAAAACACGACAACAATTTCCAAAAATAGCAGATGTGTTTCCTTTTGGTTACTAAACATAAATCCCTAGATTTTAGGGATGGTTTTTTTGATTTTTTTGGGAAAAATTTCCATGCACATTACCACGGATTCTTGTGCATTTTCGTGGAACTAAAAACTCTCTAGCTTAGTGCACTATGTAGTTTTTGAGCTCAGTGAGGGATTGTGTAGTTTCTGGGCTCAGCGTTGGGTTTCCTGTCATGACTGCAAAATTTCCAAGCTCAAGATTGACTTCTAGTCATGACCTCACAATTATGAACATCAAGGTCAAGTTTGGCTCCCCGAATTGCATAGTTTCTAGAGGAAAACCCAGAACTGTTGCACAAGGCTTAGAAAGGAGGTTTTTTTGTGACTTAGAAAATATTTTCCGAGTGAAGAGAAAGTGAACACAAGCATAAATGAAATAAAAAAATAAATTGAAGCGTGAATAATTATATCAGTGCAAGTTAAGCTCCTATGAAAATAAGGTTGGGCTCCAAAATCAAAGAAATGGAAAAGAAATGTATGGTGGTTATAACTTCTACAACGCTCGTGGCACACTGGTAGAATTTAATCTCTCTGAATGAACCTTATCTTGTGTAAAACTAGTCTCACCCTTCCATAACTATTGTTCAAATCATTGAATACCACAACTTCCTTAGTTAGTCTAAGTTAAATACATACTCCCTTCCATCATGTTCATCGGTGGAACACTAACCAAGCCAAGTCAAACCGAGTTGTTTCAATTGGGGATGAGGAATATTGAGATCACAAGTAAAAGAAATTGTTAGATTCTTTATTTGCATCTTTGTTGTTGCTCCACTGCCAGTAGGCCTGGACATTACCTCGAAAAAGTCACTTTAGGAGCACAAGAATTGCCTCACTACTAGCGAGCCTGGACAGTACCCTAGTGGAGTTGCTTGATTCCCCTCTCTGTGCAAGAAGCCTTTCTCTTATTTGGCCCTTATTTTATTTTTTCTTCTATCTTTTTTTTTTATTTGGTTCAGAGAACTATGCATAGGAACTTATTTATTTCACGGGGCGGAAGAGGGATCCCAAATTACTAAGAGCAGAAGAGGTTGTCCCTTTAGATAAAGATGTTTATATACACCTTTGACATACTTGTTAAGGTTTTCCTCCCCTCCTTACTCTACTATACTAGAGCGACAAGGATTAACCAAATAAATAATACCGATTAGAGTAGGTGGAGCCCATTAAAACCCAGGCACCATGATTTCACCATGACTCTCTTTCATAAGAAACATATTTTACATTGAGCATCATCAATCAAAAGAATCCGAGATTCATGCAAAGAGAGGGAATAGATATAAAACGAAGTGTTGGTAGAAGAACAATTTCCTATTAGACTTCACCATGCTTGCTTCAGAAGCCAAACAAAGTCTCATGCAAAAACTAACCTAAGAGTGAAAAATAAAATTAAGAAAAGAAGAATAACATAAAAAAATGAACGTACATAAAATCAAAGAAAACGACAAATAAAATCAAACACTACCCCTACTCTTGACCTAAGTAGAACATAGACTAGACTCACGTGAAGTGATACTTCCAATGCAGCCATCGATGCATTGGTTGGCCTATGTGGGTGAGGGGATCCATGTTAAGAAAGATATGAAAGTAAAACATGCAACAAGAAAGATAAGATAATGTAGGCCAAAACGTTCAAATTTTGAATGAAATTGCGAAAAAGTAAGAATAAAAAGCACAAGGAAGACACTTCATGGTCATGTCATGGTGTCCTGACACACTTGAGGCCATAGACTTACAGATGAAAAATTTGGAACTGCGAGGATGAGAAAACATAAAGAAATAAGAAGTTTTTCATTTCGTTGTGGTGCTCTCCAAATATGACTCCTCCAATGATTGAGTGATAGGATCCTGAAACACTGATAGAGGATGTGAAAATTGTGAAACAAAAGGATTTTCAATATGTGGAGTAGAGTGATGAGGAGCCTTAAAATATTCAACATTCCTCTGATCAAGAGTAGAACTAGCCTCAAGGCTACGAGAACCTGAAATAACCATAAAATTTATTTGAAGTGTCTCGACAACTTCAGAAAGTTCCAACTTATTGGAAGGTGGATCACCACAAATGGGTGGCTTCGAAAAATCAAAACTAGAAAAATAAACATCGTGACCAACCGAACCAATTAACAGGTCATGACAGCCACGATAAAAAAATTCAAGATCACAAACAGAGGCATCCTCATGTTCTAATGAATCGCACAAAGGGGAAGATGAAAAATGAGAAATTGCACCCTAAATGTTTCCAGAAAGGTATGATGAGGAGTTGGGAAGATCAGTGATAGATGATTCATCCTCTCCGCATTTAGATGAAAAACTAGCATTTCGCAAATAATTTTAATGATTGGAAGTATTAATAGTATTAGTAATTGAATTATCACATTCAACTGAAATGAAAAAATCATGGAAAAAATTAGGATAATGTCAAGGGGATGGAGAAGGAAGATATCCATCCTTGATCGCAGAGTTTTGTTCGACTCTTGACTCCCAGACATACTCATCGTAAATGACATCGCAGGTTGGATGCTTAACAAAAAGTCCATAAAACACTTGATGAGCATCAAATTATATATTTCAAACATATGAACACACAAACTCGCAATTTGGAGGATTAGAGGGACCCAAGGACGAAGGATGTGGAGAAAATAATTCATCACACTCATCTGAATTTCAGTATAAAACTGCACATGGGTTCTTAGTATGTAAGGTGGGAAGAGGTGGTGAAATTTCAATAGGTAGTTTCTTATTTTTTCCAACCTCAACCTATGGGAGTAAAGCCATTAGATGAAAATTGGAGGAAGGGTTACTTGGAATAGCACCCTTTTCCATCACAGATTTAGAAGCTTTATGAGCGAGGTTTGTTGGGTGTGATTTGAGAGATTTTAACTCGTACAGAGTAAGTGAAATCTGAAATATATATATATATATATATACCAGTCAAGAAATCTCAGTCAAATTCATCTTCTGTAAATTAAAAAAAAATATGTAAAAAATTATTAAGGAAATGATTTAGTGATTCATTAGGTGATTTTCGCAATTCTAATATTTTCTTGCACAAAATATTATGATGAAATTGGTCAAAAGCATGAAACAGTTCTGTGACAAGATTTTAGAAAGACTGAATAGAGTGGTTGGTCAATGTGTCACACCATTGCCTTACACACCCTTTGAACATGAGAGTGAACAACCAACATCCAACATCTTCAATGGGGATGTCACGCTCTTCACAAAATTGAAGAAAAAATTCATCATGATCAAGGATGGTTGTTTCACCCTCACCATCAAATTTAATATTTTACAAGTCAACAATGATATCCACCGACACTTGAAATTTTTTTTATTTTTTTCTGGAAAAACATGTCGGGAGTAAAATTGTGGGACAAGTCATGAATTGGGTGCAAAAATTCAAAACATACTTCAAGGGATAAGCTTGTCATCTAGAGCCCCTTCTAGCACCAGAAATTTTTATGGTTTTGTACTAGCCAACATTAAGAGGATCTCCCCAATATGAAATCCCAACTAGACCTCACACCATTCAAAGTAGGAGTCCCAATAGTTTGGTGTTTAATGATATGTCTTGGATTGCAAAACACATAGAGTGGTGCATGGTGTCTTTGGTTAAATCAAGTGTGTGACCCTGTGGAAATTCAATATGATGCATGAGTGGTTCTAACATGCGAAGGGGTAAGGAAGTTCACTCCTTAGAAGCCTATAATAGTACATAAATTGAAAGGAACATACAAGCTGAAAGAAATCACACAAACTAATAAGAGGAATAGTTCACAGGTTAAAGGTGTTGGGTTAAAACATAACCACACATTTAACATGTTTCGTACAAATGTAAATGAAATAGTTAAAAAATATATGCATAAGTTAAACAACATACATCACAAACATAACCATTATAGTCCAACTAAATTTACAATATATGCATGAAGACATGTCAGCTCTGATTTTATTATAAGTTAAACTTCCATTCATACATACAACATGACGAGCCCCTTTCCCTAATATTAGTGGAACATGAATTAAAAAACACCTACTCCTCCCAAATAATTATAATACCTCTACACTACATATAATCCAAGGTTGACACAAAACTCCCAAGCCCTTTCTAATCCCAAGCCTAGCCAAAATATTGGCTCCCAAAAAGGCTCATACAAGAGTTATGAGGATGTATTTATAACCAAATGGGGGTGACTCTTGGCATGCCACCTTGCTGACTCTTAGACTCCCCTCATGACTCCTCACATTACATGGGAATCTTCACAATCCATCATGGACACATGGAATTTCACTTATACAATAATTACAAATAATATACATTTTCCACTCATACCCATATAACAAAAAATAGGGTAAAGTAAAATTGAGATCATAATAAGACAAAACACTATGATGTTGGATTTTGGGTGAAATCAAGCTGGGAAACCACAAATTGATGTCTCTTGGTAACATACTTGTGCCAAAATTGGTATTGTGTAATGGTCTCCCAAAACTGTGAGATGGTGTTAGGATGGAAGCAGCTGCTTTTGTCTATGGCATCTGGGTACAATGTCTTGGAGCCTATCTAAACCTCTTGCTTAATCAGGAGAAACATTTCTATGATATGAACATGGCCACTGATGTTGTTCTTCATGTTCTATCTATTAAGATCTGGGTTCTCCTTGGTGGTGATTTTCTTCGGCTGCTCCATATACTCATTAATCTCCTGCCAAACTTGATGCTTATGCTTAGCTTCGATGAGTGGAACAAATGATGGGATATTTTTGGTTGTCACTGTGAAATAAATAATTTTATACAACTGACCATATGAGGCTTGAATTATTCTGATGAATGAAACAAGCTTCTTTTTGTTCTGGATTAAGATCCAAACTCTTGGCCTCTCTAGATTTGATTGCAGCTTCGTCTTCTTTGCTAATGTGAGCGGTGCCCCTTTTTATTTCATTTCCCACTCATGCACGTAAGTAATAATAGTTTGCACATTCCTAATATTTTTTACAAATTATCTATTTAGTTTCTACAAATTTTGTAAACAAACAATTTCCTTATGCATGGTCATGGGATCCTCTTAGAGGTCCCACATGGTCTCCTCAAGTGTGGATTTTTCAGCAAATATTGTTTCTCTAATTTCTCCCAAGTAGACCTATATAGAATTCTCACTCTAGGTTTTTGTGTGGAGATATTCAATCTCTTATCAGGAAACATGTAGATTATACACCAATTGTCTATTCTCGACCATCAGATACTGAGTGTTTGATCTTGTTACACTTTCGAAGGCCTAGGTTAGCTTTAGAAATAGAATTTGGATTATTGTCAGTGTCCCTTTCTCTCAAGAATGCAAAAGATGCATGATAATATGAGAAATTATTTCTCTCTTCTTGTAAAATATTCTTCTAGCATTCATCAAATGATAGATTATACACATCCATCACTGAATCATTATCGAGAGGAACTACGTCCCCTTCCTCACTCAGGGTTGGATCTGCAGCTGGAGGTTGTGGAGACTGAACTATGAACTGTGGTGTGCTGGTAATTAGGTCAACATCTTCATCTCATAGCTCCAACCCCAACTCCATGTCCCTCACTCCAAGCAAGTCTTCAGTATGTTGAGCAAGCTCTCAATCTTGCATCTATTTTCTCTCTCTTCCTCAGCTATAGATGGTTTTGTCCTTGCGCTTCAACTTGAACGGTTGAGATCTAAGAGATAGTGATGGATTGAGTGTATATTTTACTAAGTATGATTGAAAAAGAAAAATCGAGTGCAAAAACTAAAAAAATGAGAAGTGAACGAGATCAGCGAGGAGAGTCGCCGCAATGACGACCAATGGTGGAAAATGAAGAAACCGATGCGACACTTGTGAAAGGAAAAACATAACTTGAAAAACACTTTTATAAGCCAAATCAAGTTAAAATGCGAACATGCATGAAAATAAAAGAGAAAAACAATATACGCAAACCAAATGGAAAAAAGTGACAAAAAATGCAAAACTTACTCGAAAAAGCGATGATGATCATATCAAAGGTTCCTTGATCTTCTCAGGAATGCTAGAGCTCCAATATCGAGTATGAGAATGATCTCTATCGGTGTCGATTAAATATATTTTATAATTTGTGGTTTATAACATGCATGCCACATATCAAGGGAAAAGAAACACATAGTAATAGTTTCCAAAAATAACAGTCGTGTCTCCTTCGGTTTACTAAACATAAATCCCTAGATTTTAGGGATGCTTTTTTTATTTTCTTCTTTTTCTAGGAAAAATTGCCATGCACATCCTTAGTACGGATTGCACATTTCCAAGGAACTGGAAACTCTCTAGCTCAATGCACTGCACAGTTTTTTAGCTCAGTGAGGGATTGTGCAGTTTCTAGGCTCAATGTTGGGCTTCTTGTCATGACTGTGCAGTTTCCGAGCTCAAGGCTGACCGCTAGTCATGACTGCGCAGTTTCTGAGCTCAAGGATGATTCCTAGTCATGACTGTGCAATTATAAACATCAAGGTCAAGTCTGGCTCGATGAATTGCACAGTTTCTAAAGGCAAGCTTAGAATTGCTGCAAAAGGCTTAGACAAGAGTTTAGCTTCTAACTTATTAAATATTTATTTAGTGAAGAGAAAGTGAACACACACATAACTAAAATATAAAAATTAGGAAAAGGATGAATACTTGATAGCAGTGCAAGATAATCACTTGTGAAAATAAGGTTGGGCTCCAAAATCTAAGCAATGAAAACATTTTGGAGGGTGGTTGTAGCCAGTACAATAGGTGGTGTCAATTAGCCACCAAGGGTTGCGTCTTCTATCTCAAGCCTGCTTGAGCCTACACATACAAACCCATGATCCTAAGAAATGATTTTTTTTCATTTGTTTTATCTACTATCATTGAAACCTTAGGTGCCCCTTAGTCCATCAAGGGTGCTCCACATGCATCCAATGAATAAATAATCAATTTATGCACTTGTTCTTTCACCAACAATTTTGGGTACAAAACCAATTACTTGGGTACATTTCCAACAAATTGTTAGTTTTTTTAGCATTGAATGTGTTCTAGCCTTGAGATTTGGCAAAGAAGTTAGGAAGCATGCATTCTTGAAAACCCATAAACAGTTTCTGGAAATTCAATATAGAGGCGAATTAATTAAAATAATTAATTAGTTTTTAATATTTCCTAAATCTAAAGTTAGGAAATATGATTAATTAGAAGGTATTAATTAATTCATGATGTGAATCTTCTAGAAAAAGACACGGTTGAGTTCTAGTTAATCTTAGCCATCGATTAAGTTTTAATCACATCCATTGACGTCTCAACAAGAGATTACAAGAAGAAACTCGATGGGGCTTGGAGAAGACACTTCAGTAGATTAAATTCATTGGTAGATTGATTTCATCAATAGTAGGGTTGGGTTTCCACAGAGAGAGCTAGTAAGCACGTTGCATTGAGATAGGAGAAGGCATAGTGAGGTAGGAGGAACATTTTCCAGATCCGGTGAGTGCACAATAGAGAGGAAGAGAGTGCCACATAGAGGTAACGTAGGGGCCACACAATGGCAGCATAGTGCTTTAGAAGAGATCCACATTTTTGTCGGGAAGCAGATTTGATTCAATCCTAGAAGTATGAGGGAGAGTACGGAGGTGAGTAGGGTATAGTTTCCAAAAAAAAGTTGATCCGTTAGCGAGAGAGAAAGTTGTTCCTAGCTGTGGGGATGCAATATTGCGTAGGATGACACAATGATTGCTTAGAGAATCTCATATTGAGCCAAGGTTAGTGTTAGATCACTAGTGGGAGTGAGATTTTTCTCACTAGACTCTTTGTTAGATATTTCTCTATATGGTTTGCTATATTTGAGCAACCATAGACATGTAATCATATTTTCTACTGCATAACAAACAAAACCTCAGCTACTGCACTAGTTTTCCCGAGTTGGGTTTTTCCAGGGAATTAGTTCGAAAATAACAGTGTTATTTGTGTGTTTGTGCATCTATCTTTCCATCTCTATTTTTATCCCACAGTATTTTATTTTTGAAGGCTAAAATGTATTAGTTTCAATATTTACTGTAGAACACGGTAAATAATTTGTTGAATTTTTTTAATAAATATAAGAAACTTAATCAGTTGGTGCAGTAGGATTCCAATTTTTGGAATTTTCACATGGTATCAAAGCACAGAGAGAAGTAGGAATACCTTAGTTGAAGATGGAAAGAGGGAGCTTTGAAGCACTACGTGAGTAGCTGCTCGAAACATCAGGAGCTGGCAGAGTCCATTGGCCAAGAGGGAAGATTTTTGTGGAAAAAAATATTTCTCTAAGTGAGTCGAAAGAGAATAAATTTTCCATATCGAATATTGTGAGACCCAGATGAAGTAACAAAATATTCCTTGTAGAGCATATCTTCAGTTAGGATGCAGTTATTCTATAGTAGGTTTCTAGAGTAAAATATCGTCAGAAGGAAAGAACTGCACACACTCAGGGAATTATTTCCTAAGGAAATTTCTAGCCTAGAAATTTGATTTCTCACTGCAGAGCAATAGTAGTTATGAGTAGATTTACCTGCTCTAGTAGGGAGTATGTAAACCCTAACAACAACTAGGGAGAGGAGAAGAGGAAGAATTCAATATTTTAGCATATATGGAAGTAGTAGGGTTCATATATTAGGATTGGTTGGATGGTTCATCCAACTATGTGATATTGAAGGCCAAGATTTCATTCCTTCTATATGAATACGATCTCAAGGCATATATCAGTAATGTGGTAGTTGTACCCATGGATCCAAATCAGATAAAGGCCTACAAGAAGGACATGGAAAAGACTAAGAGACTGATTGTCGATGGTGTTCGACATCACGTGGTGTCTCACATAGCTGGAAAGGAAACTACCAATAAGATATGGGATTCTCTTTCCACACTGTACTATGGATCTTCTGAGTAGCGGGAGATGTATTTGTAGGAGAAGCTTAGGTGTACTAGGATGCAGAATGGGGAGCATATAGAACCATTCCTTACTATAATTCAAGATATCTGGGATGAACTGTCTATAGTCTGGTCATCACCCCAACTAGGGAAATTTTTAGGGGCTAATATTCGCACGTGGGCTAATTTTCAGTGATTTTTCCAAAAAAAAGATTCGCCAATTTCCATTTTTTTGAAATTTGATTCGCCCAAATTTTATAGTATAAAATTATTTTACACTAAAAATTTCCATAAAATTATATATACTAATATAAAATAGTAAGAAACCTAAGTATTTTTACAAAAATACCATCAAAATTTTTAAATTTACATATTGGGGACTAGTAAGATTCTCCAAGGTTTATAAACTTGAAGATAAACTTCCATCCTTAAAATTTTCCCTGACCCCAACCTACATAATTAGTGTGGTTTTCTATGAATAAAATTTATGAATATTGGAAGGTCTTCATCCAGAGTATCCTTGACAAAGAAAGCTTGCCAGATTGGGACAGAATATGGAAAGATATATAGCAGGAGGACATGAGGCAAGATTTGGTGAAAAGAATCATCAGTGGTAGCAGTAGCAGTAGGACGAAGGAAGTGAAGGAGGAGGAAAATCAAATGCTAGCATCAAAGGGGCAGAAAGAGTAGTGCAAGTGAAATAAGGAAATTTCCAAGGGCAAGTGCTTCATATGTGGTGAAATTGGTCATTACAAAACTCAATGTCCTCTTAGATAGAAGGAAAAAGAGGAGGAGGATCAACAGGATGCATCTGCGGAGATTAATATGTTGTCCTCCATACTAGAGGAAGAGTTTCCATAATCACTGAGATAACTCCAGGAGTGAGGTGGGGTGATTTGATTTAGTAGTCCTATAGATCTACACATGGGTAGGATCCTTGTGGAGTCCAACTCTTGGATCGATACCTTGCTACGGGACCTCATGGTACGTAGTAGAAGGATGGACATGTGGCCATTGGTGCAGTCATGTGCTAGAGTGAAAGATGTAGTATATAGTAGTAGTCAGAGACTGAGCAGCGTAGAGAAGAGTTGGTAGTACTGCAATTGGCACAGTGTAGGCTTCAGTGATAGGACAAAGGCTAGAAACATTTGGGACTCGTGCGACACATGCATCATGTTGACCAGAGTTGGTTTAGTTAGATGGGTAGTTCTTAGTTGTAGAATGAACAGATGAGAGACAATTGAAGATGATGTAGTAGCAACAACAATAGAGTTGTAGTAGCAACACAAATGAAGTGCATATCATAGGTGTGCAGTAGTTGGCGGGCAGAAATAGCGAGACATCAGCAACGCAACAGGAGATTGTGTAGAGTTATTATATTGTAGTTGCAGTACTAGAACGATTTCCTCGCTAAGAGGGAGTTCTAGTTTTTGTAGCATTATATGTGTTCTATCCTAGAGATTTGGTAGAGAGGTTAGCACACATGCATTCTCAAAAACCCAGATATCTTCTAAAGGTGACCTAATTAAAATAATTAATTAGTTCTCAATATTTCGTAAGTCTAAACTTAGGAAATATGATTAATTAAAAGGTATTAATTAAGTCATGCGGTGAATCTTCTGGAAAAATACACGGACCAAGTTATAGTTAATCTTAGCCATCGATTCTATTTTAATCGTGGTCATTGATGTCTTAATGAGAGATTATAATAAGAAACTTTATGGGGCTTGGAGAACCCACTTTAGCAGATCAAATTCACTAGGAAATCGCTTTCCTGAGTAGCAACACCTAGTTGCCGGAGAGAGAGCTAGTGAGATCATTGTAGTGAGAAAGGGGCAGGGATAGTAAGGTGGGAGGAAGGTTTTCCAGATCCGGTGAGTGCACACAAGAGAGGCACATAGTGTCACAAAGAGGCAACATAGAGGCCATGCAGCGGCAACGTAGTGCTTTAGAGGAGATTTGCATTTTTGATGGGAAGGAGAGGTGATTTAGTGCTAGAAGCGAGAAGGAGAGTTCGGTGGTGAGGAGTGTTCAATTTCCAGAAAACAGTTGATCACTTAGCGAGAGAGAAATTTGTTCCTAGATGTGGGGACATAGTACTACATCAGAATATGTTGTGACTACACAAAGGTAGTGCAAAGCAACACATCTTGAGCCCATATTAGTGTCAGATCACCAGTGAGAGAGATTTTTCTCACTAGCCTTTTTTTCAGTTATTTCTCTGTATGGTTGCCTAGATTTGAGAAACCATATATTTGTACTCAAATTTACTGCTGCATAATAAAAAAACCTTAGCCTTTGCACCAGGTTTTTACTGGGACTTAGTCCAAAAATAATGGTGTTATTTGTGTACGTGTGCATATATCTTTCTAGCTTTAATTTTATTCCGTAGTATTTTATTCATAAAATTTGCAACATATTAGTTCTGATATTTACTATAGAACACAATAAATAATTTTTTTAGTTTATTTAACAAATAAAAGAATTTTCTGCACCAGGATTCTAATTTTTAGAATTTTCACAGAAATCACTTTGGTGGATCAACTCCTCACAAACATAGTATCGTAGGGGTTGTCGAATTACCTCCCAAACTACAAAAATAAATAAGAATGACAATAGCCTTGGAAATTTTTCAATAGGAAACCATCCTCATGGAATATACAATGACACCCATGTCACTACAAGAAGATTATGTCGTATATTACGTCGGTAAGATTTCTTGATTATTTGGAATATATATAATGGGTATACATATCCAGGAAACCCATGGATTTTCATGGTCTACATTTTATTAATCTATATTCATCGATCTCTTTATAAATTTCATGTTATGATATTTAACAAGAAGCCTCGTGACTTTGGCTCTGGTCTAGCCATTTCCTGGAGAAGCAGGGTGAATCGAAAGCATGGTACGTGGACTTAATTTTTCTTCTCCATGGGTGGGGTTTTGTATTCCAGTGAATCATTTATTTCCCTTATAGTCAACAATATAATATGGTTATATTTCCTGTAAATTTTCATTGAAACAATGGTGAAAAATATAGTAATTTGTTTATATTCATTCATTCAAATATAGGGGAAAAACATATTGTTGAAGTACAAGATTGTGCAAGCTACATTGATAATTTAATAGATATTGTCGATCCTATGGCTGGAAACAACAAAACAAATAATTTTGAATTCCATTATTTATATCGTCATAGGAAACATCGATTACATTAAATTTTACCTACATAACGTTTATGGGTTTTCCTCATCCCTTACACCATGGGAATTAAACCAGTTACTCACTGATGCCATTAGCACAAAATTTGACGTTAGGTGTCCTGCAAGTCTTCGCGCGTTTATGGGTTTTCCTCATCCCTTACACCATGGGAATTAAACCAGTTACTCACTGATGCCATTAGCACAAAATTTGACGTTAGGTGTCCTGCAAGTCTTCGCGTTTAGGATTTAGAGTCTGTGGAAGGAAACATCTATTACATTAAATTTTACCAACATAACGTTTATGGGTTTTCCTCATCCCTTACACCATGGGAATTAAACCAGTTACTCACTGATGCCATTAGCACAAAATTTGAGGTTAGGTATCCTGCAAATCTTCGTGTTTAGGATTTAGAGTCTGTGGAAGTCAGTTATTCTCCTAATATAGGGTTTCTTGACAATACCAATAATAATCATTTCATTTTTCTTTCAGTTTAATAACAAATTGTGTGTATTTGTGATTCATGTTCAATTAAATTACAATTTGGGTATATTTATGATCGTGCGATATGTATATAATGTTAATGAAAGAAATTTTGGGTGTGTGGGATAAGGACCTGTCGCATGTGCATCACAAATCTTGTGGGAGTGTAACAACATGAAAGGGGAATTTGTTGAGTAAATAAATATCATGGTAAAGGTGTATAATTTCTCTCTTAGGTACACGTTGGATTGGCTCAAGAATAAACTTTTAGGCCCCAGTATAATCTTCAGTAATGTGTACAATGCGTGCATGAATATAGTGAAAAATACTAGTTTTTATGGCAAGAACAAGAAGCTTATACATTTCTATTGCATTTTGATAGTCTGTGTATATATTATGTAGCAGTATTTAGGTTTGAATCCATGGATTAGTGTTTCTTTTAATTTTGGGGGCTTCAAAACTGCAAGTGATGGTTGTTGTGGGCTCAAAAATTATGGTGGTAATATCATATGAACCGCTACAGAAATGGAATCTGTTCAGGTTTCCTCCCACAACTCGTGGGATGTATACTATCCTAAATATCCTTACAATATTCAAATCCTAGACAATGTAGAGGACGACCTCAAAGAGGTGAATGACCCATATCTATTTCTATTTTATTTTAGGGTTTGAATACATCAAATGTACTTTAATAGAATATCACTCATCTCAATAATTATTGGTCACTTGTAGTTGGGTTCTGTCTATGGATGGCCACCCATCACCCCTGGTTAAATGTGCATTTAGTTTTCTATTCCGCTTGCGCGTGCTCATCAAAAAATTTGAGGTAAACAAATTTCAAAAACCTATTTTCTTAGGGATTTATATTACGTAGAATGGATTCCCAAAGGATGGATTGCTAAATTCAGAAATAGAAAGGAGGTTACAGTGGAGGAAATGCAAATAACCTACTAATACCCATTTGTTCTTCTCCATATTTATCATTGAATTGAAGCATTTATTTTTATTTTCTTTGAATTATAGAAGGAAAACCAATTTTCCTTATTTTAATTTCATTTTTATGGCTATTTTTCTATGCTATTTTAAAGATTTAGAGACATGGGTCTATTACGTGCAGTAAATGTATTTTTATCTATGTTTAAAGAAATCAAAGAATGTAGGTCTTTTTCGGATCATAAAAAGACGCATAAAAACACAACAGGGTATATACAAAATGTGGCTCCTTCTTACCAGCTAAACCAATATTATATTTAGAATATTTAGCTTTGTAATTTATTTTAATGTTTCTTTAAATTTGAGGTATGAATGTACACCAAATTGCTTGATAGTTTCATTCAGTTAGCATGCATTGATAGTTTCATTCAGTTCGCATGCATTCTATATGGCCTTTGTAAAATTAAACCATTTTTTAGATGGTGACATTTATTTTTGTCTAGCACTATGAAGAACAAAAGGCTAATGCTAATGCTATTCCTACTTTTATGTTTTTTTTGGTTTGTTCTATAACTATATTTGTGAAAGAATATTCTCTTTACATCTTAGTTATCAAATTTGGTTGGAAAAAAAAAAAAAAATTATTATTATTTTGTTTAAATTTACATTCCAATTTTCTTTATGAAAGAATTTTTTCCTTCTAACATAGTTATTAAATTTGGCCAAATTGATAAAAAAATAGAAAAATTGTCAATTTGTCAAATTCAGTAAAATTGATAAAAATGATTTGGAAAATTTGTCAGAATTATGGATAAATTTTGATGAAGCATCACAAGATAGATGATGCCTAGGCTGGAATGTTGTGTGGATTTTTTTTCTCACTGTACTCACAAGATCATTTCGTGATTTGTTACATTGGCAAATAGTTATTAGGAAAGTATTTTTTGATACCGTTAAAATTCCCTGTTGTGATGAGATTAATATTGCTCCAATATATTCCCTTTTCCAATTTATCCTCCTAAGTTAAAAGGAAATTCCTAACTTTTATATTTTCTTACCCGTATTCTCTAATGAGTAATGAGAAAATAATAGTTGCACCTACCATAATGGGGGAATAATTGTTGAAATATGATGTGTGAAGGCTAGCTTTATGAGTTAGTCTCGCCACTCAAATAACTAGATATGAAATACCCATAACATAGATCGAGGGAGAACTCTATCTTGATATATGTTAAATTCCCTTTTTGTCCTTTATCTTTTTGGGTAAGGAACATAGTGATTTCTTAATCAAATCTATGGAACTTATTTTCTCTTTCATCTTCCTTACTCTCAGTTTTTCTTTTCCTCACTCTCATTTTTTTTGGGATTATTCCTTCAAGAAAAAAAAGTTTCTGATATGGATGGAAATTTCTGCTAAATTCTGGAAAAGTGATGGGAGGTAGTTATCAATGTATAATAGCTACTGGACTAAACCATTTTCAAATTTGTTAAAAAATGATAATAAATATGGAAAATAATTATTAAGTTGAAAAGAATTATATTTTCAATATTTTATTGATAGGGAGGAAAATGGATTTTGAATCTAATTGTTACATCAGTTTTATAGCCAAGACTACTTCACCTATAAACTAAACATGCTAATACTTTATTTTGTACTAAATTTTGAAAGATTTGGTGATTATTTTTTTTAACTAACCACCAATTTTGAGACATATATAAATAGAGTTGGCTTCACGTAATTGGGTCCAATTGCACGTCATTGGTATATTTGACCTAAACATTATACAAGATGAAATGACCTAAAAATTATACAAGATGCATAATTTGTTGTACAATCATAAATTGGAATGTTTAAGCCATGATTGTGTGGACCATTCATAATTCCATCCATGTTTTAACCATGCATGTATCTATTGCTTTCCAACTTAAGTTAGATGTCGACGTAAATTCATATTTCACCTCCATAGTTTTTTTGTTTTTCTTACTAATTTTGGTTGTATTTAGTGGGGATTTCACTGCAAAAACATCAAAATATGCAAATGAGTATTTACTACATGCAACATTTTACAATAATTGGAAGAAAAAATGAGTCTCAATGTCAATTTATTTCCTTCATTGCATTATGAGAGGTCCGGTTCTCTGTAGTCACGCTAGGAGATATTCACACCTCTAATTAAATGAAAAAAAATAGTTGTTTACACATACAGATATATATGAGGCATATTATTGTGTATGGTTCATTTTTGGAATATATATATAGAAGGTTGGTGATTTTTTTGATACTATTAGTGTCTTTCTCATTTCAAAATGTTTTAGAAATCTACTATCAAACTTAGAATGATATATATTTTATAATTTCAAAATATTATAGCAATATGTAATTAATTAATTTCAGCTAAATTTTATGTTAATTTGGAATGATGAAAACTTATAATAGAATTTTTTGATATTATTAAAATTCTATAGATATATAAGAAACCATACTTTTACCTTTGACTTTGGTGTTTGTTTGAAAATTTAATGTCTTAGATGACAAAACACCTCGTTCTCATCAAAATCCAAAAAAAAAAAAATTTAAATAAAATATTCATCAAGTGAGCCATGAGTATAAAACATAGGGAAAATTTTAAGGATGGAAATCTATCTTAAAGTCTCGCATTATTGGCGAACCTTACTAGTCCCTAACATGCAAATTATAAAATATTTAGGGATATTTCTGTAAAAATATTTGATAACTTTTTTATATAGTCTATGTAAAATTTTGGTGAATTTTAAGGTTAAATAATTTTAGGATATAAAATTTGGGCAAATCATTTTTAGGAAAAAGGAAAAACATAGAAAATTAGCCCACCTACAAATATTAGCCCCTAAAATTTTCAAAAATAAAACACAAAACTCTAAAGTACAATAGCAAGAATAAATTATTGCATCCAAAACATTTAAAAGCATCTTACAGTCTTAATAAAATGGTGTGATACATCTGACACATTGGATATATTAAATATGAGTAGCAACCTAGACTTATCTGAACCATTGTTTTGATAAACACCATGATATTGGAAAGCAAGAAAAATATATATGTTAAATTTAAAAAATAAAATTAGAACTCAAAAACCTTTGAAAATAGATTATACTAATGGGTCTAGGCTATTATACATCTAGATATTTATGGCAATTCTATGTAACTATATGCAGTAATCTGTATTGAAAAATATCTATTGCAAATTCTATTATTAGAAAGTTATGCAATCTTTCCTGGTCCAAAAAGGAAAATTCTAGTTTACTTTTCAACAGCGTGATTAAAAGGTAGAATAAATAATGTACCTGTGCTACTTAATAAGACAACTAGAACCACCAAAAATACCATAAAAATGACTCCAGTTAAAAGAAATTCTTTTCCTCCCAATCGTCATTTCCCTTAGTGATTTGGACATGATTAATTATCTTTTAAGTATGGATCTGAGTTGTAAAATATTTTTAATACACAATTGAAAAGAGTCAAGAAACCAGTATTTCATTCAATTTTTTATATTTTATAGATTTAATCCAAATTTCTAATGTTCTTATATAAATTCTAAACAAAATCAGAGGAATATTTTGCAATCATATTGTTTGTCATGCATAAATTTCCACCATATGATTTACAGTCTTGGGAAAGGAATAGTGTCAATCATTATCACCACATGTCTCAATGCTCAATTGGTAACAATGTTTGTTGGAATTATGGCTAATGTGTTATTCTTAATGGAAACTTACTTTATAAATATGCTAACATTGTGATAATAGGATTTTTATGTAGAGTGATAGAAATGCTATAGGTGATATGGACAAACGAATTTTAGTTTAGAGGTAGATGGATGGTAAAGCTAAAGTTTAAGAAAGTATATGTGGGTCTTGAGGATCAAGGTCGCGTACATATCTAGGTAGTGTGAAGAAAAGTCACGTACATAATCTGTACCATGGTAATATGTATACCAGGGGTATTTACCATCGTATTGATCCATAGTAATGGGTGTGGAAACGATTATTTGATCCTGTAAAATAATACCAACGACATTACTAAGAGATTGGCCTAAGGTATTGAATAAGGGTAAAGCTATATAAAGAGATGGAGATCAAAGTGTTCAGTTTGAAAGTTATGGGTTATTCATGTGTAAACTAATCTAGAAGTAGGGATGCACTAGAGAATAAGGAGATGGCTCAGATATATCTGAAAGTATAATGGATACTAATGAATATTATTTCTTGATTTATTTATAATTATATATAATAATGAGAGATTTATGATGATAATTATACTCTGATATGAATATGTGATAATGAAGTATGAGTAGTATGTGTTGTTTTTATGGCATAAGTTTTCAAAACTGTACACAGTTGTGTTTAAGAATAGTCATGTACATATGTAGAGCTATCACTATAGGTTCACATATATATCATACGAAATGTTTCTAGTATGTTTAGATATGTGTGTAGGTGTTGTGCATGATAAGCGCGTACATAGGTTTATATGTTTAGTGGAAGTCGTGTATTTATCTTACGATTTTTCAGTATGGCTTGTTGATGACATTTGATTAATTATGTTCTGTTTGCTATTGTCTATCAATGAAATCTCTAACATGATAATATATATTTCACAATATTTATTGGCTTGAGCTGGTTATGGAATGGAATGTTGATCAGTGATAATACTACAATGTGGTGATTTATAATAGTTTCAGTGATCTTTGATTGAATCAACATGTGATGTAGTGGCTTTTTTACTATTACAGTGATTCAAAATTAAAATTTCAGTGATTTGCAATCTGTACACAGGTCTTATATAGAGGAAGTGTGTATATATGAAGGTATGCTTTAGAACATTTGCGTATGCATTCTTATGAATGTTTGACTAGGGTTTATAGTGAAAACAATTGGTTTATGTGATGAAATGAGTATGGTCTAGTATATTTATGAATAATTGTGCACTAGTATTATTTGTTTGCAATAGTTGGTTGAGATTCAATGACTGGTTTGTTGATGTGATTCATTTGGTTAAGTAATTGGCTGATTTGAGTGAATTATTGGTTTCAAAATTATTTTTTGGTATTGGGCTTAATGATGGAAGTGGGTCCAGTCTAAAAATATGATGAAATATGGCCTACAAGTTTAATGTTTTGAGTCAGGTGTATCAATTATGAGATGTCATGAAACATAGTCCACAGAGTTGTTGATGGTTGGAGCCGTCAGCAAGGGATTCATATCTTCCTTCCAATAGTATTTGATAATTTTTTTCACGGGGTAGGAACTCCATTTAGGTAGGAGCCTGTAAAGAAGATAAAATGGGTGTAGCTCCTTTAGAGTGGGTACTAGAGAATGAGAGAAGGTTGTAGCCTTCTATAGGTTGCCACTTTCGTACTGGTAAGAGTTTGTTATAGTACAATATTGTAAGAATATTTTCTTTATTTAATAAGAAAGAAGACAAAGATGATGACAATGGTGTTTTTCTCCAACATTGGGTTTCCACCTAAAAATCCTGGTTTTATCATGTGTTGTTTTTTTTCTTATGTGTGATTGTTAATTTTTCTCTCACTTCTCATTCTTAATATTTAATTAATGAATAATGAAGTAATTATTCACTATTTAAATACGAATAAATTATTAAATAGGAAAATTATGAATGAAAGTAGCGTATATAAATTAGAACATTAAATGAAAAGTTTAAAGTGAATTAAAATGCTCATTCATCCCCCCCCCCCTCTTACTATTCTTCCCAACAATTGGTATCTCAACAGTTCCCTCAGAAGAGGCTTGATCGCTTAAAGGGAGATCCCTCAAGATGAGTAGTCAAGGAGTATTTTTTGTCAGGCCACCTTTGTTTAATGGAACTAAATTTGTATTTTGGAATGTCAAAATGAGATAACATTTGCAAGAACTTCGAGCTGATATATGGGAAATTGTTGAAATTGGATATCAATACCCAACCTCCATCCCCACAAATGATGTAGGGAATAACATTATGAGACCAATGCAAGGGAAGTAAATTATATCTTGGGAAACTTGGAGGAATATGAATTTGTGAAATTCATGGAGTTGAACACTGAAAAGGCAACGTGGGATAATATTATACAAAGTTATGAAGGTGACACCAAGTTTAAAGGTGTTAAAATTAAAACATTTAGAATCTAGAATGAGACCCTTAAAATGCATGATGATGAAAGTATTCCAATATTTTTCCTTGGGGTAGACGAGATTCTTAACTAAATAAAAAATATTGGTGATGGAATAAATGATTATACTATTTTTGAAAATATTTTGAGATCACTAACTCCAAAATTTGATTATGAAGTCTCTTCCATTGAAGAAATGTGGGATTTGAAGAGCCTCACTATTAAAAAACTCCATGGGATGCTAACAAATTTTGAGATGAGAAAAGGGGGTCCATTAGATATGAGAGAAGTAACCTTCAAAGACACATATAAAGGGAAAGAAAAGGAAGAGACTAAGGAAACATGTTACATTTTGGACCAAGAAGAAGAAAATTTTGTGAAGAAACTCCCAGTAAGAATGGTAGGTTCAGAGGTAAGCTTCCTTTTAAATTTTTTTCATTTGGAGGAGTAGGCCACTATGCCACTAAATGTCCTGATAATTACAATCATGATAAAGATAATAATTTTCCAAAGAGGAATGTTAAAATAAACTTTGATAGCAAGAAAATTTTGTATACTCATGAAGATAATGAAGTTTATTCCAATAATGAGGATGATGAATCAGATCAATATTATCACATATTTATTGCATTCAAAGAAAAATATGTAGATGAATATGATAATGTCCTTATGGATGCTCTAGAAGAAAGTGATAATGAAAATAATGAATTAGATCAGGAGTATCTACTACTTATGGCTCTTGAAGATCAATCAATTAGTGAATTAGATATTTGTGGAAAGGATGATTTATTGAAAACATTAAATGAGGTCCAGGAGATCAGTGATATATGAGCTCATGGGAATCTATGCATGAAAATCATGGTAATAATTATCTATGTTGGTTTGATACTCTGTTGGTGATATTAATTGTACTAAAATTGCATCTAGTTAAGTAAAAATGAAAAGGAATAGAATATACAGGTTTGGAGGGAGATATAATTGTAAATTATTATAGTGTAATTTTTATACGTGGATATCATGAAGGACAGTCTTGTATATATGTGATTTTTTATCTAGACAATCATGTACATTTCTATGAGATTGATAAATAATGGCACAAATTCAAGGGGAACTCCTCATATGTTTTTATCAGTTCATTGTTGGAATTCTAGCACTGACATTGGTTTATTACATACTATTAATAACTCCCATATGATGCTTTGAAATAAATTTTTTTCATGATCATGTTATGAGTTGTTTCAATTCTTATGCTAGTGTGGCTAATGAAATGGTTCTTTGATGGATTTTCGAATTGATGAGATAGATATATAGTTGGCACAGGTTTATGGGGAGCATCTGTTATGCCTATAAATATATCATTATTGGAATTATGATGTCTTAAGCCTCTCTTGTTGCATAATGATGTTTATGATGAATACATATTAGTGATAATGTATAGTTATAGATGTTGTTGCTGCTAAAGAAACATATGTTTCTGCCATTTTGTAAATGATACATGGATTCCATATGACGAAGTTATGGATGATGCTATAGTAACCTTCATTGAAATGAATAATGGTGTCCTACCCTTGCTGAAGCTTCAAGATATCCATATGAAATTAGTTAATGATGCTACTGATAAGATTTATGATGACATAAGATTCTCTTTGTTTGCACACATGTTGATGATGCATGTATATGTTACCTACGTGCTACATATGATGATGCATATGTTGCTTGAGGATTATGTCTCTTCCTATTTATGGAAAGAGTATGATGACCTTGATGATATGAGGTAAAGGGGATGAGTTTCTGACATAACTTTATTGCACTGTATTATGCTTCTATTACATTTGCTTGGTGATGCTTGGAATCATTTCATATTTGGTCACATGTTGATGATACTAAAGGGTTTGAGACTATAACATCTTATACTACATATGATTATGAATATTTTCATGTTTTTGTTCATGTTGTAGTTTCATAGGGTGTATTTTGGTTATTGATCACTATCATGATCTTGCTACATCACTATTGAGGTCTTTGGTTTGGTTATAAATGTCATATATGTCTATTGATGTAAAGGTCATGAAAAGAATCATGTTGTAAATAATTGTAATATTTAGTCATGTATGGGTTATTGAGGTCAATTCATTTATGTATGTAATCCAAATATTTTGGGAAATTGATGTAAACTTTGACTAAAAAATGTAACTCCATTATGATGGGTGATTTATGTAATGGTTCATTAATCATTGGTGATAGGAAAGGTCATATGTGGTTGAGTCATATAGTTATGTAAGTCATTGTATATCTTCAAGAAATTTTATCATATGCTTAGGGGGAGCATGGTCAACATACATTTTCCATATGCAACATATTATACCTATAGCTATACTCTCTACAAAGGGGAGGAGAAGCATTCGTTCAACATTGTTTAACCTTTTTCCCTTGATATCAAAGGGGGAGAGAAGCTCGGTGTTTGGAGAAGATTGCATGGAGAGAATATTGGTAATAAATCTTGGTATTTTCAGGTGTGTTTACAGGTTTTTACAGGTGGTGACCAAACACAAGAGTGGTTGTGATCAAGTTGAAAGGGGGATATTGTTGGCAATATGGCTAATGTGATGTATTTTATGGAAACATACTTGATAAAGATGTCAACATTGTGATAATAATAGGATTCTTATGAAGAGTGCCACATAATATATAGGTGAGATAGACAAAGGAATGTTATTTCAGAGACATACGAATGGTAAGGTAAGGTTTGAGAAAGTATACGGGAGTCCTGAGAATCAAGCTCACATACGTATGCATGTAGTGTGAAGAAAATTTGTGTACAAAATCCACACCATGATTATATTAATATTGAGGGCCTTTACCATGGTATTGACCCATAGTAATGGGTGTGAAAATGGTAATCTGATCTCGTTAAAGAATACCAACAAAATTACTAAGGGATTGGCCTAAGGTATTGACTAAGTAATCTAGAGATTAAATTTTTTCAAAAAAAAACGAAAGTGCCTAGAATATTTTGAAACAAGTGTCAAATAATTTTGTTTATAGTTATAATTCCAAGGACACTTGAATCATCTCAATCTGATGTCATATGAAAAAGTTACGATGTTCTGAATTTTTTGGTCGACATAATAAAAATTGTAGTTTTGTTGATTGGGTTGTTGACTGGGTAGTCTATACTGTTGATGTCCCCATGCCTACTGGGCATACGAGACCAATAATTTCCTTCCAACTAAAAATCTTGTATATTTTCAGGGTTTCATAGTTTGATTAGTCGAATTTGGTTTTTGGTGGCCCAATGGGAGGCTGCGATGTGGACCAATCGGGGGCTGCCACGCGGGGCATCCACGTTCGATAAAAACATGTTTAAGGAAATAAAATACTCAGAATGAATCGAACTGGTGAGCTATCCAAATTCAATTACAAGCACTAAAAACTCTCATGAACAATGGTTCTTACCCCTATAGAGTGCCACTTCTATTTAAATCTTTGTTGGATGCATTTTAGGAGAGGGGCCGATTGGTGAGCCCAAATCCTCGGTTAGTTTAACCTCCATAGGACCTTCGTGCTCAACAGAGATGAGTTTGGAGTCCATCCCCTAGTCACACTACTCCACATATGCCCCTAGCATAGTCAAATTGAGCAGAGGTTTTGGGATCAACCCTTGGTCACATTTGTAGCCATAACAACCCGGTGGAAGGTGGAGCATCAGAGGGGTCTAGCCCCTGGTCATGGCACCAATACTTGTGACCAAGCACAAAGGAGGTAAGGTGCTAGGTGCACGAGGGCAAGGTTGTGGGCCCTGGCCCTATATTCTATGGTGATGCATACTACCACACAAAGGTGCTATCTCATAGGGCGCATGTGGTTATCCCTAACCCTCAGTTTTCAGCACCCAATGTGACCACCACTAGGAGCCCCGATGACGGGGGTAGGCAGTTAGCCCTGACCCCCGACCATATCAGTTTCCATGTGACACCATAAGGCTCATAAGGCAAGAGGTTCGGTGCCACATGAGCCTATTTTTGCGCCTATGGGGTCATTGGAAATATTTAGGAAGTGACAATTCACATCTATTGTGGGTGAATCTGTTGCCTCTTGAGAAGATAAAAGGGTGAAAATTTTTCTCTCTTAGAAGGTTCATCCAATTTGGGGAGGAATAATAGCAGAAAATTGAGAGAGGCATAACTTAAGGAGTTTTTGGCCTGTTGGAGCTCGAGAAAAGTCCATATAGGGGTTTTTGGACATTCTAAATCTAATGGGTGCCTTTTTTACTAACTAGATCACTTTAGAAGGGAAAAATTTCAGGTTTGAGTCCATGGGTGTTGGGATCAACCAATGGTTGGGAGTATTTTTTGAATTCTTTTTAGCATGGAGAGGTCCTTGTAGTTGTTTCCCAACCTCCATATGTTATTTGCAACACATCTGAAATCTCTCTTTTAGTACTTCAATGTGGAATTTTTGTACTTGTTACACTCATTTTCAGATGGATTATGTTAGTGTCTTATAGTCACAATTATCAAATTTACTCTTTCCATTGTTATTAGAGTCTTATGGTCAAATTATTATATTTCCAAATAAAAATTGGCATCTCTCTTGGCTGTAAAATGGTCCTAAGTCATTGTCTAAGTGTAATTCCACTTGCATGTCATGGTCATCAAGGTCAATTTGAAATCCGTTTCATGATCCATCGAGTCACCAAAGGTCATTTTTCCTTCATTTAGTGTCATTATTAAAAATCTAAAATGAAAGAGACATATCCTCTTCAAGCCCACAAAGGCATAAATGAAACCATAACTCCTGATCTTGAAAAGGATAAGGAATATGGGCATGAGAGGGTAAATGATCAATTGGAAAATCTATTGAAAAATTTCAACAAGGATACCACTATGTAGAAGCACATGCAAGGCACTACTACACTAGAAACACTATTTGAAAAACTGGGGTTAAGAACATGAAGAAGAAGCTCAGAAGGACCCGAAGGAAGCTTAAGAAGAAATATAACCTTGAACTCTTAGATAATAATTCCTTATTTTTCTCAAGGCATGACTAAAATCAAGGAAATGGGGAAAAATGTGAAGGTTTTGGAATTTTTTGTGCACACAGGAAAACTAGCCAACAAAAATGTAACATGTACTTGTTGCATTTTCTCTCAGGAGGTCCAAATGCCCAATTTCAAACATGTGCAAATGGATTATGATGCAAGGATGTCAAAAGAGTACATGGGAAGGCTTGAAGGTTCATAAATTTTCAGAAATTGACCGAATAATGCCCATTTTTTTTACCTTTCTGCCACTTTTTTAGGCCACTCATTACACTTTTTGGAAAGTTTAACTTCCAATAAATTTTTCATGGGTTTGGAGCTAGTTTTTGAAATTCTTGATCACTCCATTGTGTATTAAACATATTTAGATTTCCAACCACACCTTTTGTAGCCAAAAATTTATTTGGGAAGGCCTCCAAATAATCCTCCAAATTTTTTTTGCGCTTCTCCTAATGTTGTTGCGTTTCTGAGAAATTTTGTTGTGTTTCTCGGTTTGAAGATTTTTATTGACATGTGGAGGTCAAAGGTAAACTTGGTCAATGTAACAGTTGGCTCATGATTTTTTTGATGATCAATAGGCCTATTTATGGTCATATTTGTAAAATAATATTATGATTAATGACTTGAGAGAAAATCTCAACTAGTTAGCTAAAAAAGGGGAATGTTGTTTCTAACTTCCCAAGGATTAGGAAATGAGCCATTAGGTTCTTTAATTAATTGCTATGTATCAGGATTCGAACCCTAGAGGTAGAATCTTATTTTATTTTCTATATGTACTCAAAATCAAGTCATTGAAAGGGTTGGATATTTGAAGTTCATACTCTTTTAGAAATATTGTATTTGACAATTTGTAGAAGAAATTTATAGGCATTTGCATCTATTTTTATGGGTCCGGATTCTTGTGATGTGGTTTGTGAAATTTATTTTCTCTATTTTTCTTATGCATCCGATGATCAATTTTTTCAAGAATCCATATAATTTCTTCCTATTCTTTATGCTTTAAATTTTGAAACATAAATCATTCTTTTATGCTCTGTTTTTGTTTAAGATAATCATATAAGTGTTTCATCCTCTGAAATAAGTGAATTCATTATGCTCACTTAATTTCTTAAATTATTTCCTCTTCAACACACTATAATGAAAAACCAAGTGTGTCCTTGATCACACCTACCTTGCCTCATATTATGTCTGCAGCTGGTCTTTTGGGATACCTTGCCCAGTTTCTAAAGTTGATGCTTCTTTGTCCAGCAAACACTAATAAAACCCTATTGAAGTAATAACTAGCCTAAAACCCTAAATATTCTCTAGTCATTTCCATTGGCTAGCTTGATATAGATAGAGCCCTCTTTCATTTTGTACATCTAGATACCAAGTCAAAAGTTGGTTTGTGGTTACCTTTTTCGTTTCCTTTCTCAGCCTTAGGAAAATAAGGAGCCCTAACATTTTAGCAATGTTGTCGCGGATCTAACCTAGGTTAGATCTTCAAAGATTTAGTTTTGAATGTTGATGGTGAAAAACAGTCAAACATATTAAGGCTGAATCATTCACTTGGAAACTCCAACTTGATTCAAAGACTTCTCTGGAAGCAAGATCCAAAAATCAAGGTTTAATTGGCGATTCTAGTGGCAAAAGAATCAATATCGTAGAGGATGCCTTATTTCATCTATTTTTCTCAATAAGGATTCAATTTATAGAAGGTACACTCCTATGAATCGAGCACATATTGTAGGTTTTCTAAATAAGATACCCCAATTAGATTGGCAAACAAACCAGCCTACGTTCAGAGATGAAAAAAATGATAATGCTACTATACATCGGATTAAATTTCATATACATATACATAGGATAGGTTTGTATTTTCTTGAGGATTTTCTGATGAATATGCTCTTGGTAACCTTAGAGGATCATGCTAGGTCATGGTATGAGGGATTTACTACTACCAGTATATATTCACTTATATATTTTGATATAGAATTTTTTGACAATAATAAGTATCATTAACCTTTTTTATTGCTGATAGAAAATTTCTGTGGAAAGTTTGAGGACCTTTTTTAGTTCATAGGGATTGATGTCGATGATAAATATCTAATGACTGAGGACATTGAAGAGGATTTTTTTGAGTTATCTCTGCATCAAGATGATAAGTCATAAATCAGTTATGAGAATTTCCAGCTAGGAGATGTTTATCCTTTGACTGTAAATGCAATAAATCACTAGCCTGTTGAAGATGTTTATTATTCTTCTATTAAGTTAGATAAGGATATACAACTACCTACTTATGCTTCATACAATCAAGAAATTCAGTCCACTGAGTTACCTTGTCAACAAGCTTTTTTTCCCTCTATGGCAAAAAATGAAATGATTAGGATTTTAATGATGAGAGTCATATTCCATCTTCTGAGTTCAATAATAATGTACAATGGGTTTTTTTCTCTTGACATTGATGAACATATTCAGTAGTTTTCAAATCACCAAGAAAAGGATGAGGATATTTGATCAAATTGTTCTTCATTTCATGCATTTTCTGAATTTTTTCATGAAGAAACTTGTGAAAAGCATAATTCTGAAAAATTGCATGCATAAATGATTTAGGCAATGAAACCATTCATACTGATAACTACCCAAAGTTACGAGAAAACTGTGAAAATGAGCAGGTTTTTTTAGATCTTTCAAATACTACAAAATATGTTCCTGATTTTTCATCTTCAGAATTAACAAATTAAGAAATTTTTAAAGGCCAAAATAACGCTCTTATTGAAGTATATGAAAAATAATCCTATCCTACAAAGTATGGATGTTGCGTTTCAAGATCTACAGGAACATACAACTCCTTTATTTGATATACATGATAAGAGAGAAGAGAAATCTACCTATATTTCTCTTGAGAATGACAAACTTCATATTATAAAAAAACAAAATTTAGAAAGGAAGAAGATTCTTGTCTTATTGTTGATGATCAGGAAAAGGTAGTCATTCACGAGTTTCGGGATCCTTTTGTGAAGTTACTACAGTCATCAAGGGATATGGGTCTTATTATATTTATGGATTATGGATGTTAGTATTATATTAAGTTTGAGTTACCAACGTTCAAGTTTTTCATTATTTTTGAAGAAAATGAGAGAAAACTGCAATCAGACAACCATTTGCTTAATTGGTTACATTGGAAATCTAATTTCACTTGATGTGGCAGTTCATTCAGCAGTTCAGAGTAGGATGGTTTTTTTTTGAAAAATCTCAGCACTCTGAGAAATTTTTCCAGCAATGTAGCTTTGTTTTTTAGTAGTAAGTTTTTTAGCATTGTTTAAACTTACAATAATTTCACTTTGGTTTGCAGTAGTGTACATTTTTGGTTTTGAGTTTGGGTTTGATTCAGTTGTAGCATAAGCTGGTTACCAGTCATCAGGATGGAGGGTAGTGGTTTAGAGAAACATAATGGATCATGCTACTTGGTCTATGGTGTTCTTGAAACCTCCTAAAGGAGTTTTCAAAGAATTTTGAAGCCCGAGGAAAAGGCCATAAGTCTTCTCTAATTAGATGTTGTTTTCTTTCTAAATTTGAAAAGTCAAGTCAATTTTTGAGTCAACGTCAAACTCAATTTTTTTATTTTTATTTTTTTTTCCAAATAGTCATTTGAGTGTCAAGTCTTTTGTATATGACTACATTTCCCAATGAACAAGTCAACTAGGTCTACGGTGTTCTTGACACCTCCTAGGGAGCTGCCATACCCAGTTGGAGCCAATGTTAGTGTCCAATAGTCATAGTGATCAAATTTACTATTTCCATTGTTATTAGAGTCTTATGGTCAAATTTTTATATTTTTAAATAAAATTTGGCATCTCTCTTAGTTGTCATATGGTCTTAAGTCTTTTCCTAGGTGTAATTCCACTCTCATATCATGGTCATCAAGGTCAATTTGAAATCCATTTCATGAGTCATTGAGTCACCAAAGGTCATTTTTCCTTCATTTAGTGTCATTATTAAAAATTTGAAAATAAATAGCCATATCCTCCTCAAGCCCACGAAGACATAAATGATACCATAGTTTTTGAGCTTGAAAAGGATAAGGAATAATGGCTTGAAAGGGTAAATGAGCCCTTGGAAAATCTATTGAAAAATGCCAACATGGATACCATTATGCAGAGGCACATGGAAAGGCACTACTACACTAGAAACACTATTTTCAAAATTAGGGTTAAGAACATGAAGATGACACTCAAAAGGACCCTGAGGAAGCTTAAGAAGAAAAATAAACTTGACCTAGTAGATGATGCATTCTTAATTTTTTTTAAGGTGTGAATGAAAGAATAGAAATGAGGAAAATTTTGAAGGTTTTGGAATTTTTTGTTCATAGAGGAAACTAGCCAATAGAAACATAGTAAGTACATGCTGCGCTTTTTCTCACGAGGTCAAAATGCCTAATTTCAAGCATGTGCAGATGGATAATGATGCAAGTATGTTAGAGAAGTACATGGGAAGGCTTCACAGCTCATAAAGTTTCAGAAATTGACAAAATAATGCCCATTTTGTATCTTTTCTACCACTTTTTTAGACCACTCGCTGCGCTTTTTGGATAGTTTGAATTCAAGTCAAATTTTTAAGGGTTTGGAGATAGTGTTTTCAGTGCTCAATGATTCCATTGTGTAGTAGACATATTCATTTTTCCAACCATACCTTTTGAAACCAAAAAATCATTTGGTAAGGCTTGTAAATCATCCTTAAAATTTTTGATGCGCTTCTGCTAATGTTTCTCTGTTACTAAGAAATTTTGTTGTGTTTTTGGGTTTGAAGATTTTTATTGACATGTGGTGGTCAAATATAAACTTGGTTGATGTCAAAAATTTCTCATGAGTTTTTTGATGATTAGTAAGCATATTAATGGTCATATTTTTAAGAGAATCTTATGATTAATGACTTGAGAGAAAATATCAACTAGTTAGCTAAGAAAGGGGAAAGTTGTTTCTAACTTCCTTAGGATTAGGAAATGTATCATTAGGTTCGTTAATTAGTTGCTATGGATCAGGATTCGACCACTAGAGGTGGAATATTTTTTTACTTTCTATATGTACTCAAAATCAAGTCATTGAAAAGGTTAGATATTTGAAGTTCGTGCTCTTTTGGCACTAGTGTATTTGAGAATTTGCAGATGAAATTTATATGCAGCTGTAACTTTTTTTATGGGAATATTGTGATGTGGTTAGTGATAGTGTTTTTCTATTTTTCTTATGCATCTAATGATCAATTTTTTCAAGTAGAAATCAAATTTCTTCCTACGCTTTATCTTTTAACTTTTGAAATAGAAATCATTCCATTATGCTCTATTTTTTATTAAGATAAGCATCTAAGTGTTTCATCCTATGAAATAACTGAATTAATTATGCTCACTTAACTTCTTAAATGATTTCCTCTTTGATCAGGAGATCATGTCCATTGTCCAAAAATGCTCAAAAATGAATGTGCTCAAAAGTGTTTGCAACTTGAGCACCGGAAAGGTCTCGTTGCTGCAATTCTAGAGCTGCGAACACTTTACAAAATAGAGGTTGTATGAAGAAGTTATGAAGGTTTGAAAAGCCCATTAAACTCTAAAAACTGGAACTTTGACTAAATTTGACTTTGTATAAAAAAATTTAAAAAAATATAGCATTTGAAAAATATTTTTTTATTATAATTTATGGGCTAATCAGCGGGTGCCACGTGGCCCCAGGCCGAAGGTCAAATTTTATATCAAAATTATTTTGGAGACCAAGGGGATTGACTGCGAGACTTCCCGCAACATGTGCGCATGTCTTACCGTTGCACCACACTGGTATTTATTAAACAACAATGGATGCCACATATATTTATGGTTTAATAGTTTTCATGGTAGGGGTTTTGGAGGCCAGCCCCGAAGGGCTCACTCCCCCCTCCCCCCTCCATATGACTCGGAGTTATGAACCAAAGGCTAGAACCTGTTGACAATTTATTAAACGGTTGGGTCTGGTGGTTAAGGGCCATGTTTCCAACACTCCCCATGGCATATAATTTGATGTTTATCTAAACGGGTTTGGGAGGCATTGGGAGCTAGACCAGCAGATGTAGCCCAGAAGTGATGATCTTCTTCATCAAATTTGTTGAGTATTGTTACATGTGATGTTTATTTCTCTGTTATATACTGCTGCACAGTGTTATACAAGCTAATTTACATGATTTAACCTCACATAATTTTTTTTTTAACTAAGTTAAAACCATTTGTTTCACCTGCAAACTTCAGTGAACCTTATGCACATAATTTAGTTATTGTTTGGATAGTTAGCATAGAAAAACTAATACATTCCATTCAGATCAATTTGGTATCAAAGCTTGGGTTAAGCTTGAGTTAAGCCAGAGTATTTTCTTGGTTTAACCATTGTGAAAAGGATTTGTTTAACAATTTACAAGAGTTTTAATGCTTACTAGGCTAGCCTAAGAGAGGAGAAGGTCAATGGGTGAAAGTTCAAGGAAATCCTCAGCCAAGGATGGCAAGAGTGTCGTTATCTCCACCTTTAATTTCACCTCAAACAGAAGCAGAAGAAGCCATAAGCATGACTTCAAGGAATGAAGGAACACATGAATAAGTTGCTCCCAAAGAGGAAGAAAGAGTGTTCAGGAAAGCATTCCTTGACATGGCTGAAATGGTGAGAGTTCTTTACCAAGAAAGGAGTGAAATACTAGAAGGAGAAGGATCCAAACTTCACAAGGAAGGTCAGGGATCCTCAGGAGGCCATAATGATGAAGATAAATCCAAGAAGGGTAATGGAGGAAATGGAGACAATGGAAATTCACCATTATCACCCTCATTTTCATATTTATCAGCCTCTACTTCATCTTCATTACACCAGTCATAGAAGTCAAATAAAACTGGTAAAAATCCTTTTCTAAAACTTGATGTGAAGTTTGAATTTCCAATGTTTAATGGTGAAGTTAATGCAGAAAAGATAGATAATTGGATTAGGAAATTAAAGGTCTATTTGAGAATTCAAATTTTTCATGTTGATGAAACCAAAATCCAACTAGCTTCATTGAGAATGGAAGGTGCAACACTTTTTTGGTGGGAAGCCAAGACAAAGGAGGAGATCAAGAAATATGGTAAGATTATATTATCATGGACTGATTTCATTTCTACAATAAAACAACAGTTTTATCAATTAGCTCACATACAAAAAGCCATAATGGACAAGAAAAAATTTAAACAACTGAACAGACAAAATGTACAAGTGTATACTCAAGAATTTAGAAGAAATGCTCTTTTACTAGGAGTAGATTTTCATAGCCAAGACACTTTGCTCAAGTATATAGGACGTTTACATACTTACCTAAGACATACAATTCTAATGTTTAACCCTACAATCCTAGATGAGGTTTGTGTTCAAGCCACACATTTATAGCCAAGGGGAAAACAAAACTTATATGGGAATGAGAAAAGTGAGTTTAAAGGCAAATGGAAGAAAAAGAGAAATGAAAATACTAGAAAAGATAAGGGAAAATTATTTTGCAAACACTGTTCTAAAACTAGCCATGATGAGGACCATTGTTGCAAAATTCATCTAGAGTTGAAACCAGAAAGTTTTAAAGCCAAAGAGAAAGACAAGGAAAAAGGTAAGACAATTGCAATAGGTGAACAATACCTAGGGTTAGATTTAGGAGATGAAATGAAAATCATAGCTATGGAACTAAAGAGCTTGAAAGGTAAATAAAATGAAAATAAACCCAGTTCTAGTATTTCTAGCTATCACATAGAAGCTCCAAGTGAAGAAAAGGGAATTGAACTGTTTCATGTGAGGGTAATTTCGAAACATACCAAGGTTGAAACATCGTTTGACAATGGTTCACAAGCTAATTTAATCTCTGAAGACTTGGTCAAGAAACTTAACCTTGAGACCATTCCACATCCAAAACCATATCCACATGGTTAAATTTGTAAGGATGAAAATTTTCATGTTTCAAAGAAGGGCATGTTGCGCTTTGAAATAAATCCACATTTCATCGACACAGTTGAATTAGATGTTCTTTCGCTTGATATAACAAGTATAGTGTTTGGTAGTCCTTACTTGTATGACAAGAAAGCTATATTTCATTGCCATGAGAAAAAATACCATTTATTCAAATATGGGAAGGAGTATATCATGAGAGCCCATCGGAAAAAACTAGACACTTCTTTAGTTAATGCAGGGCAGATGAAGAGGCTCGTCAATGCAAGAAAAAACTTGACATTGATGATGATTAAACAAAGAGAATTTTTACATAACCCTTTTCATGTAAATGCTAATATATGTAATGGGTTGTTTTAGTTTGAAAGCAGGTTGTCTTTGAAAGAAGATGACAAGAAATTGCAACAATCGACATTGGTGTTGAACGGTGCTGAAAAAAAAGTGTCAGTGCAAGAAGTTGCAAAGGTCCAAGAGAGGGAAAACCAACTTAGCAAAGAAGGCACAAAATTCAGAAATGATTGTTGCTAGTTTCAGAAAGGCATGGTACAATGGTGAAGAAACTTGGTCAGGAATTGACACAAGTTCAAGGCTAATTCAACAAAAAATCGCCATAAGGATAGAATACAATGTGAAAGTAAATTTAGGTTTCCTTTGATTATAGACCAGTGTAGAAAAAATAAGTATACTACAAAGTTAAGTTGTACTCCAAGTTCAGAAAATGTGCATCATGACAATGTCAAAAACAACAATTGTTGGTCAATGGAATCAAGGAAAAATTTATCATTTCATGAAAAGCTCCAATTAATGAAATTAGAGAAATTTTAGTGGATTAAGATTGGAAGAGTGTGAACACAATCTCCTCATCTTCATGTTCAGTAGTCTAGAGATATTTTTGGGTCCAAAAGCTTCCTAGTGGGGAGGTGTGATTAGGAGATCATGTCCATTGTTAAAAAATGCTCAAAAATGAAAGTACTCAAAAGTGTTTGCAACCTGAGTGACTAGAAGGGTCTCATCACTGTGATTCTATCGTCATGAACGGTTCACAAAATAGAGTTCGCATGCAGAAGTTATCAGGGTTTGAAAATCCTAGTAAACTCTAAAAGATGGACCTTTGACTAAATTTGACTTTGTATAAAAAATTTCAAAAAAAAAAATATTATTTTAAAAATATATTTTTTTATTATAGTTTATAGTCCAATCAACGGGTACCACGTGGCCAGCCTAGAGGTTTCCACGTGGCCCTAGCCCAGAGGTCAAATGTTATATCAAAATTTTTTGGAAACCAAGGGGATCGACCGTGGGACCTCTCGCAGCGTGTGCACACGTCTTACTATTGCACAATGCCGATACTTGTTAACCAACAATGGATTCCACATATATTTATGGTTTAATATTTTTCATGCTGGGGGTTTGGGAGGCTAGCCCCGAAAGGCTATCCCCCCCTCCATATGACCTAGCGCTACAAAAAAAATGCTAGAACCTATCGACGGTTTATTAAAAGGTTGGGTCTAGTAGTTAAGGTCCATGTGGCTAGCACTACCCACAGCATATAATTTCACGGTTATCTAAACATGTTTGTGTCAAACGGTCAAGTCAATGGTTAATTCGATGATAAATACGGGGGCTGGTCACATGCGACTTCACTCGCATTTAACTTAACCAATAGCCTCCGTCTGTTTTGCTATCCGTCGCCCGCTGATGCTTCTTTTTTTGGTGTTAACTGGAGTTCCTCCTGTTTTGGAGGAGCTTCCTTAAGGGACATTGGGCAGTTTACAGTTTGTGTCATAACTCTTTGGATATTCGACCATTTTTTATGAATGAATAGTATTTTTTGGCTAATTTAAACATTTTGAAAACATTTGTTAAGGTATTAGAGTCATCAGAGGTCATCGTGTGTAGGTTTTTCTTCAGGAGAGGTCAAGGAGCCACTAGGGCCACTAGGGTGTTTTTAGTGTATTGAGCATCCATTCTATGTTTTCTGCAAATGAATAGTCATTCTTTGCTAATTGAAGCATTATGAAGCTATTTTTATAGATATCATGGCCATTTGAGGCTTTTTATCAAATGTACTTACCATTTTTGAGCAATAAGATCTGAGGGACATGCCACTGGGAGCTGGACCAGCAGATGTATCCAAGGAGGGGTGAACTCCTTCATCAGATTTGCTAAGTATTGTTACATGTGATGTTTATTTCTCCATTATATACTACTACACAATGTTATACAAACTAATTTACATGCTTTAACCTCACATAAAAATCTCTTTAACTAAGTTAAAACCATTTGTTTCACCTGCAAACTTTACTGAACCTTATGCACAAAATTTAATTACTGTTTGGCTACTTAGCACAAAAAAAATGATACTTTCCATTCATATCACTCTTCACCACACTACAATGAAAAACCAATTGTTTCACTGATCACACATACCTTACCTCATACTATGTCTACACCTGACATTTTGAGATACCTTTCCTAGTTTCTAAGCCTGGTGCTTCTCTTTCCAGCAAACCCTTATCAAACCCTATTGAGCTAATAACTAGCCTGAAACCCTTATATTCTCTAGTCATTTCCATTAGCCATGAGCTTCATATAGAGAGAACCCTCTCTGATTTGTTAGGGATAGATACTGAGTCAAAATTTGTTTTGTGGTTACCTCTTTAGTTTCATTTCTCAACCTTGGGAAACTAAGGATCCCTAACAGACTACAAGGTCTTGATGTGGGAGCCCTTTTCTTGCTAACTATTTTGTGATTCATAGTAGGTTGTCATGCTTTCTAGAGTGAGATTTCTTTTTAGGAGAATGTTTACTTGAAGGGGTAACTAGCCACTCATATTGTCTGTACACTTTGTGTAATCTTTACCACCAAAATATATGAAGTGTTCTAGTTGTGTTAGTAGACTCGAAGATGTAGCCCAGGAGGCGTGAACTCCTCACCAAATTCTGATTTGTCTCTCTTCACGATTTCCATTATGAGTTAAATGATGATATGTTTCTTGTTTAAATTTCACATGAAAAATAACACATTATCCTTGAAGAGATCATATAACCTATGTTTACATAGGACCCATTTTTACTTACAAAGCATAAAAGGTCAATAATTTTTTAGGAAGGAAATGTTATCCTCCAATATCAGATCAATTGGTATCAGAGTTGGTTCTAACCAAGTTGCAGGTGTGGGAAATAAAATGGAAAGTCTCCAACAACTAGTGGAGATTAACTTGTCTCTTTGTACGAAGAATGTTGAATCTAGAAGAATGATTGATATTTTTGAAAGGAGAAGAGGCATATGCACCTTTAGTTGCAGCATGTGTTTGAGGAATAATTTGGTGAAAGTTACACTCCAGTAACATCAAATAATTCCTCTAAAATGAAGCCAATATGTGGGCATGGTTCAAACACAGGTTATGGACCCTACGTGGAGAATGATGCTTGTGAGTTTTGTCAGCATCTCAAATATTATCATTATATTCTGGCTGGTAAAAATGGGCAGTTAGAGCCATCTTCAAATTCTTCATCCACATATGAACTAGAAAAGATGTGTGGCAAATCCAAGGAGGTAATGAATATGTATAGTTCAAATCCTTCATTTTATGTTAATAAAATATATTTTTCATCCTTTGAACAACATATTAAAGGAATTGGTATGAAGCTTCTACCTTGGATGGGTTATGAAAGAGGAGGTCTCAAAATAGATGGAAAAGGAATCACTAATCCTCTCATGGTGAAAGAGAGACCAAGATATCAAGGATTGGGATATGTTCATAGAGATTTTGGAGAATGTTCTAAACTATTTGAGGCAAAGAAATCATCAGATGATAATATGTTACACCAAGATGGTAGTGATAATGTCAATTTTTCTCCCATGAGATATGAATACTTCAAACAAATTTTCATGTCATCGTTTAGTCGACATCCCCAAAGTTATACCCTAAGGGATGGGTATAAATGTCAAGGGAATTTTCCAAATGTTGATAAATTTGAGTATTTCTGGGACATGTATCCTTGCACTTTTTTGGATGTAGTTGACCATTTTGTGTCTGATTGTAAAAAACGTTAGTTGTTAGTAACAAAATGGACCAAATTCTTGGCATCAACCATGAAGAACCTCCTTTACATTTGAATAATTCCTTGTTGGTGGGAAAGTGAAAGTAAATTTGTATTGATTGTAACATGAATGTGCATGGGAATGAAAGGTGTTGGAAAATTCATCCGGAAATTTGTACCAAGAAGGGTAAAGAGGCTATGCAAACTAATGTAAGGAAAGAAATAGGTTCTGAAGAGGATACTGACATCATTCCTAAGGAAACCTTCAAATAAGAATAGATGCAAAAAGAGAACCCATAAGCCTAAGAGAGAAAAATATTGGGTAGACTGTCTATATAGTTTGTTTCTTTTTAAATTCTAAGTTCTTTTTATGGTCATTACTTGTTTTGGGGTACTTTGTAAAGTGAAACAAGAATAATCACTAATTGCAACAAGTATGGTTTTAATTTACATATCATGTTATGTTGGCTTGTTTATAACTCAAAATGTTCAAGGAATTTTGGGGTGAACAATGTTTTTCATCCAGTTTGTGTACAGTTGCATAATGTACTCAATGATACAAGTGTTAAAGATGAATCTTGTTGTGAGTGAAATATTTGATAAATATTGTACAATAAATGACTATGTTTTTGTAGAAAAATCCAAATGTGTCATTGAATTATTGCAGCCAAAGTAATTTTCTGTACAAGCATGGTTTGAAGGCAGTAAAGGAAATTTTGAATTAGTGCATGGAAAACATTGAATTATTTGTTATTTCCAAGATGGAAAGTCAAGTTTGCATTTAAAAATGGAGCTTTAAGAAGAATATTTTTGAGCCATGAAATATAGGTTTAGAAAGAATGTTCATATTCCATCCATCGATGTATTTTTTCCTACATGGTTTTAAGAACTGCAGCTCGATTCTTGACAGGAAAGTAATATATTCATGTAGAGAATAGTTCGAGTACCTTGAATGGAGCTTGAACGAACCAATTGAAAAACTGAACATTAATGATTGATTTTATGAAAGTTTTTAGTTTTTTCCTCAATTTTTTTACTAGGAGTAGCTAAACTTGTGGATTCCAAAATTTCCTAGTGCAGAGGTATGATCTGTAGATCAATATTTTTCTAAAAATTGAAAGTGCCAAAAATATTTTGAAACCTGAGTAAAGTCATACTTTTACTAATTATTATTCCAATGACATTTGAAATGTCTCGATCCATTGCCTTATGACAAATTAAGATGTTCTGAAGTTTTTGGTTGAGAACAATTCTTTTTTGTAGGTATGCTGACTGGGTTGTTGATTGGGCAGTTTGTACCATTGATGTCTGCATGCCTACTCAGCATACCAGACCAATCATGGCATGCCAAGTGGTGGGATCATACAGGTGAAAGGTGTCATAGTTTGATTCATCGAATTTGGTTTTTGGTTGCCCAATTTGAGGCTGCCACGTGGCCCAATAAGAGGCCACCACATGGTGCCTCTAGATTGGATAAAAAATTGTTTAAGGGATCAAAAACCTTAATAGGAATCGAACTGGTGACCTACCACAACACAATTTCGAGCCTTACCAAATATCTTGCACAATGGGTATTACCCCTATGTTGAAGCTACTACAACATGCTATAAAATTTTGGCTCACACTCAATTTTGGAGCATTCCTTGGTCTTGTGCATTTCTTTCGCAAACATGGAAACTAATTTCATGTACTTTCTTGAAGTTTTTTTTCTCTATTTTGCAAGTTGGCTAAATTATCATATTTTTGCATGATCTGTTGTCACACAATGCTTGGAGGCCTGTTATCATGGTTTCAAGGGTCTATATTTTTTTATATGAGTTTTTCTAACCATTCAAACATTTTTCACACTCATTCACAAAGTTTTGAGCAATTTTGCATAAGTGTCATCATAGTTATCACAAAGTGTACCCTCAGTGTCGCACTTTTCGTAACTAGTCATAAGGATATCACATACGGGTAAATGCATTATTTATGTGTCATGGGTGATCTATGCTATTGTGTCATAAATTATTCCAAGTATGAGATGAAAATCCAAACTTTATCAGCTCACACACTACTCTCACTGGTCTAAAACTTAACCACTCCTAAAGAGGCTTTCCGACCAGCAACTTGACTTGACCCGCCCTACCTGAACTATGAACTGTGGAATTCCATACCTCAATTTGTGACCTTAATTATTGGAATTTCACAATGCATAGTCCAAATCTTTTAGTGCCTCTGCACTACGCAGTTCCTATGCTCAAGGCCGTCTCTTGTCCTTCAAGATTGCACAATCATTCTCCCAGCCCAACCTAAAATGCACACTGCACAAGCACAAGAACCCATATCTATCCATGAGCCTATAAACTGCATATTTTCTCACTTTCCTCATCCCCCTTTCCTTGAGAATCTCTGCATATTTTTCCCTTAGTCTAGACTGTGCAAATGTTTCCCCTAGTCTAGACTATGCATATTTTTCCCTAAGTTTGGACTGCGCAAAATTTTCCCTTAGTATGGAATGCATAACTTTTTCCCTCAGCCTTCGTTGAGCTGCACACTAAATAGTTTTAGTGGTCAATACTTACCCTTAGCTACTTGAACTATTGAATTACGTAGTCACTGGGCCCTCTCTCCTGACCTGTCACTCGATCCTGACCTAGTTTATGGCTCCAAATGCTCTATATTAGACTACATATTTTCAGATAGATATTGTCTCGTCATGAGTTAATTGCATATACAGATACTCTCTCATAGCATGATAGGATGATGAGGAAGGAGATTAAAATGGGAAGCATGCATAAATACATCATTCCAGTTGGGCATGCAAGCTCATTTACCAAACCAAAGAAAAGGGACTCCAGTTTGCGACCACACCTCAATACTTAATAACATCAAGGTTCCCTATCACCAAGCCATGAGGAGGCATACCACAAGGTTTTATCAAGAATAAATCAAAGACACAACAAAAAAAATGGCTTTAAATTACCACATTATCAAGAATTCCATGTCAGCAGTGTCATGTCATGATGTGTCATGAGTTGCCATATGCCACATCATCATTGTGGACCATGTATATTATATTCAAAATGTGTTGTAAAGTGGAAGTCTAAAGGACACACATGAATATGGAGAGTCATTTAAATTCAAAATTCATAGGAAGTTGAACAATCATGAGGGTAGTCAAAGAGTCACAAGGGGGAAGCATCACCCCTTGCTTATATATACACCTTCATTGTATAAGAAAAGGAAATTTTCACCTTCGCTCCACCAGAAAATCATTAGAGAGATAAACTAGTTCTTTTGTGGAGCAAGGAGTGGCTACAATGCTCTAGTATTGGAGCTAGTGATGTTCATTGTATATATGTGCATTGGAATGTTTACTTAATAACAAAATCCCTAAAGGCGAGGACGTTCTTCATGGATGATTTATTAATGTTGGTAAGAATATTTTGTGAATGTTTATATTTCATGTTTTCTTTCACATGTACTAAGGTGCTTTAACTATTTTTGTTATTTTAGTGCTTATCTTATTGAGAATGTGTTGTGATAGTGGTTATGTATGTCCCATCCTTATGGACTATTGTGTAAGATATTAGGAAAATCTTCCTCAATTATTTGTTATAATGACCATCACATCCCTTGTGGACTATTCCGCTGGATGTTAGATGGATCCTTCAGTTCATGTGTGTCTCTTTTTGGGTGGTACTATTACCTCTCTCTTAGAGGCTCAATTCTCTTCCCCCCCCCTTCAGTAGAAGAACCTTGACACACATACGATCAAACACTCACCAATAATTCTCCCTTTATTTTTGAAGGCGCATGTCTACTCCTCTATCTAGCTGACAGTTAGAGTAAAAGAAAATATATAAGAATACATGGCATCCAGGCTGATATTACGAATGGGGCTCCTACTCCGAACGGTGTGAGGTCTAATTAGGAGTTCACGTCGATGAGACACCCTTGGTTGACGAATTTCCAACACCATCAACAAAATACTAGAAGGAGGGACAAATGACATGTTATGTCCATTGAGTGTGCCTTTAATATCTTACTAAAAATGGCTCTTCCCCAGATCATAATCTTGGGATTTTTTTTCTAAATAGCTTAATATTTCCATCCCTACGAAAGTTATTCATTACCTACCTCAATTTAATTTTGATGGTGAGGGTAAAGTAACTTTATGTGAATTTTTGTTTCAAGTTGTCTATTTTTTCCTTTCTAACAAAATATATTTCAGGGATGTCATAGCTAGATTACTCACCCTCAAATTTTAAGATCCTATTAATCAATGGTGCCATGCATTACCCTCAGCGTCTATCCATTCATTCGACCAACTCACGAAGGAGATTCATAAATCATTTGACAAGTATGATTACCGAGATGTTCGTAAAAGAACAAACCAACTCAAAATCAAGCCTGGTGAATCAACTGAGTATTTTTAAAATAGATTACTTCATTTATATTATGAGTTTCATGAAGAATATCTGGATGAATACTTTTTTTGGAAAAATTTTGAACATGTAGTTCAAATTTCTTTAAATAAGTTTGAATATAAACCTTCTAATTTTTTCACTTCCCCAACTCTTGTGAATCGTTAGACACCTCTTATTTCAGAGGAGGAACATATTATTCAGTTTTTTCCTTGTCCTCCTCCTTTCTAAATCCTGATGTAGGTGCCTCCTTAATGTGATAGTAATTTTGGTAGATATGCAAATCCAATTCCTAATCCATGTTCTCATTTTTCTTTCATTTTTCACAATTCATATTCAATAGAGGAAATTCCAAATTGGCTCTTGAAGCCTACGGTGAAGACTAGCCCCTCCATTTTACAAGATGATGTTATTATTCATAATTTGATTCTTGAATCTGATTTGTATTTTTGTTACTCCCCATCATCCATAGGACATGAATCCTTCTACTAGGATTCGCTTGAGAAATCTGTTCCACCAGCTAGTTTTCTGCAATCTCTTAATTTTCTCTTTGTTAGTCCAAATTGCAGTCAGATACAAGGCATTCACATTACAAATGTAGGAGAATAAGAAGGAGAAAATGATTTAAATTTTTTATCTTTTTAAAATACTACATGTAAAAACAATGTGGTTCCATTATTGGTTGATCCCGGTAGTGAATAAAATGTAATAAATTCTTTTGATCAATTTGAGGCTTTGTGCAATAGTCATTCTAATTATGATGAATCTATTGATGTATGAAATCATGAATGTTCAGGAATATCCACTGATATTTTATTTTCCCACGAAGATTTGATTCTATATCCATAATCTGATTCTATTGAAGAAGATGTTATCATCAAAAATTCCTCTCCATATCACTACCCCTTGTGTTTTATAGTTTGTGATGCAATATACTCCATTCTCTTCAGTTTCTTCACACAATGAGTTATCTTCTCAATTTCCATAAGGAATTTATATTTCCTATGATGAAATTGAAAATATTAAAATCATTGAGTACTCTTTCCATCCCTCAACATCTCTTCTCTTACATGAATAAAACTCTTGAGATCAACTTGCTCATGACATTTATTCAATTCATACATATTTATATTTGCGATCATAAAAATTTGAGAAATCCGATTGTTGAAGTTTATGAAATCTGGTAAAATAAATGACAAAGATGCCTTCCATCCGATGAGTAGTGGAATTATTAAAAATAGTGCTAGACTGTATCCTCAAATCATGCAAGATCTAGTTCGAGCTTCAAAATGTGATTTTACATTTTTGTAAAGTTCTGGGACATGCCAGGGAGTTAAGGAACTTCAACTTCCATTGATGGTTATTTCAAGATCTCGTGACTCTATTAAGCCCCCGAATTAATTTAGATATGGTTCCTTTTGCGAAATCCTTCTATTTGCATGGTGTCACTCGATATAAATCTTTTTCTGAAATATGTTTGATATTTCGGATGTGATCTTTCAAACTTTTGATATTTTACTGTTGCCTAGATTCAATAATATTTTCCAGTTTATTCATCTTCATGCCAGTCTCTCATATGAAACTCAGGTTTGGAATGTTTATCTGTAATAGAGTCATGGAAATGTGAGGTTGATCATTGCAAGGAATATTTTTGCTCGAAGCAGTCATGCCTATCGAATTAATTCCTTAATAGTCATCTCCTACCTCTTCTTATGAATTTTATATTGCAAGTATTTCCTTTCATCTCCTTTGAAACCCTCTTTAGTGATATTTAATGCACAATTTATCGCATGAATCAAGCTCTTCTCAATTCACCATGTCCTTACGGGTCTCGTGTGTTGGTTGTAATCACATCCCATTTTAAGTATTTTCACGATTATGATGTTTGCAGAGTTTCTCACAATTTACAGGAAAATGGTTGGTCACATCTAGATTGTGAGGGACTTGGTTTGATTATTCAGAGAATTCATATAGATGTTGAAATTTATTTATCTTTTTAATTAGAAACTAGCAATTTGATGCTTCAATCAACCCATCAGATCATTATTTAGTCACCGACGACTGTAATTATTTCCATCATCTCATATAATGAAAATTTGTTTACATCCCTTTGATATTTATCATTCAATATCCCCATAATATCCCAAAATCGGGACAACTGAGCAAGCATGCACTAAAAATGCATTCCCAGCAACATATGCAATAAAATACTGAAATGGACTCTTGGATCATGTATATTAGTCCATATAAAATCTAAATCCAAGAATATAGCTGAAACAAATCAAACTAGGTGGGTTAAACAGACCTCCCACACTAGTGTAGCTAAAAATGACCAAAAACCCCAAACACTGCAACACAAGGATTTCTGCATAAAAGTGACTGCACAGTCTCATGAGGGTTTTAACTTAGAAAAGTAAGGAAAAAATTAGATCTACTCATATATTAGATAAACAAGCTTACAAAATGAGATCTAGTCTCCTTATACAAAATACAAGAGAACCCGACTAGGGTTTCTTGTCACACACTCTACATACAAATGTGACCTTCAGAAAATTACTGAATAATCACTACAAAAATGAAGAATAAGAGTGTAGAAGGCTGAAATATGAATACTCTAATGTACATCCCTCAAGAGCTTCCTCCCATGAAAGGTTGGACCTTTCAATCACAAGAAAACACTGCAACAGAGCCACTAGACTATCTGCTGAATGCTGCCTCCAAAATAACGCATTCCCTAGCTGGAACAACGCTAGGAATGTAGGGTAGATGTGTGTTATGATACCAAATATCTGAAATAGGCTCTATATCTCTCCAAACAGGTCCCTCAAGCGAAGGAAATCTTCCTCCAATGAGAAACTAGCTCAAAAACTGGGATTCCAATCCCTTCCACTGCTGCACCCAACAACACTTCACAAGCTCTAGAAAAAAATGCACTAATGAAGTAGGGTAAGGTTGTACTAAAAACCTAATGTGGAATTATGAATTAAAATACTCCCAATCAGGTTCCTCAAGGAGAGAGGTGGGATTCCTTCTCGGGAACACCCGGTGCTAAACAACACTGCAACCCTGCTAAGCAGCAAAGGGAGAAAAATTCTGAGCAGACAAGAATAAAAATATAAAAACATGAATAATAATGTTGCCATCCTCTTCCTTAAATAAAAAATGAGTTTTATTTCCCTTGGCCCCACTCAATTAGGTCATCTCTATCCAAAGATATATCTCCCTCCAAAACTGTGTTATTCCTTCTTGGATTCCTCCTCCTCCACAACTGCGTTGTTGACTTAGACAAAGTGGAATGAATCAACTTGATTTTATCCCTGTTCACACATGGAGGTGTTTTATTAAGCTAGAAAGAGTGTCCCCTTCCACACTTGGAGTTTTTTTATCCTCCTTAGGAGACTTATGGGCTTTTCTACCAATTTATTCACCGACTAGAGCTGTTGCTAACTCTAATGTTCCATTTATCTTTGAGGCTAAAATTTGGGAACATTACAGTCCACCCCACCAAAATATTTGCTTGTCCTCAAGAAAATGCATAGGGAGAGTAAAATCTCCCCTCTCCTCCTCATGTGGCCTCCTATCATTGGCCTCCATCACTGCATCAAGATAATCTGCAATAAAACTGTCATGCAATGTTTTCTCTCGAGTGTGCAAAACCAAATGGCCCACATCAATCAAAGGAGGAAAGTGTGAATGGAATCTTGTTTGCTATCTCATGGCCTCCACAAAGTATTAGTGAAGATGAACATGGTGACTGAGTGACTCCCTCACCCATGCTATCATCCAAATGAAATGAGAGTCCTAGGTAGCTCATCAAAAGAATCATCAAACCCGGTTTTGTACAATGTGTTCGAGCTGCATGGAGAGATTGGATGTTGCCATCCAAATGGTTTTTCTCTCCATTTATGGTAAACATGGGGCTGCCTCTGTCATTGGTCTGAAATGACATGGCCTCCAAGAGTGGCCCAAGTTCCCCCATCAAACAATTTGGCCATGAAGTGCCTCCTCAAGTTCTTCAAGTGGTCCCTCCCACAAGAAGGAAAAAAATGTGATGTGGCAATCATGGCTTTCCCATGGTCCCTCCTAAAATGTACAACATGTAAATTGGGGAGAATCATGCTCCCAATGGGCATCTTCAATATCATGCCCACACTCCAACCAAAGCTTCCCATGAACATAAACATATCAGCAATATATGGAAGCAAAGTACAATGAGAACAAGTTGCCAAGTGACAACCGGAGAGTGAATCATAGTTCCACTCATGGAACCAACACAGTGCATCCTTTGCCTGCATCAAAATAAGAGCTAACAAGTGCTTCACCAACCACTTGTTTGCTACCACAGTCATCTTATAGGATGAAAATAGGAAGTTACAATATGGTGTCAATGTTGTACACCAAGAAAGATGTGGCTTCCCCCACAAACCACCAAAAGGATAGCCAAAATCAATGCTACAAGTAGCTGCAAGTACATCATTATACAATATGCAAGAAGAGATGATTCTTCTTGATACATCATGCTGCTCAAACAAGGAAAATAAGTAAAATACAAAATGTGAAATTATACCTCCTCCATCATGTACTTGAGATCTTGAGCTGAAATGGCTCAACTGGAATCTTTCCCTCACCTCCAAAGAGTAGGGAAGTGGCTGTGACCTCCTCTTCATTACCATTTGAGCTATGCATCCCTCCGTATGATGATATATGTCATGTTGTATTCCCTCCCAGGTGAACTCCTCCATCAAATGGAAATATGCATCAAAGTGCATAGAAGAGAAGCCCTCCTGTGTTGTATGTAGTAGCTTCTCCTTGAGACTAGAAGCCCTAGTCAAGAAGACTCTGCCATGTGAATAGATGACCATATCACCCACCCTATACTCATCATATTTTTCTTGGTCATCGAGGATCATGCATGCACCAATATCCTTGGAGTACTCTACTAAGAGCTAAGATCTCCAATAAGGATCAATCCTCCTAAGGGACAGTGTTGGTGACCTGCAATGTGAAGTTCTACACATGCTGTTGTCTTTTCCTTTGACGTCCCTCATGCCAAAGTCATCCTCAAAATTGCTGCCATGCCCATCATGCAACATCTCATGCTCCAAAAGAAGTAGGGATTCTTGGAAGTTGGCTCTCCATGAGAAGCTCTCATCCAAGAAGAATCTCCCCATATTGGCCAATGCAAGCATGAGTGGCCTCCATCTACTCCAATGTATGGAGGATTCATTCCTCAAAAGAAGTGCCCTCTATTTCTCCAAATCCATGGATAAGCTCCCTTGCACCATGAAGGTGCCATCCTCCATGACTGCAGCAACCTTTGTCAACGAAGTACATATAGTGAGAGTGGGTGGTGCTAAAAATGTAATGATGCCCCCCTCCTCGAGTTTATCCCAAGCTCTCTGCACTGCACTAGACTCCTCCAATGTTTTCACCTCTCCAGAATCTAAGAGGGGTGAACTATATGGCAAGATGCCTCTCATCAACTCTAGATCAGGTGGCCTCCTAGGTGGAATGCCTCCATGTAGTGAGACATCAATGTCAAGAGTAGATTGCACATATCGTTGGGAAGCCTTGCCCCTGCCCTTACAGTGAAAATCAGTATGCCTCTCCCTTGCATTAGATTTCTGAAATAGAGAAGGGTGTGTGCCCCTCATCAAGTGATGCTGCTCTTCCTCTCGACATCCTCCTTCCAGCTGCAATGCTGCACAATCATGTTGCTCATTGATTTTGCTGGGACCTCTATGTATGAGATCCTGGGGAATTTCTTGTAAGGGTAAAAGAATCCCTCCTATTGGAGCTTGTGCTCCTCCTCCATCTACACGAGGTACTGGATGTGCTCCAGATGTGATAGCACTGTTGCTCTCTTCTCCTTCATCAATGTGTGTAAGAAACATTTCAAAAATTGGATCCCCTTGTGAAAAAGTGATCCCCATGCCCTCTTGTTTAGGAATATGAACTAGAGATCTTGCCTCTGGCAATGTGTACTAAAAGATGTCAACATCTCCTACGGTTTTTTAAAGTGGAGTTTCCTCCATCACATGTGAAGGGTTTGTTCTCTCAAGTTTCACTTGCTCATGTGTCTTAGGAAGTTTTTCACCAAACCTTCCCACTAATGTTTCAATGAACCTTGCATAAGAGGAAGTGTTTGCATTCCTTAAAGAAAAAGATTCAAAAATCCACCATGCATGAGCCTTACCTATGAAATGTAGTGCTGCAACTCTAATGGCTTCATCTGCAGAAACATCGTGCAGCTACAAATAGGAGTCTAGCTCCTTCACCCAAGCTTCAGCTGAACATGTAGGTGATTTGGAAAAAGTAGATAGAGGAAATATACCTGCCTTCTGCTACTTGATCTTCTCCACCTCGATCTTTAAAAAATCTTTGAAATCAGTATGATCTCTAAACCTATCAGTTTGAGATTCATACTCCAGCAAAAAATCACTAAGAGTCATCCTCTTAGGTATTCTCCCTCCTCCCATCCATCTCAAGATAGATCCGGGCACTTGACTGCGTTGTACATCATGGTGTGTAGCTGCATCCTCACGATCACATTGTGAAAACCTAGATTCTTCTCTAGATCCAACTCCCTTTGGAGATCCCATCTCCAATCTCATTTTCTTCAGATCTCCTTGAAAGCTTTGCATAGATTTTGGAAGAAGTTTAGTAAGCTTGTCTTCCTTCCTTCCTTCACATACTGAAGACTTATCTTTTCTATCCATCCCTCCTGAAAGTGTCATGGCCTGAGATCCACAGGCTGAGACAATATTGAAGCTTTGATACCACTGCAATATCCCAAAATTGGGACAGCTCAGCAGGCATGCACTAAAAATGCATTCCCAACAACATATGCAATAAAATATGGAAATGGACTCTTGGATCCTGTATATTAGTCAATATAAAATATAAATCCAAGAATAGAGCTGAAACAAATCAAACTTGGTCGGTTAAACAGACCTCCCACACTAGTGTAGCTGAAAATGACCAAAAACCCCAAACACTGCAACACAAGGATTTATGCATAAAAGTGACTTCATAGTCTCATGAGGGTTTTAACTCAGCAAATTAAGGAAAAAAATATATCTGCTCATATATTAAATAAACAAGCTTACAAACTGAGATCTAGTCTCCTTATACAAAATACAAGAGAACCCGACAAGGGTTTCTTGTCACACACTCTACATACAAATGTGATCTTCAGAAAATTACTGAATAATCACTACAACACTGAAGCATAAGAGTGTATAAGGCTTAAAGGTGACTTCTCTGATGTAGATCCCTCAAGGGCTTCCTCCCATGAAATTTTGGACCTTTCAATCACAAGAAAACACTGCAACGGAGCCACTAGAACATCTGCTGAATGCTGCCTCCAAAATAATGCATTCCCTAGATGGAACAACACTGGGAACGTAGGGGAAATGTGTGGTCTGATACCACAGATTTGAAATAGGCTCTATAGCTCTCCAAACAAGTCCCTCAAGCGAAGGAAATATTCCTCTAATGAGAAACTAGCTTAGAAACTAGGATTCCAATCCCTTCCACTGCTGCACCAAGCAACAATGCACAATCTCTAGCAAAAACTACACTGATGAAGTAGGTTGAGCTTGGCCTGAAATCCTGATGTGGAATGATGAATACAAACTCTCCCAATGAGGCTCCTCAAGGAGAGAGGTGGGATTCCCACTCGGGAACACCCAGTGCTAAACAACACTGCAACCCTGCTAAGTAGCAAAAGGAGAAAAAATCTGAGTAGACAAGAATAATAATCTAAAAACATGAAGAATAATGTTGGCATCCTCTTCCTTAAACAAAACATGAGTTTTATTTCCCTTGGCCCCACTCAATTAGGTCATCTATATCCAAAGGTACATCTCCCTCCAAAACTGTGTTATTCCTTCTTAGATTCCTCCTCCTCCACAACTGCATTGTTGACTTAGTCAAAGTGGACTAAATCAACTTGATTTCATCCCTGTTCACACATGGAGGTGTTTTATTAAGCTAGAAAGAGTGTCCCCTTCCACACTTGGAGTGTTTTTACCCTCCTTAGGAGACTTATGGGCTTTTCTACCCATTTATTCACTGGTTAGAGCTCCTGCTAACTCTAATGTTCCATTTAGCTTTGAGGCTAAAATTTGGGAACATTACAATCCCACTATTCATATTTTTGTTGAGTAGTTGAGGAACTTCAGCCTTCGTTGATGGTTATGTTAGGTCCTCACTATCTCAACATCATTATTGCATATGATCATATTTATTTTCCATCATAAGATTCCCATTGTAATCCCCTTCCTCTAAATGAAAATTCATATTTTCAAATATTTTGGGGTTCTGAAGAGGATTATCATTAATTTCATGATCCAATTGTTGAATGGTTGTAACAATATTACCTAGAAATATCTTCCCTCACACTTGCTAAGGAATTCAAGGTACATGGACACATATCCGTGAGAAGCTACCAAGGTTTGTTGAAAGATAGTATTCATAAAAATGTAAGAATGTGAATAAGATGAAAGTAGTGGTTGTGACACATCTTTCTGCCCACAAGAACGACCTTCAAATTTTTTTAAAAGTTATTCAAGTTTTTTTCTTTTCTCTTGCATATTTATTTATATCTATTTTAATTGATCATATCTTTCTGATTGCGAGTCGAGAATGATTATTGTGGCTACATTGGAAATTCCATTATATGTGATCATGTCCTTCTATTCCTTAGGTTAGGAGTAGGATTAGTTGCATTTTAGTTTTCCTTCTCTTGCACCCATCCCCTATTGTTCTATTTAGTATCTCCTATATTTTCTAACTTTTCCCTTGAATTTTGTTTTCGTTTATCTTATTTCCTTTTATTTTTTTGTTTCATTGTTGCGTGCTATCCTTCCTTTTATTTTGTTTCTTTTGTTTTTCTTTCTTGTTGATTGTCTCCTTTTTTATTCATTAGTGTTGTTTTCGAACCTATTTTTACTTTTCAGTATGTGTGTGGTTGGAGTATAAAGAGTTATGTGACACTTAAAATTTTGGCTAGCCTTTGGTCCATCTTCCTTGTATTGGTTATGGCTTTTGTCCGATGAGGTTCTGATGAAAAATATGATCCATCTGTAAGGAATGTTTTGGTCAAACTATGAACTCCTGTGCATTTGAGAAACCTTGTCCCTATATTCAGTTATTTATGTTTTCATGTTTTCCATGCCGATCCAATCAGTAGAAAAGGAGAAGGGAAAAAATTAAATGAGTAAAACTAAATCAAAGGTATTCATATGCTTCGATGAAGGAACAACCTCTCCTTTTCTCAATAAGTCGAGACCCCTCTTCTGCCCAAAATAAATAAGTGACAATGCATAGTCCTCTTTAAAATAAATAAATAAAGGAAAAAGAAGAGAAATGCTTCTTGTGCAGAGAGGTGAAGCAATAACATCCGTTGGGGTATTTTTCAGGCAAGCTAGTAGAGGAGAAATGTTTGTGCTCTTGTAGTGACTCCATCGAGGTACTATCTAGGCCTGTTGGCAGTGGAGCAACAATAGAGATGAAAATTCATACTCTTAAAATCTTAAATTCACAAGCTTAACAACCCTTCCCAGCTCAAAACATTGTGATAATGTTGAAATTTATGTTGATTTAAGATGAGAAGGCATGATGGGGACTGTGTGTCTTAATGGGGTAAGTGGGCAGGAAAAATTAATATGCACGATGAATCAATACTCCATGAAGAACCAAATCCCTACACATAACAAGTGAACCAAGGCATAGAAGCTGGAATTCTACTAGTGTGTTGCAAAGTGTTGTAGCTGCTAAAACACCCTCCAAAATGTTTTCTTACACTCAATTTTAGAGCCTTCCTTGGTCTTTCATATTGTTGTTGCTAACACTGAAACCCATTTTATGTACTTTCTTGAAGTGCCTTTATTTCCTTTTCAAGTTGGGTAAATTTTCATCTTTTCGCATGATTGGTTGTTGCACAATGTGTAGAAGCATGTCATCAGCAGAATTTTGAGGTCTAAAATGGGTCTCCTAAGGAAATTCTAAAATAATAGTGCAAATAATAAAATAATATTTGATTACATAATCAAATTTGAGAGGGGAAAAAAAACTACTTTTTCATCTCATATTTTCAACTTATCTCCCTATGGGTTTACTCAAATTTTGAGCGGGAACACTCGTTGGATGCATAATTTTATTCCTCATCAAGGAGTACCCATGTTTCATACTTTTGATGGAACCTGATACATGAAAAATGAGAAATACATGAAAAATGTGATTGTAGTCATGCTTTTTCATGTATTTCCCATTTTTTGTGTAGCAAGGTCCATTAAAGGTATTCAACATGAGTACTAATTCAATGAAAAATTAAATTGGGAATAGAACAAGTACTCCCCCTCAAAAATTGAGAAAAAACTTAGGGAGATAAGTTGAAAATACAAGTTGAAAAATAGTTTTATTATTTTATTATTTTTTAATATTTTTACTTTTCTACCCCAAAGATGGTGAATTATCTGCCATCATCATCATCATATTGATTCCTATTGGTTCTTATAAATTTTATTTTGGTTGTACATTTTTCTTAGCAGGCCCATTTTAGACCTCAAAAGTTCTCTAATGACTAATGGTTTCGAGGGTCATCCCGGTCATCGCAACATGTCATCACAGTCGTCACAAACTATATCCTAAGTGTCGCACTTGTCGTAACTGGTCATAAGGCTATGACACAGAGGTATATGAATTTTTTATGTGTCATAGGTGATCTATGTTTTCATTTCGTAAAGTATTCTAAGTGTGTTAACACAGTCAAAACTTTATCACCTCACACACTAGTCCCAATGGTTTGACACTTAACCATTCCCGAAGAGGCTTTTTGACCATGAACTTGACTTCACCCGGCCTACCTGGACTACACAATGCATATTTCTAGGCCTTAAGGTGTGGTCTTCCCTCTAGGCACTATGCAATGTTCAGTCTCTGCCTTTCAGGGTTTTTGCACTACAAAGTACTTGTGCTTAAGGACCTCCCTTGGCCTTCAGGATTACACAATCATTCCTCTTAGCTTAGCCTAAACTACACACTATGTGATTAGAAGCATCAAGATCTCTCCCTAAGCTTATGAAATGCACAGTTTCTCAGTTTCTGAGTTCCCTTTTCCTCCGTAAACTGCACATATTTTTCCCTCACTATGGATTGCACAAATGTTTCCCTCAGTTTGGACTCCGCAAATTTTCCCCTCAGTTTAGACTGCACAAAATTTTCACTCAGTCAGGACTGCACAATTTTTTCCCACTATCTAGCCTAAGATATACTCTACATGGTTTCAGTGATCAATCCTAACCAATAGTTTCCTGAAATGTGGAATTTCATAGTCATTGAGCCCTATCTCCCAACCTTTCAGTTAATCCCAACCTAGTTTATGGATCAAATGCTCTATCTTATTATAGGGGGTTTCAAACTGATATTGTCTCATCGTGAGTTATTTTCAGATGGAGGTACTCTCTCACACCATGACAGGATAATGAGGAAGGAGATGCAGAAGGGAAGCATGCAGAAAGAAATCATTGTAGCTGGGCATGCAAGCTCATCTATAAAATCAAAGTAAAGGGACATTAAATTGTGACAAAAATCGAAGGCTTAAGATCATCAAGGTTTACTATCACCCAGCGATGAGGAGGTATGAGAAAGGGTGTTCTCAAGAAGAAATCAAAGACACAACAACAAGAATGCATTGACATTACCACATTATCAAGCAGTGTATGTCAATAGTGTCATGTCATGATGTGTCATGAGTTTCCATATGCCACTTCATCATTGTGGACCATGAATATTGTATTCAAAATGTGTTGTAAAGTGGAAGTCAAAAGGATAGACATGAATATGGAGAGTCATGAAAGTTGAAAGTCATAGGAAGTTGAGCAGTCATGAGGGTAGTCAAAGAGTCACAAGGGGGAAGCATCACCCCTTGGTTATATATCCACCCTCATTATGTAAGCAGAGGAATTTTTCACCTTAGCTCCACCAGCAAAGCATTATAGAGATAAGCTAGTTATTTTGTGGAGCAAGGAGTGGCTCTGTTAGGTCCCCATATTACTAGTGTAGTCCCTTATTTTTATTAGTGTAGCCCCCTTATTGTTATTTTTATGCCCCTGTAACCCCCATATTGTTATTATTGTTAGGTCGACTAGGATTATATTGTGATCCCTTGGACCCCTATATATAGAAGGAGGTTTTTTCATTTGTATCATCCAAGAATTATTGATTTATGTAATGTATTGGAGGTTTCCCTCTCGAAGTGGCTGATTTCTAAGGCGTTGATCTCTCTTCTCTTCTATTTTTCGAGCTATTTTCATAACATTTGGTATCAGAGCTTTGGATTCTAGGGTTTCACTGATCCAAACAGGTCATCGTGGATGTTTCACTATAAAATTATTTTGACAAAGGTTCAGAAGCTGAAATTTTAAAGCGTGAAGCCGAGATCCTTAGGAATGACATGGAAAAATTTTAGATCTTAGTTCGCAATATTTTCAAAGATATGATCTGTAGAAGTTAGGGATTTTTTCAGGCTCTTGAATTCAACCTAAACAGGTCCTCATGGAATTTTTGCAATAAATTATTTTCTACAAGGGTTTAGAAGCTGGAGTTTTTATAGAGAAAAGCCGAAATCCTGAGGAACATCGTGGAAACATTTCAGATATTTATTTATAATATTTTTGGAGATGTGGTCTTCGGAAGTTAGTGTTTTTTCTGGCTTTTTAATTTCATCTCAAAGAGGTGACCCAGGGAAAATATTCATAACTCTCACTCTGAGCACCAGATTGGAATTCTGTAAAAAGTGGCCACAAATACATGGAATTTAATTTCATTTGCATCAATTTTACAACCGAAGGATAGAAAAGTGATACATGGCACACCATACAAATTCACTCTACTGAACCAGTCCATAATTAGGTCATTGTGGGAGATTGGGCATAACTTTGTATTGAAGAATCCAAATCAGGTGAGACCTATGGAAATTGAACAAAGACCTAGAGGGCTACTGTAGGGAAAATTTTTAGTTATTAAATATCTAAAATCACAGAGATAATTTAGTTTCAATATCGAGCTCCTAAAAATGAATAAAAAGGTGTGTATTGTTTTTTGAATTACATAAGTCTTGTGTGAAAATTTAGTTTGAATTGAATCCAAGGGAATATCATAGAATAGATATTAGTATTTGGTTATAAAATGCCTCCTAAAAATAATTCAACACCCATTAAGCCTTTATAAGGCTCTAATATGACTCATGAAGACAAATAATTGCAACATGACATATCAAAATTACAAGAGGAAGTGCACCAAATTTCGCTCTAGCAAAGAGCAAAAAAAAATGAAATGGAAGCTTTGAAGAAATTCGTGGAAGCTAATATGGATGGCATGGAAGCTAAGATGGATGACATGAAAGACAACATGGAAAACATGAAGAATGATCTAAATGCACACATGAAAGGTTTGACAAAGTTGATACAATAAATGTTTCCTAATGCCGAAAAGATAGTAGAGGAAACTCATGATGAGAACAAAATAAATATTAATTGTGATTTCATAAACTCTAATGTTGGATGGAAGACCCACCATATTCCAAATATGGATATGATAAATTTTTATGGAAAGGATCCCGTAACATGGATACTACAGATGGAGCAATATTTTGATCTCAATAATGTGCAAAACACACAAAAGGTATGCATTGCAACTTTACATTTAGAACAAAATACATTTGTATGGTATCGATGGCTTTGTTACCATAAAAAAATTATCACTTGGTCAATTTTTATGGAGGAAATGATAGCACATTGTGAGGATACAAATAGCAACCCCTTCTTTAGCTGATTGATAAATCTCAAACAAAAGGGTTCAGTGGTGGAGCACATTGAGGACTTCCAAAAATTGAAAATAAGGGTAAATGATATTCTAGAGGAACATGGGATTGATGTCTTCATAGGGACTTTAAAGGATAAAATCCAACATGAATTTCGTGTTTGGGAACTTGATTCATTGGAGAAGGAATTCAGGTTGGCAAGCAAAATTGAATATAAAGTTATGGTGACAAGGAAGCTTACCACTCACATCTATAAACATGGAAGTATTGCTACTCTTAGACTTCCACAACCTACAAGTTTTACACCACAGAAATTGGAAGAAAAAAGAGAAAAAGGGCTTTGCTACAGTTTTGATAGCAGATACACTAAAGGTCATAAGTATGCTGAGAAGAAATTATTTTACATAGATTGTGAAGGCGAGGAAGAAAATGAATAAGGAGCTTCAAAAGAAGGGGATATACACCAGGAACCAAACCTAGAAGAAGAAGAAATGAGTCCAACCATATTGTGTAATGCATTGGAAGGAGTTACCACTCCTCAAACGCTCAATATAGAAGGACATATAAATAAGAAAAAGATAATAGTGTTGATTGATTCAGGTAGCACCCATAATTTTATTCATTGTAAGGTAGCCAAGGAATTGAATTGCTTCCTATATCCAGCACCAGAATGTCAAGTCATGGTTTCAAATGGAGGAACTATAAATTTCTCTGGAAAATGCCATAATATCAAGCTAAGCATGGGGGAATGTGTATTGAATAGTCCAATTATTTCCATTCCAATGGGAGGTGATGATGTTGTACTAGGAGTAAAATGGTTACAATCTTTGGGGAGAATAGCTTTTAATTTTCAAGAACATTTATTGAATTTTTTTTCGGAAGGAAAGGAAATTGAATTACGGGGTGTCACAGGGAAGCCGAGAAAGATAATAAGCTCTAATGTCATAACAAAGCTTCTGAAGAAATAACAACGAGGTGTAATTTCACAATTATGCTCACTAGAAGTTCCAACATCCAAATCATCTATTTCTCCATATCTCCAAAAAGTGTTGGACAATCATTCCAAGGTGTTTGATACTCCCAAAGGACTCCCACCTATTCAAGATCATGATCTTGCTATTCATTTGATTCCAAGAAGTTTTCCTCCAAACATCAAGCCTTACAGATATCCTTATGTCCAAAAGGGTGAAATTGAACATATGATTGTAGAAATGTTAGAATGTGGTATAATTCAACCAAGTCAAAGTTATTTCTTTGCTCTAGTAGTATTGGTGCACAAGAAGGATGGATCATGGCGCATGTGTCCAGATTATAGGGAGCTCAATAAGTTCACTATTAAAGATAAATTTCCCATTGCTGTGATTAATGAATTATTAGATGAATTACATGGAGAAATTTATTTTACCAAGTTCGATCTTCGTTTAGGATATCATCAAATTAGAATGAAGACTGAAGATATTTTGAAAAAAGTATTTCAAACTGATGAGGGTCATTATGAATTTTTGGTCCTACCTTTTTTCCTTAAGAATGCACCTTGTAAATTTCAAGGGTTGATAAATTCCATTTCCAAACCCTTCCTTAGAAAATTTGTGCTAGTATTTTTTGAAGACATACTAATCTACAGTAGGTCTTGGAAGGATCATGTTCAACATGTTGACAGGGTGCTCAAACTATTGGAGAAGAAAAAATTATATGCAAAAACATCCAAATGTTTCTTTGTAGTACAAGAGGTGGAATATATGGGTCATATTTTATCTCACAAGGGTGTTAAGTTAGACCCTAACAAAATTAAATCCATTAGGGAATGGAAAGTACCCACAACGATAAAGCAGTTGCGAGGATTTCTCAGGTTAATAGGGTATTATCACAAGTTTGTTAAGAATTATGGGAAAATAGCAGCACCTCTAACAACATTATTCAATAAAGATGAATTTTCATGGACTCCCGAAGCAACTAATGCCTTTGAACATCTTAAAGGGACAATGTGCCTAGCACTGGTCTCAACTATTCCAAACTTCACAAAAACCTTTATTGTGTAATGTGACGCCTAAGGAAATGGAATTGGTGTTGTGTTAATGCAAGAAGGAGGACCCATTGCTTTCGAAAGTCGTCCAATAAAAGGAAATTATTTATAGAAATCTATTTATGAGAAGGAAATGTTGGAAATACCAGATGCACTAAAAAAATGGGGACCTTACCTAATGGGAAGGCACTTCAAGGTAAAAACTGATCATTATAGTCTTAAACATTTTTTGGAACAAGGACTATCTTTAGAAGAGTAGCAAAAATGGGTCACAAAGATGTTGGGTTATGACTTTCAAATCATCTACAAGAAAAGCGAAGCTAAATGTTGTTGCAAATGCACTCTCAAGAAAGGATGAAGAGGTGGATGCATTTCTTTGTGAAATTTCTATTATCCAACCAAATTGGATAACCGAAGCAAGAGATGAATGGAAGAAGGACGAAGAAGTGTGGAACTCATTCAAGAGTTGAAGCAAGATGCTAGTACATCTGATACATTTAGTTGGAAAACTGATTCCTTATGGTACAAAGATTGCTTATATCTTTGTAAGAATTCCCAAATAAAACAAAAGATTATTTTGTAATTTCACACTTCTCCTTTAGGAGGACACTCGGGATTTTTAAAACTTACCACAGGGTGAAGAAAGATTTTTTTTTGGGATGGCCCTAAATTTGATATTCCAAAGTTTGTGGCAGAATGTTTGGTTTTCCAGCAAAATAAAGTTGATACAATTAAGACCCCTAGTCTTCTACAACCTTTATCCATTCGAAGTCAACGTTGGGAGGAGATTTCAATGGATTTTATCAGAGGTTTACATAAGTCCGAAGGAAAGAGTGTCATCATGGTGGTAGTTGATAAACTTACCAAGTATGCACAATTTTTTGCATTATCTCATCCATTTAAAGCAAGTACAGTTTCTACTTCATTTATGGAAACAATTCAAAAGCTACATGGAAACCCAAAGATTATGGTAAGCGACAAAGATCTCATTTTTACTGGAAATTTTTGGACTGAATTATTTTCTTGTTTGGGTACTCAACTAGCTCATAGATCATCTTATCATCCTCAATATGATGGTCAAACTAAGATAGTGAACAAATATTTGGAAGGATATCTTCATTTTTTTGTATCTAATAAAGAACCACAATGGGTCAAGTGGTTACCTCTGGAGGAATGGTGGTATAAAAATTCCTTCAAAATGACCCCATTTATGGCACTTTATGGATAACATCCACCATCCATCACATCGTATTTAAGAGAAAATTCTAAGGTGCAAACAATAGAATATCACATCAAGCATCAACAACAAGTTCTCCAACTCTCAAAGTATAACCTCAATTTGGCACAAAATCGAATGAAACAATAGGCAGATCAACATCGCAGCAAGAGAAGTTTTGATGTAGGAGAATAGATATTTTTACTAATACAACCATACAAACAAATGTCCCTCAAGAAAGCTAAGAAGGATAATAAATTATCGCCAAAATACTATGGTCCTTACAAGGTGTTGCAAAAGATTGGTACTATGGCATACAAATTGGAGCTCCCTTATTCTTCGTGAGTGAATCCAGTTTTCCATGTTTCATACTTAAAGAAGGCTATAGGTGACAAACTTCCAGTTCAAAATTTTTTCTAGAACTTGATGATGAAGGAAAAATGATACTCAAACCTAAAACAGTCATGGAAACAAGAACTCGACAGCTACAAAATTGATCAATTTCAGAGTATCTCAACAAGTGGAAGAACTTATCCACTGAAGATTCTACATGGGAGGATGATAATTTTATATAGAAGCACCCAGAGCTACTTGAGTGTTGAGGACAACACTTTTTTAAAGGAGAGGGGCATGTTAGGTCCCCATATTACTAGTGTAGTCCCTTATTTTTATTAGTGTAGCCCCCTTATTTTTATTATTGTGCTCCTGTAACCACCATATTGTTATTATTGTTCCCTTATATTATTATTGTTAGGTAAGCTAGGATTATATTGTGATCCCATGAACCCCTATATATAGAAGAAGGTTTTTTCATTTGTATCATCCAAAAATTATTGATTTATGTAATGTATTGGAGGTTTTCCCCTCGAAGTGGCTGATTTCTAAGGCATCGTTCTCTCTTCTCTTCTATTTTTGTAGATGGTTTCATAACATGCTCCAGTGCTCCACTAATATAGATAGTGATTTTCATTGTTCATATGTGTCTTGGAACTTTTTCTTTATAACAAAAGCCTTCAAGGCCAACACATTCTTCATGCATGACTTATGAATGTTTATAAGAATATTTTGTGGATGTTTGCATTTCACGTTTGATTTCACATGTACTAAGGCAATTGAACTATTTAAATTATTTTCATGCTTATGCTATCGACAATGTGGTGTAATGGGTATTGCTGGTGTCCCATTCTTATGGACTATTCTACAAGATATTAGGGATATCTTCCTCAATTGCTAGTTGTCATGACCACTGCATCCCTTATGGAATATTCTGCTAGATGTTAGAGGGATCCTTTGGTTCATGTTTATCTCTACATGGGTGGTTCTATTACGTATCTCTTAGATGATACTTATATTTACCCCCCATGAGTAGAATAACCTTGACACACATACGATAAAAAACTCACTAGGCACACCCCATTTATTTTTGAAGGTTAATGTGTACTCGCTTCTCTTGCTAACAGTTATAACGAAGGTAAATCTATAAGAATACATGGCAACTGAGTCAATTTTCTAGCTGGGGCTCCTACTCCAAAGACTGTGAGGTCTAATTGGTACTTCAAATTCGGGAGACCCCCTTCGTTAATGCATTTCTAGTACCGTCAACACCCTCTAGGCTCCACTTCTATTTAAGTATTCATTGGGAACATTTTTGGTGAGGGGTTAGCTAGTGAGCCTCAACCCCCAATCAGCTTAACCTCCACACTAGCCTGGCGCTCGATGAAGAGGATTTTGGGGTCAAACCCGTTGTCACATTACTCCACATATGACCCTAGAATAGTCAAATGGAGTAGAATTTTGGGGATCAACCCTTGGTCATGTTTTTAGCCATAAGACCTTGGTAGAAGGCAGAGCACCATAGGGATCTAGCCCTTGGTCATGGAACCGGTCCATGTGACCAAGAATGAAGGAGATAAGGTGCTAGGTGGAGGGGGTGGGTCTGTAGGCCCTAGCCCTTGGTTCTATGGGGATGCATGAGACCAAACATAGGTGTTATGAAGTAGCGTGTGGGTGGCTAGCCCCATCCCTTGGTTTCGAGCACCTGATGTGACTACCACCAAGAGATCCAACGGCAGGTGTGGGTAGTTAGCCCTGACCCATGGCCATATCATTTTTCATGCGAAAAAAAACTCAACAAATGAGGCGCCAATGTCGGTGGGGGCTAACTAGTGGCCCAGCCTTACGCCTTATGGCACCGCATGACCTTTTTTTTTCTCCTACGTGGTCAATGGAAAATTTAAAGAAGCTACAATTTTCACCTATTGAGAGCGAATTTATTGCTTCGCAAGAGGATAAAAGGGAGAAAATGTCGATCTCTTAGAAATTTCATCCAATTCCGAGGAAGAATAGTAGAAAAAAAATGAGAGAGGAATAAATTAAGTCCAGATAGGGGTTTCTGGACATTCCAAATCTAATGGAAGCATTTATTTTTACTAATTGGATCACTTTAGAAGGGAATTTTTGTATGTTTGATTCCATGGGTGCTAGGATCAATCAATGGTTGGGAGCAGTTTTTGGAATCTTCTAATCATGGAGAGGTCCTTGTAGGGGTTTTTCAACATTCATATGTTATCTACAGTAGCTGTGACACCTATGGTGCAGCTCATGTTTGTATTTTCTCATTATGTGTTGTTGGGGAAAGCTCTCTTTTAGTACTTCAATGTGGAATTGTTGTACTTATTATGCTCGTTTTCAGATGGAGTACATGGTCTTGATGCGAGATCCATTTTCTTGATGAATGTTTCATGACTGATTGTACGTTCTCATGCTTTTTAAGAGTGAGATTTCCTTTCAAGATAATGTTTCCTTGAAGGACAAACTAGAAAATCATATTGTCATCACACTTTATGTACTCTTTATCACTGAAATCTATGTAGTGGTCTAGCTATGTTAGCATGCCTGACAATGTAGCCCAAGAGGGCTGAACTTTGTCACCAAATTCTGAGTTGTCTCTCTTCATGAATTCATTTATGATTTAAATGATGATATGTTGCTTGTTTAAATTTCACATTAAAAATAAGACATTGTGCTTGAAGAAAACATAAAACTTGGGTTTACATAAGACCCAGTTTTACTTGCAAACCATATGAGGTCAGCCAGTTTTTAGGAAGGAGAAGTTCTCCTCCAATTTCATATCATGAAGGTTAAATATATATAAATATATGGAGATAGAAGTGTTAAATGTGAAATTTATGGGTTCTTCATGTGTAAACTGATCTCAAAACAGGGATGCACCAAAGAGTAAGGAGATGGCTCAGATATGATAGATATGAAATTATAATGAAGACTAATGAATATGGTTTCGTAATATGTTTATAATTATAGCTAACAATGATAGATATGTGATGATAATTATACTTTGATATGAATATGTCATAGTTAATTTTGTTTAGTATGTGTTGTGTTTGCATGGAAAGTTTTTAGATATGTACATGTTTGTTTAAGAATAGTCGCGTACATACACAAATATATCACTATAGGGCCACATATATATCCTAAAAATATTTTCAATATGTTCATATATGTATGCAGGTTTGGTGAACGATAAGAGTGCACATATTCTAATATGTTTTGTGGAAGTCATGTATATATCCTAGGTTTTTGCAGTATGGATTTTTGATGACATTCTATCAGTTATGTTCTATTTGTTGTTGTCTGTCCATGAAGTCCCTATCATGATAATTTTTGTTTGATAGTATTGATTCGGTTGGGTTAGTTATGGAGTGGAATTTTGATTAGTGATGATACTACAATCTAGTTATATGTAATTGGTTAAGTGATATGTGATTGAATCAATACATGATTTAAAGGTTGTTTAAGTATTAAAATGATTCAAAATTTGGTTTTCAGTGATTTGTGATATGTACGTAGGTCTTATATAGATTAATCCTTTATATACGTGAGTATGCTTCAGAAGAGTTGTGTATACATTTTTATGTATGTCTATTCAGGGGTTGCAGTGACAAATATCGGTTTATGTGATGAAAAAAGTATGGCCTGGTATATTTATGAATGGTTGTGCATTAGTATTATTTGGTTATCATTCGTTTGGTTTGGTCGCAATAAATGGTTGAGATTAAGTGATTGGTTTTTTGATGTGTTTTAGTTGGTTCAGTGTTTGGTTCAAAATTATTATTTGGTATTGGGATTAATGATGTAAGTAGCTCTAGTATGAATATATGATGAAAGGTGGACTACAAGTTTAGTGGTTTGATTCAGGTGGATCCAGTATGAAATTTTATGAAGCGTGGTCCATAAAGGTGCTTAGTGTTGGAGCCTTCAGTAAGGGAGTCGAAGCTTCCTTTCAATAGTAGCTGGTAAATTTTTTTAGGGGGTAGGAGCTCCCTTTTCGTACAAATCAATAAATGAGATCAAGGGGTTGTAGCTCCTTTTCAATGGGTGATAGAGAATGAGAGAAGGTTCTATCCTTCTGTAGGTGGGTTCATGTGTATTGGTAAGAGTCTTCACCACAATTTTTTAGTAATATCTTATTTATTTAATAAGAAAGAAGGCAAAGACGGAAAAAGCCATAGTTTTCTCCCACATTGGGTTTCCACCTAAAAATCTTGGTGTTCTCATGTGTTTTTGTGTTTCTTATGTGTGATGGTTAATTTTTATCTTACTGGTCATGGTTACTATTTAATTAATGAATAATGAAGTAATGATGCATAGGCTAAAGCTGAAAAGATGATGAAATATATGAAAATTTAGTTAACTCGAAATACGTTGTTTTCCTTTACTAAAGTTGCATACATACGTTGGTTGTATGAATGATAGTAGGGTATAGAAATCAAAGCATGAAATGAAAATTTTAAAGTGAATTAAAATACTGATTCATGCCTCCCCCTTCCCCCCTCTCTCTTACGATTTTTCCCAAAAATTCTCTTCATGGCTATGGATTCCAAAAGTGGAGGAAACATTCAGTCTATTGTATTTATCCTCTTTGTAGACTATCCTGAAAATAGAAAAATCAATTCTATCAACATTATTGTCATAAGAGTTACTAATGACTCAAGGTTTACATTTTGTAATTTAAAAACCAAATATGTCTTTCCCATCACCATGTTATTAATGTGCTCCAATTATTTTCAATGGTGTGCTAGATGAATAGAGGAATTGAATACAAAATTTATGAGTTGACACAAATGTATATTATACAAAGATAATGTGGAGAAACAAATTATATGTAAAATTATTTATAATTCATAATATGTGTGTGATTTATATATAGATTCACAACATTAAAGTCATATATATGATATTTTATATTTATAAAAATGTCTTGGACTACATCTGGGACAATATCTACTTCATTCCTACACTCTTTGTAGTATTTCAACATCGTTTGAATTCTACATTTTCCTTGCCTAGTTATTGAAGGATATTGGAAAAGACATCAATTTTGACTATGCATAAGTTTTCATACACAAGGAAGACATTTTCATGACCAAGCATGATATCTAACTACTATGCATGGTCTTCCATAAGAAAGGACTCTTTCCAATTGAAAGTACTTTCCATATCAAGTGAAAGTAAATATATCCCTCCTAAACATTGTAGGTTCCAAACAATTGTTTTGTAAAGGGTAGTTTTAGATAACCCTGACCAACCTTCCATGGGTAGTAAAATTTCCTTAAATGGGTTTCAAGATATTTAGGTTTCCTGATTAAATTTTGATATCTCCCAATGACTATATTAGAAGAGTAATAAAAATATTTGGATTTTTACAACTAGGATTCTTTAGACTCCTCATTGCACCTATAGGTGATCACTAAAGAAAATGAAGAATCGTAGTTGTAAATTATGTAGATAAATAATAGTCATTTTATGTCCTTAGGAAATGATGTCAATTTGTCCCACGTATCCATCAATATTAGGGTGAAGGAACCAAATTTTATGTTTGGTAAAATTCTTTGGTATACCGAAAGGAAATTAATGGTCCCCTTATAATTAAGTGGTGTAATTCTATAGTATATAAATAAGTTCTCATTATGCTAGTTATTGGTAACATAATATATAAGTGATACAATGACAATGCTTTTGACACTATTTCTTTTGCCACTGTTTTCTAATATTTGGAGAGAAAATAGAGGTGGTTTAACAATATCTAGGTATTTTAGTTGATGTCTTGGCTTATGAACATGATGTAGTAGCCTATTTACATTCACTTTCCTATTTAGTTGAAGAAACAACCCATTTGGAATTTTCCAATTCCACTATTTTAGGGATGAAAATGAATTAGTATAAGTCCATTGCTTCAAATGTTTTGCACGATTCCTTTTGAGTGCATCATTTTTCACTATGATCATGTTTCCTTAATATTTCCATTGTCACTAAAAACATTGATAACTCTAGCTTGGTAAACAATATTATTTATAGTAACAACCAAACTTGAAGATGAATGAATGATTATCAAGTATCACATAACTCTTTTTATGGAAATCTTAACTCTTCACATCTTGTGTCATTTGAACTGAGATAGGAATTATTTTCATTGGAGACTTATTTATTGTAGACATATATTTTCTATTACTATTTGTCTCCATTATCTGACCATCATGAAATTTTTCTACCATATAATTTTCATAAGAATGTCTTTCAATTTTTTTTTTCATTTGGAAATAAAATTGATTTATAATATATATGGAGATGTGACATTGTATCACTATTGTGGTTTAGTCTTAGTGTTTCCTTTTGCATGAAGTTCATTCTATATTGTGTCAATGTGATTTTCACCAATCCTTTTTATTAATGTAATGTTTGATATTTTATATGAAAATGGCAAGATGCGATGATATTGTGACACTCCCTATGTAAGATCCAGTCACTACATAGTTATATTCATCCTACCTTACTTTGTTGAAGGTGAAGGTTTTGTATCAAAATGTTGATCATATTTCTCTAATTCTATTCTCCAGGGTTGAGGACTTTATGAAGGGAGAGTGTTCTAGTATTGCATGTCCTACAAGGTTTCATTTTGAAGCAAGATAGAAAAAAGCAAAAGGTAGTTAATATAAGCCAAGAGTTGATGGCTATATTGGATACATACCGTAAGTTTATCTCTTTTAAATTTCATTGCATCACTATCACTATTTTTACGTAATGATGGAAATGCATCTCAAGCCTATGGTTTTGATAAACACATATATTTAGTTGTAAATGCATATAAATTTATGTTGTTATGGTCTTGATGAACACAAAAATAGTAGAACCTCTTGGGCTAGAGGAAAGTGTATTAAAACATCAAAGAAAAGATGTGGAAGATGTAATATAACTCAATTCATACATATGTTTTTCTTTTATTACAATATTTTTATATTTATACTTGCATCCAATTATTATATTAGTGTACACCCCCTGTATATGTATACTCCACAAGATGTGTCACATGTCTAACTTTCACACCTGTTTTTTTTTTTTTCGTGATATATTTGGTTAACTAATATTATTTTTCATGGTACTATTTATATTGAACATGCATATGTCTCCAATAGTGAAATATGGGAGTTCACCATTTTTTATTTAATAAGTATCCCTTTGGTATAAAATCATGTTTCTTTTGCTACCATGCCTTATTCTTGCTTATTTATTTCTTTTCCATTATAATAAGTTGATGTGTATACATATATCATTTCATGTTAATCAACATATCTCTTGTTGAGCTTGATAATACATATTGCATATATGAAAAATATTACCATCGCCTTGGGAAAGAATCATAGAAAAATATTGGTCTAGCCCTCATAACCCCTCACATTTGTACTCCTTTTGATTTCTCCTACTATTTTATTACTTGATTTCTTAAATAATGGAACATATGTGGGATTGTGGGGCTTGCTCAAGGTTTATTACGGGCACATGGCTACACTTTGAAGTTTAAAAATGGGCATGAAGCTCTTACCCATGTGAATACCATGTGATGGTGTAATTAATCCTTTGAATGGTGGAGATCAGATAGGGTTCATCCAAGGGTTGAGATTCGATGGGGAAAAACCCTAACGAGATACCCTAGTCTCCCTTTATTCATTTCGTTTTTTTTCTTTTCACATTCCAAAATTTAATACCCTAGGTTTTGAGGATATCTTTGCATCAATTTCATCTTTCAAAGGCCATTTAACCTCAATGTCCACACATGTAGCTTTTTTATTGTGGAGCTAACTACCTCCCATATGAAAAGGAAAAGCTCACACATGTATAAATCTGGTGTTTTCTGCTATAAATATATGGTATTTCCTGTCCTTTTTAGTTTCTCATTTTCCATTAGGCCTAACTTCCTATGGGTGCCTTGAAGTTCCTAGTTTGGCTACCAATTTAATAGGAAAATATAGAAGGTATTTTCTGTAGGTTTTAACCCTATAGAGAAATTATTTGCAAATGAATTATTAAAAAACAGAAAATAAACAATAGTGACAGAATAAAACATAAAACATATATACACATAGATTTTTCCCCTGGATCCCAAATCAGACTACCAGCCTAATTTATCATTATATTCCTTTTAATGTTACAACACATACATATACATGTTGAAGCATTCATAATCCCTAATCCATTAACCCTAGATTAGTACTTAAGTATAGTTCCCTTGGCCAGATCTACAAAATAGCAGGGACAGAAAACCATCATGCCCCAAAACCATGGTCAAACCCATGCACAAAACCATAGGTGTTTTTTCCCACCTAAAATAGGGTCCAAATTTTTTTCTCAGGGCTCTACCCAAGACCCGTGTAGGGGGCTACCTTCCTCCTGCAAACTATTAGACACGGGGTCTACTGCACCCCCTGTGCCCCCCCCCCCCGCTGCACCTAGCATAATTAATAGGGAGTTCTATCGCCCCCCCATGCGTGCAACTATTCATGGAAATAATATAACACATACCCAACATTCTACCACTTGTTATTTTCTTTCCGCGGGGCGCCATAGGAAAACTTAGTCATTAGTCCAGCCCTGCAACACCCATTATTTCTCTACATTAAGAGAATTTTTGAGTGCTTATAGACTTCATCAATGCATCTACAACATTATTCAAAGTGTCCACCTTTACCAGCAACACCTTTTTATCCTAAACCATATCTCTCACAAAGTGATATTGAACATCAATGTGCTCTATGTTTTAATGAAAACTAGGGTTCTTAGCCAAGAAAATTGCAGTTTGGCAATCACATTATATTCGTATAGCTCACTGCACCAACCCCATACTTGAAATTTTTTTATGAAACCAAACTGCATCCTTACTTGCACGAGTGTTTGCCATGTATTCTGCCTCTGTAGTTGAAAGAGCCACTAGAGACTGCCTTTTACTCATCCAACTGACTTCACCTCCAAATAGGCTAAAAAAATGCCCACATGTAGATCGTCTTTGGTCCATATCTAAAACCATATATTTCCAAAACTCTATCCAATCCTGTTCTTCCTTGGTAGCTCAAACCATAATCACTAGTGCCATGCAAATATCTGAAAACCAACTTCGCTCATGTCCAATGCTCCTTCCCTAGTTTTGACATAAGCTTTCTCAATACTCCCACTGCATGTGAAATTTTTGGTCTAGTACATACCATTTGATACATCAGGCTACCCAATGCAGTTACATATGGAACCCATGACATATCCTCCTCATATTCTTGTGTCTTGGGACACTGTTCAATAGATAACTTTAGACCTATACGAATAGGAACCTTCACCAGTTTAATATCTTGCATATTGAACCTCTGCAATATTTTCTTGACATACTTCCTCTGGTTTAACTAAAGATTCCTCTTTTCCTAATATATCTTAATTTCCATGCGCAGAATATAGTTTGCAGCACCAAGATCCTTCATGTCGAATTTGGAGAACAATTGGGTCTTCAAATCCTAGATAATTTCTTTGTCACTTCCAACTAGCAACATATCATCCACATACAAGAACAAATAAATAACATGGTCACCAATTAATTTAAAATACACACAATGATTCTCTTTTCTTTTGGTGAAGCCAAGTCCCTGTATATAGGTATCAAATTTCTGATACCACATCCTTGGTGAGTGTTTTAACCCATACAAAGAATTTACATACTAGTTCATTCATACCCTTCACCGTAAAGGATTTAGGTTTCTTCATGTATATCTCCTCTTCCAGATACCCGTGAAGAAATAGTGTCTTCAAATCCATCTGTTCTACCTCAAAATAAAATTCAATAACAACATATTAAAGTAATATAATATAAGTAACCTTGGCAACAAGTGAAAAAATATCACCAAAATAAACTCCCACCACCTGGGAATAACCACTTTCCACCAACCGAAATTTCTATTTCTCCACTTTTCCTTCTACATTCATCTTCTTCTTAAACACACATTTTCTCCTAATGGGTTTCCTTCCAGATAGCAACTCCACCAGATCCCATGCATCATTTTTTTTTGTAAGGATGCCATTTCATCAACCATGGCCTCCTTCCATAGTTTTTCATCCTCTGAATCCACTTCCTCCCTGAAATTTATTGGATCACCATTAGTGATAATTAAAACAAAATTTGAAAATAAAGAAGATGGACTCTACCTTTTTGACTGCCTTCTTTCAAGAACTGATCTTCTCATATATGGAGGTTTTGGCTCTTGCTCTTCTGAATCTTGTTCTGTTGTAGAGTCGGATTCATCCTACTTTATATCAAACTCTATCTTCTTAGGTTCCTTTGGTAGGAATTCATGTTAAACGACATCTTTCACCTCTCTAAACACCACAGCTCGGCTGCACGCAACCTTCCTTGCTTCTCGGTTCCAAATATTGTAACCTTTTAAACCATCCTTATACCCAATAAATATGCACCTTTAAGATTTATTATCCAACTTGGTCCTTTTCCCCTTTGGAAAATGTACATATGCATCGCATCCAAATACACTCAGATGTGAAAGAGAAGGTTTCTTACTAGTCCACACCTCATGTAGAGTCTTATTCTCCAACGTTGATGAAGGTTTTTTATTAACCAGGTAGCCTGCTACCTGCACTACTTCTTCCCAAAATTCCTATCCTAACCCGATACCACTGAGCATGCTTCTTTCTTTTTCTAGCAGTGTTATGTTCATTATTTCTGCAACTCTATTTTTCTGAGGTGTGTATGTAGTAGTCTTCTGCCATGCTATATCACACTTCTTATAAAAAACTTCAAATCCGTTCTTGTAGAACTCTCCACCATTTTCTATCCTCAATACCTTTATTTTCTTCTCTATATCGTTTTCCACTAGAGCCTTAAATTCTTTAAATATGTTAAAGAATTTAAATTTCTTCCTCAATAAATATATCAATGTATTCCTTGAGAGGTCATATATGATTGAAACATAGTACACAGACTTACCTAGTGATGGAATCGACATAGTCCAAACACATCACTGTGCATAAGCTCTAATATCTTGTTCTCCCTTTTAGCACAAGAAAAAAAACTCACCCGATTTTACCTCCCATATACACAATGTTCACATAAATCAAAATATATAGAGAAATTAAACATACCTTCTACCATACCATTACCATGTAGTATTCGAAGGCCCTTCTCACCAATATGTCCAAGTATTTGATGCCATATCATGGTATTTTCTTTAGAGACCGCTACGCTTTCCACTCCACCTTTAGGAACCACAAAACTGTTGCACCCATCAATAAAAGTGCTACCATGAAGCTTGTACAGAGTTCCAATCCAAACTCCCTGCATTAATACTAGTGCTGTCAGAACCATCTTCCAGGTATCTTTCTTGAACACTATATTTACACCTGCATCATCCATCCTTCTTACAAAAATCATATTTTGGCCAATGTAGGATTATGCAGAACACCAGGAAGTGTTCTAATCCTTCCACCTTGCAGCTTCATCTTGAATTTTCCACGTCTGCCGATTCTAGCCTTCCTTTCATCCCCTAAGCAGACATCACCTCCATCATACTTCTCATACTCACAGAACCACTCCCTATGGGGAATGAAGTGAAAGGATGCACTTGAGTCAATCAACCATGACTCGTGATGTACATGTGTATTTGAAGAAGAAGCCAAATACACTTCCCCAACTTCATCTAAGGTGGTTTTTACCTCTACAGAAGAAGCATCATCATATCCCTTTACATTATGAGGAGCTTTAGATCTGCAATCCTTTTTGAAGTGTCTTTCCTTTTTACATTTGCAACACACATTTACAAGCATTCCTTGATATTTAGACCTCCCTCTAGATTTTCATCGCCCACTCAATTTTATTTTTATTTTTATTTTATTTTATTTATTTTTTATTTTTTTTATTTTTATTTTTTCTGGGACTTTCCTCGTACAGATAAGGCATCTCCATTCTGGCCCTCAATATTGCTCGGCCTCATTTCCTCTGACAGCAAGGCTGAGACAATTTCATCAAAATTCAAGGTAGTTGTATTGCAACCTATTGCAATAATCAGACTATCCCATGAATCTAGTAGAGAACACAAAAAAATGATGCACTTATATTCATTTGAAATTTTAATATCAACAGATGACAACTGAATTACCATAGTATTGAAGGCGTTCAAATGCTCTGTCATCGAGTCTCCATCCTTCAACCTTTGGTTAAACAGTTTTTCCCCAAGAACAATTTATTCACCAGAGAGTTAGATTGGTACAAAGTCCCTAACTTGACCCATAGAGTCTTCATTGTAGCTTCGCCAGATACATTCAACAATACCAAATCTAAGATACACAACCGTATTGTTCTCTTTTCCTTCTAATCCATCTTCGCCTAGTCTTCATCTCACATTGCCATTGGTTTAGTACCGAGATCTACTGTGATCCACTGATATTTATCGACCAACAGATCCTCCATATTCATATTCCACAACTCAAAACTCTGGCCATTAAATTTCTTGACCTTTATCTTTCCACTTCTCACCATATTATTTCACCACAAGAATTGATCACGCAGAACTCCCACTAAACAGGGTCTACCACAGGCCCGAGAAAAAAACCGTCAGTAGTAAAGGTGTCCCCTTGAAGATGACAAAAATATGATAGAAAATGTAGGTTTTAACCCTCTACACAAATTATATGCAAATGAATTCTTAAAAAAATAAAATAAACAATAGCAAGAGAATAAAAGATAAAACAAATATATACAAACATTTTTCCCCTGGATCCCAAACCAGGACTACTAGCTCGATTTTTCATTATATTCCTTTTAGTGTTATAACACATATATATACATTCCGAACCATTTATAAACCCCAATCCATTAACCCTATATTAGAACATAACTATAGTTCCCTTGACCATATCTACAAAATACGAGGGGCAGAAAACCATCATGCCCCAAAACCATGTGCAAACCCATGCACAAAATAATAGGTGGGTCCACCCACCTCAAATAGGGTCTAGAAATAACACATTAAAGGTATTATGTGACAATTCGTGGAAAGAATATAACACATACCCAACATTTTCAACCCCATGGTGGACTGTGTTTCCAATTTTTAATTGGGTATTTCCTCTTACTACTCGGAGGTACTTTTATTTTTAATCGTTGTGGCCCAAATAGTAATTTCATTACCTTGGTGATAATAACAGTTTTGTGACCCCATATTTGGTTATTACCTCTCTAATTTGATTGAAAAGTTATGGTGATGGCTATATTCCCTAGGCGTAGAGTGAAACACATGTAATTTTATCAATTATCGTTACCCTCTTCACCGAACTACTTTATTTGTCCAGAGTGTAAGGAGAGACTTAGTATAGTTTATTTATTTATTTATGTAGCTATGAATTTTGTATACACATACGCTCCATATAATGGTGTAGGGTTTTAATGAATCGACCCACATATGAGTACGATAATTTCAATGGGTGGTTTTGATTTTATTCTTCCTTTCTATATAGCTTTTAAATTAGCACTTCACGTTTTCAGTACTCTGTGTGCAACTATTCTAATTGGAATTTCTAGGTTTCTTTAAGATTCTTCTATTTCCTGTAATGTCTACATTGAAGGTATTATGCTCTATTGCACATAGGGTTGGAGCATAAGTCATTTTTTCTTATTGAAAGTACATCCTACCTCTCTCATTCTACTTGCACTGTAATATTTTATTTTCTTTACCATTGGTGATTTCTAACCCCAATCGAAGTTTGTATTTATAGATATGTTTATTGGTTCAAATGGGTGAATTTGTTCTAGAGATTAGCTTCGTTTCTAAGGTTTTGACTGTCACTCATTGTGCCATCGGTCATTTCATACCAATATTTAGCCGCTGGACACCTAAGCTAAATATTAACAAACATTCTAAGTGTGGTTTCCAACCTAATTCATGATTTATTCACAATTTGATTTACTACCCTATGAGGATGTATTATACCAATTTTGGCGTTGGTGTGTTCTCCACCATTATTACCTATATGGGCTTGGTCATCATAATGTTTCATGGAAATATGTTGACTGGTTATGAAGATTATGCAAATAAAAAAGTATTATATGGCATGGTTACTGCACTATGTGTGTGATTACTGTGTATCTAGTTCTCACAACTAACATTTTTCATAATGAGGGTCATGTCCTCAACTCCTCTTGTTTTTACAAGAACAAGAATGAAATTATTTTGGAAGAATTTTAATTATGATTATCCATTTTGTCTATTGTTTCACCATATTTGGAGATTCTGTTCATATTTTATCATATGATTAGAATTGTTTCTTGGTTGTATTCCTGGTGTTGTCTATGGATAGTTATTATTTTATTTCAGTTTGTTTATGCATATATGTGTTTCAATGTTAGCATAATATCTATATAATATTGTTATATAGGTTATTTCTATGATCTAATTCATATCACTTTAATTATAGTGTTCCTATTTAACTATTGAAGCTTCTCCTATTTATACATCTAATAAATGATTATTTCAAAATTTTATACTCACTCTGAGTCTCTATAAAAATAAAAATAGTCTACAACCACTTATTTTTCTGTCCAAAACCTAAATCAGATATAATATATATAAATGTGAATCTATCGAAGTGTTTTTATTTAGCTATTGGTATTCTCATCTAACGTGGAATCCAGTCTTTTCTCATTTTACTCTATTTTCTTGACACGATTTCTCTAATTAGTGTCAAGGCACATATTATTTCTCTTATCAAGGTTTTTTCTAGCACAGATAGCCTTATACACATTGTTTTATTAGGTGAACATTGTGTAAAGGTTTTGACATCTTTACACTGGATTTAGTACTTTAAAGTACTATTTTCATGAGGATTAGTGTATACATATTTATTAAATATATTAGAGTTCATTTATTAATTGTTAATCATTATAAAATTTCTTGACCATATATTTACATTATCATTCTTTATTAATTTAGTGAATCATTACAATCATTCTACTATATACAAGGATTATTATTGTTTGAAATGATCTTTAGGAATATCGTGATACCAGTCGACCATAGCCAATCCCATTAACTAATTGTAATGATTATGATATTTTTAGTACAAAATCTTGTATATGTATAGGGTTAGTAAAAGGTTACTCTATCTGTAATTTGCCACTTTACCTAACATACCAATGAAAATGTTCCATATTTACATAAAAGAGAAATGTAAGAATATTGTCGATTATTTTTGTATTAGAACTATGCATGTGTTATTATAATTTCCATTTTTGATTTCCAAAGATGTGTGTTTATTAGTAAATATCTGAGGTATTTTATACGCCCACATAGTATTCTTTTATATAGCTTCACAAATATGGATAGAAATCGAAACTTCATTATTTATTCCTAGTTCCTAACGAAAAAATTCTATCATATAACTTATATACTCACATTTCTGGATAAATTCATACATGATTAGAAAATTATACAATCAAATTTCATGCATGTACAACTAGATTTACATACAATACAAATATCCTATTATAGATTTATACACATGTTCTCCATGCATAGTTGATTCTCTTATAACTATATGTACAGTACATTTCCATCATTAATATTTGTTTATGTATCCATGTTAATTCAACACTATCAATTAAACATTACAGAAATAAATATTAGATATCATTAAATATCAATAAGAAAACATAACCTGAGTTCAATTCTCATTCAAAATCCATAAGTAAACATAAAATAAATTCTACCCATAATTACTGCTTGGAAAAAAACCAGGAACCGAGAATTTTCCTCCCAACCATGAACTGCCTCTTCCAGTTCCCCCCGAACTAAGACCTTATTGCTACCATAATCAAACCCTTTCATTCCTAGGATGGTTTACTCATAGATTCTATTCCCAACAATTTTTTCCGGCAATTTCCTTATTTAAGGTCTACGAAACTTTTTGCCTAAGATTTTTGTTTTATTATTATTATTATTTTTAAATATTCATTCCCTTTTTCTTTAATGCCTACCTTTTTCTCCCACGTCGCTTTATTCCGTAAGATGTATCTTTCTCCAACTTATTGATTTAAAAGAGTCTTTCTCTCCCATTGTGTTAAGTAATTTTATTTCTAATTATTTTTTCATAGGGTTTTTTCTTTAGGAGCTTTTAGGAAAGGTCTATCATGTGGACTTGACCATTAACAAATTTTCCCAAGGTTTCAAGAAATCTTCTTAAATATTGTGCTCTTTCCCAAAATTTTTCTAAAAAATGTATTTATTATATCTAAAATAATAAAATATTTACACAATAAAAAAAGGACAAACATGGATTCCATGGCCGTTCAATCCTGTAATAGTTCCATGTATATAAAAGGTAAATTTTCAAAAGGCATAAATGTAGTGGTGTTACATCTCCCCCCTTTTAAATAAACAATGTTCCTTGTGTTTGTCCTTCAATTCTTCTCTTTTTAGAACAGGGCTAGAAACTATTCTCACATCTTGTCCTCCATCTCCTAGGTGAAATCCTCTAAGGTAAGGTGATTCCATTGCACTTTAACCTGAGTGACGTCTCAATTCTGGAGAAAGGTTTCTCTATGATCTAATATTTGAAGTGGTTCTACTTGCAATTAGTTGATCGACTCTGTCTAAGATTTCAAAATGGCCACAAAACTGTTGTTCTAATTTAGCACAAGTTCCTAGTATCATAGTTATCTTTCCTGGTCTAACTTTTACATACACATGTTCTCCGACTCTAAATTATCTATCTGTTCTCTTTTGATCAACATAATTTTTTTGTCTATGTTGTGCAATTTTTAGATTCTGTTTGATTTTTCTCACCACTTGTTCCATTTGTTGTGGTGCATTTGGTCTTAGGATCATATTGTTTTTTGGTTGACTTTAGCTAAGAGGTTTATGTCATTTCCTTCCAAACAATGCTTCAAATGGACTCAATTTGATAGAATCTTGGTAACTATTGTTATAAGTAAACTCTCCTAAGTGTAGGAAGTCCTCCAACTTAGTAGTTCGGTCCATCACATACATTCTTAAGATGATTAGTTATTTCCATTTGTCCAATAGTTTCGGGGTGATATTCAATAGTAAAATCATGTTGGGTTACCATTCCTCTGAACAAGGTTTTCCAAAAATTGGAGGTGAATTTAGCATCCTTATCAGATATCACCAGTTTTAGTATCCCATGTAACCGAACATTTCCTCGCATAAAAATGTTTTCAATCTCTGTTGTTCCAAATGTTGACTATACCAATATGAAACATGTTTCCTTACTTAGTTTCTCTACAACTCCCATGATGGAGTCATGCTGCCTTATTGTTCTCACTAGTCCCATAATTAAGTCTAAAGATATTATTTCCAGTTTCCACTTCGGAATGGGTAGTGGGTTTAATAGTCCAACTAGGTGTTGGTGCTCTACCTTCACATTCTGAAACCATAGAATTTCAGACAAATATTATGCCGCTACTTTCTTCATACCAAGACAATAAAATTCTTTTCTTAATGTTTATATGATTTGTTTCTACCGTATATGTCCTACAAATGGTTTCTTGTGATGATCATTTATGATAATTTGTTCCAAAGAATTTGAATTTGCGATGTAAAGTCTATTTTTTTAGATCGATAGTTTTTTTTGGATTTTCTACACAGCTAGGGACTTCTATTTGATGAAATTTTTGATTAATTTTTTGATAAATTTAATCTTGTTGTAATGAATTTATGATTTGTTAAACAAAATATGTTTTAGCACTGCTACAAGAAAATTTCATTAGTGAGTTTTCATGTCTACTTAAGTCATATGATCATTTATTTTATTCCCTTAATGTGCCTTATATCAAATTAAAATTCACTAATAAAATCCATCCACCTGACTTTTCTAGCCTTCATATTTGATTGACTGAAAAATTATTTCAAGATAATGTGATTAGAAACACGTGTGAAGTTGTTGCCGAGTATGTAGTCCCTCCACATTTTTAAATAATTTATGACAATAGCTAATTGTGAATCATATACTGAATAATTATTTTCACATGTTTTTGTTTCCTCGACACATAGGCCACTACATAATTTTCCTACATTAAAACACCACCTAGTCCTTCCAAACATGCATCAATGCATACTACAAAGTCCTCTTCCGAGTCTGCAATCCTTAAAATAGGCTCCAACATTAATAGATGTTTTAACTTGTCAAAACCTTCTTGGCACTTAGTTGTCCACCCAAATTATTCCCCTTTTTGTGTAAATGAGTGATAGGATAGGCAAAATTTGAAAAATCCTCAATGAATTTTCTATAGTATGCTATAATTCCCATGAGTGGTATGAGATTTGACACATCCTTATGTATGGGCCAGTTCAAAATAGCCTTAACATTTTCAGGATAAATACACAATCTTTCCTTTGAAATGACATGACCCAAATATTGTATTATGTCCTTGTAAATTTCACATTTACTAAATTTTTCATATGATTGATATTCTCTCAAATTTTGTACTATTTTTCTCAAATTTTTCATGTTCTTCTTCATTTTTGAAATACAAAAAAATGTCATGTATGAAAACCAACATAAAGTTATCTAGATATTTATTAAGCAAATTGTTAATTAAACACATAAGTTTTGCAGGTGCATTTGTAATACCAAATTGTAACAAGTAAAATTCGTATTGACCATATCTGGTTTGAAAAGTTGTATTCTGAATGCCTTCATCCTTTATTCTTATCTAATGATACCCCCTGCTCAAATAAATTTTTGAGAGTATAATTGTCCTCCTTACTTGCTCAAACTTATCATCAATGCAATGCAATGGGTATTTTTGTTTTATAGTCAATTTTTTAAATTGTATGTAATATATGGCAATTGGTATTCATTTTTTCTAGTCATTTCGTTTAATTGTATGTAATTTACACACATTCTAAATGCACCATCATTATTTTTCACAATTAATATTGAGGAACCCTAATGTGAAAGTTTGGGTCTAATGTAACCTTATTCAGTAATTCCTGTAACTACATGTTCAACTTTAATAAATTAGGAATAATTATTCAATAAGGTGCTCTAGACACTAGGGTAGCTCCTGGTAGTAAATCAATAGAAAAATATATGTATCTACATAGATGTAGTCCTAGAATTTCTTCAGTCAATACATCTTTAAACTCTTTGATCACTAGTAGTTCATCTATTTTTTACTTTCTGACTTCATATTATTTTCTTCAATCTAGAAAAAAAAGAGTTGACAATGATTTCTTGCACTTCTTTTTAGCTACAATGCTAAAATTTGTTTTACTGAAATAGGTTTTTCTATTCCTTTTATCAGTTGTATCATTGCTTATTCATTAACATGATTCACTATATTTTGTAAATGTTTTAGTACATGCATGTGTTTTTCTAGCAAATCATTACCTATCAATAAAGCATATGAACCTAAAGGAAGGGTGTTTAATCTTACATCAGTTGGAAAGCTACATTAGGGGAATTTTGAGGTCTAAAATGGGCCTCGTAAGAAAAATATACAACCAAAATAAACTTTATAAGAACCAATAGGATTCAAGATGATGATGTCAACCATGGGGTATGATTCACCATTTTTGGAGTAAAAGATTTAAAAGATTAAAAATTAATAAAATAATAAAACTACTTTTTCAACTCGTATTTTGGACTTGTCTCCCTAAGGTTTTACTCAAATTTTGAGTTGGAGTACTCCTTGGATGCTAAATTTAATTCCTTATCCAAGGAGTACTAATGTTGCATACTTTTTATGGACCCTACTATAAGAAAAATAATAAATACGTTAAAATGTGATTTCAATCACGTTTTTCATGTATTTATCATTTTTCTCATAGCAGTGTCCATCAAAAGTATGCAACATGGGTACTCCTTTGATGATGAATCAAATTCTGCATCCAATCACATTTTTTATGTACTTCTCATTTTTATTCTATCAGGTTCCATAAAAAGTATGCAACATTGGTACTCCTTCGATGAGGAATCAAATTCTACATCCAACGAGTATTTTCGTTGAAAATTTGAGTAAACCCGTAGGGAGATAAGTTGAAAATACGAGTTGGAAAAATATTTTTTTTATTTTTCCCTCTAAAATTTGATAATGTAATCTAATATTATTCTACTATTTCCAGTATTATTTGATAATTTCCTTAGCATGCCCATTTTATGCCTCAAAATTCCCCTAATTTATAAATTTATAAGACACTATTTTACATGGCTGATTACTTTCCTTTTTGTACCCATTGCTAGTTGTACTAACCATGCATTCTTAAAATTTTCAGACTTTAAATTACACTTTTCACTATATATGAACTAATATAGCTAAGGCTAGCCCATGGATCAATTAGTACATAAACACGATGGTTCCATATGTTACCTTCAATCTCGATTATAGTGGATAGCTTCTTAACTTGTCTATATTCTAAAGTTGCACTTATATTTGGAATGTTTCTTGCAATATCATTTACTATTGTTTCTTCATGCATAGCTTGTATATTATGCATAGATCTAATGTTATATGGACAGTCTTTAAATAGGTGAATTTCTCCACATCCCCAACACCTCAAAGGTTCTTTTTCCTTAAAAACACTCATACATTTCGTATTAAACTCCATTACTTTCGACCTAGTTTGAGATTGAGCATGTTCGAGTTGATTACTTCTGCTGAAATTTTTCCGTTGGTGATCCCTTCCAAAATTATTTAGATATGTAGGTTTTTGTCTCTTCATCACACTTGTAGATATTTTTATCCTTTTTCTTCGAATATTTTGAGCCTTCCATCCATTTTTAAAGTGTTGGTAGCACACTCTTGCATTTATCACTGCTTTGTCCATTGTTTTAAGATTCTCAAACTCAATCCTTTCTCTATAAGAGATTGACAAGAAGTTTAAAAATATATGTACTTTGGCCTTCTCTTCCTTGATGTGGGGGACACAATGTAATATATTGGTGAATTTGGAAACTAATTTATCCATATTTAGTTGTCCCAACCTTAAATAATGTAACTCCTTTTCATGATCATCATCGTACCATTCATTTAAGTATTTAGACTTAAACTGTTTTTCGAATTCCTCCCATGAAACTATATTTTCCTCCAAATTATGCACTATTTTGATACCTTCCATCCAAGGAGGAGGTTTTCCTTGCAATTAATAAATTTTCAGTTTGTCCTTTAGATTAATGTGATACTCATAGATGGAAATACATTGTCATATTGAGAAGCCACAATTATGCATACTCCTCCTTTTCACCATCAAATAAATGAGGATTTATTTTTTTAAATTCCCCATTTAACTCCATTTTTTTCGATTTTTGTGCCTTCAGATTAGTTTTATAAGATTTGTTTCCACTTTCAAAACTTTATTTTTTTGTCTCAAAACTTTTCCTCTTTAGGAGATCTACATTTTTTACATCCCCCTTTGTCTCCATATGTTTATGACTTGAATTTTTAGTCAAATATCCTATCAATTTTTCTTTCTCCTCACTCGACTTTGGCAATAGTTCATGACTGGTTTTGATATTGGTGAGTTCTTACTATAATTTCATCACAATCTCCAAAAATTGAGTTGTTGGATGAGTATATTCTCCTCCCAACTCCACATAAATCCATTCCACTTCCAAAAGAGCTGGATTTGAAGCTTGTGCCATATTGTCTTGTAATGTTTCTTTACTTTTTTACCTTATTACCAACATTAAAACAAATTAGTTTGCATTAATAATCATATATATGATTCTACATACTATTATCTTGTGGTGGCTTCACATAAGACAAGTTTTTGAACCTATGGTTATGATACCATATGTCACATGTCTAACTTTCACACCTAATTTGTTTTTCATTGTATATTTAATTAACTAATATGATTTCTCAAGGCATTGTTTGTCTTGAACGTGCATTTGTCTTCAATAGTGAAGCATGGGAGTTTTCCACTTCTCCTTTAATAAGTATCCCTTTGTTATAAAATTGTGCTTCCTTTCTAGCCATGCTTCATCCTTTCTTATAATTTTCTTTTCCATTATAATAACTTGATGTGTATACATATATCATTTCATGTTAATCAACATATATCTTGTTGAGCTTGATAATACATATTGCGTATATGAACAACACTTTACCTTTGTATTGGGCACATATCATAGAAAATATCAATCTAGCCCTCATAACCCTTCACATGTGTACTCCTTTAGATTTTCCCTTACCCTTTTATTACCTGAGATCTTAAATGATGTTGCATGTGTGGGATTGTGAGGCTTTCTTATGGTTTAATGTGGGCACATAGATACACTTGGTAGTTTCAGAATGGCCACGAGGCTCCTACCCAAGTCAATACAACATGATGTTGACCTGAATCCTTTGAATGATGGAGATCAAATCGGGTTCATTTAAGGGATGATATTGGATGGGGACTAGACCTAAATAGATACCCTAGTATCACTATGTTCACTCAACCTATTTCTTTTTACATTCCACACAACGTCACCCTGGGTTTTGAGGATATCTCTGCATATGTTTCATCCTACAATGGCCATTTGGCCTTGCCTACACTTGTACCTTTTCTATCATGGCCCTCGCCATATCTAAGATGAAAGTGACAAGGTCACGCAGGTATAAGTTTGGTAATTTGTAATATACCATTAAGGAAATTTTTACATCTAAAATGGGCCTCCTAAGGAAATTATAAAATAATAGTGGAAATAATACTATAATATTATATTACATCATCAAATCTTAGAGGGAAAAAAGAAAAAAACTAAATTTTCAACTCATATTTCAACTTATCTCCCTATGGGTTTTCTCAAATTTAGAGTGGCAACACTTGTTGGGTGCATAATGTTATTCCACATCCGATGAGTACCCATGTTGAATACTTTTGATTGTAATCACATTTTTTCATGTATTTCTCATTTTTTGTGTAGAAAGGTCCATCGAAAGTATGCAACATGGGTACTCCTTGGATGAGGAATTAAATTTTGCATCCAACAAGTACTCCTACTTGAAATTTGAGTAAAACCTTAGGGAGATAAGTTGATAATAAGAGTTGAGAAAGTAGTTTTATTATTTTTTTATTTGATTATTTTTTACCCTTTTACTTCAAAAATGGTGAATCATCCCTCATGGTTGACATCATCATATTGAATGTGTTGGTTCTTATAAATTTTATTCTGTTTTACATTTTTCTTAAGAACCCATTTTAGACTTCAAAATTCATCTAATGCATATATCATATTTCATGTCCTTTTTAGTTTCTCATTTTCCAGTAGGATTAACTTTCTATGGGTGTCTTGCCAGTCTTGAGATGGTTAGCTATTTCATTGTGAAATATAGAAGGGATTTTCAACCCCTTCGTGGACCCTGGCTTCAAATATGCGCTAAATATTTCCTCCTGCTACACTGAGGTATTTTTTTTTAAATCATTGTGGCCCAACCAACAATTTCGTTAATAGGGTGATACTAACATATTATCAATCCTAGATTTGTACCTTAAATATGTTAATTTGATTACAGATTTCTATAGATGGCTATCTTCACAATATAGGTAATTTAATGGGTTAACACTACTCTCTTTTCCCAACATCTTGATTTCTACAGAGCGTAATAGGAGGTTCGGTATAGTTATTATTTTTTTTATTTTTTTTGCAACTACGACTTCTATATATGCATACAATCCATATAATGGTTTATATTTTTAATGAATCAACCCACATATTACTACGCCCATTTCATTGGGTGCAAAATTTCTTTTATTCTTACTTTCCATATGGGTTTGAAATTAATGCTTATGGTTTTTAATTACTCTACCTGCGAATGTTGTAATTGGAATTTCCATGTTTCTTTAAGATTTTTATTTTTTCTATAATGACTACATTAAAGTTATTATGCTCCGTTTTGCACAAGGTTGGAGCGTTGGCAATTTTGGGTTACGAAAAGTATATCCTACCTCTCTCATTCTACACAAACTCTGTAATTTTTTTTTTTAACATTGCAGATTTATAACCTCAACCAATAGTTGTATTTATAGGAATGTTTTCTTGTTCAAATGGGTGAATTTATTCAGGATATTAGCTTCGTTTCCAATATTTTTATTATCACTCGCTATGTGACAAGATTTTTCTTACTAATATCCATCCCTTGGATTCCTAAGCTAAGTCTCAGCGAACGTTCTAAGTGTGGTTTCCAACCTAATTCAAGATTTCTTCACAATTTTATCAGCTACCTTAAGATAAATGTATTTTCTAATTTTTGTGTTGGTTTTTTCTCCAACATTATTACATGGATGGATTGGGGCCTCATAATTTTTTCATGGAATTGCGTTGACTAATTATGAATATTAAAGAAATAAAATTTAATTTCACGACATGGTTATTGTTCTCTGCATGTTATTCCTGTGTATATAGTTCTCACTATTAACTCTTTCCATACTGAGGGTTATGTCCACAACTCCTATTTTTTTTACAGGAACATGAATGAATTCAATCTATAATACTTGTAATTATAATTATCCAGTTTATTTTTTGTTTCACCATATTTGTGGATTCAACTAAAATTTTACCTTATGATTAGAATTGTTTCTTGGTTTTATGCGTGGAATTGTATATGGATATTTCCCATTTTATTTTCATTCATTTATGCATATATGTGTTCCCATGTAAGCAAAATATTTGTATAATACTGCTATATAGGTTTCTCTTATGAGCTAATTTGTGTTAATTTAATTATAGTGCTACTATTTAGTTATTTAGGACTCTCCTATTTGTACTCATATTTAGTACTTATTGCAGGCCAGTTTACTCACTCTGTGTTCGTATAAAACTAAGAACATGTTATGACCCTTTATTTCTCTCTCCATAACTTAACTCATATATAAAATACAGAAATGTAAATTTACCAAATGGTTTTGATTTAGCTATTGGTATTCTCATCTCATGTAAAATCCTTCTTTTTTTTCATTTGTCTAAATACCCCTGACTTTTTTTCTCTAATTAGTCCCAAGGCCAACATTCTTTCCTTTATGATGGTTTCATCGAGTTGAGATTGAATTGTATACATTGTTTGATTAGGTGAATATTGTATACAAGTTTTGACATATTTACACCATATTGAGTACTTTAAATTACTATTTTCATCATGATTACTATATACATATTTATTAAAATAGTAATCAAGAATGATAAATTTTCTTGACCATAGATTTACATTATCACTCTTTATTAATTTCATGGAATCGTTAGAATCATCCCACTATGTACAAGGACTCTTACTATTTGAAATTGTCTTGAGGAAAATCATGATACCATTCAACCTTGACCAATCCCATTAACTGATTAAACTAATGAATATGAGATTTCATATATCATGTATATGTACAAGGTTTGTACAAGGTTACTTTATCTGTAATTTTCCTCTTTGTCTAACTTACCATTTAAAAAGTTACAGTTTTACACAGAAGAGAAACATAATAATACTATATAATATTTTTTTCCTATTATAAGTATGCATGTGCCATTATGATTTCCCTTTTCAATTTATAAACCTATTTGTTCATTAGTAAATCGAATAGGTCTTGTATACACCCACAGATTAGTCTTTTATATAGGTTCACATATATGGAGAAAATTGAAACTTCAATATTTATTCCCAAAAACATTTCAACATAACAAAAATACATATCAACACCCATACAACATCAATAAGAAAACATAACCAGAGTTCAATTCTACACGTAATTACTAAATGGAAAAAATACAAGAACCGAGCACGTTCCTCTCGACCATGAGTTGCCTCTTCTAGTTCTCCCCGAGCTAATGTCTTATTTCCACCAAAATCGACACCTTTTATTCCTAGGTGGTTTTACTTATAAATACTCTTCCAAGTGGGTTTTTACAATAGTGTACCACTTTAAGGTATATCAACCTTTTTTTGTAGGTCTTTTTTTTTTCGTAGGTATTCTTTCTATTTTTCTTTATAACCTTCCTTTTTCACCCAAAAAACTTTATTCCAGCCTACTTAGTATATTTCTCCAACTAAGTGATTTAAGAAAATCTTTATGCTTCTAATTATTTTCTCCTAGGGAATTTTTTTAGGCTCAATTTCAGTGAAGGTCCATCATGTGGACTTGACCACCAAATTTTTTTCCCAAGCTGAAAAGAAATATCTAAACTCTAATTCTCTTTCTTGAGTTTTATTCCAAACAATTTATTTAATATATCCACAATTATAAAATAATTACATTATCAAAAAAATCCAAACATGGCTTCCATAACCATTTGTGAGCCCTAGTATTGCACCAAGAGTGCTGCAAGTCCTAGAGGCTACTCAACTTTACTTTATCAACCCAGGGTCCATACAAACTTGGAGGTGATAGTACTATATAGACAATAGATGAAATATACTCATGTCATACTCTTCTCAATTATACGATGAGGAGGTACTGCTAAGGTTACTTCTAGTAAAGGAAGTCTTTCACACTTCTGAATGACAGCTAAGACTAAAAAAAACTCATGAATATTACTCTATCAACAAGGAAAGAAACTATTCTGTAACATCCCCTCTTCACACCACAAATTTTTTTTTTTCTATATCAATAATTGATTTACTTTTGGCTACTTTCAACCATTGAAGTCAACTTAGTAAATTTATTTACCCCTATTCACCAGAGGTAACTCTCATACATATATAAATATATATATAACTTGAACACCATTTATGAATACCTCTTTATGTAATGATTTTTCACACCCTTTACAATTTTTTTCTACTATTTGGTGACACCTTTACAACCAAATATATATATGCGGCCATCACCCACTATTCAAATAACTTACATAAAATTACCTTTTTGCACATATTGAATCGATTTGGACATATTAACAACTGTCACACTACTTTACACTCTTGCCATATATGATGCAAATTTATTCGCCATGTATGTTTACATTAGCTTGATCATGATTTTCATGATGATTTCGTATCTCTCCTATGCATGTTATGGATATTGACCCGGCTATATGGTTTCATTATCTTTATATGTCACGCATTGCCAATTGGAGATTTGTATTAATGTGGAATACAAATATTACTCCGTATCATGGAATTTATGAGGTTGGCATGTATTGGTAATCTCAATTCACATTTTGTCCTTTTGTCTTAATTGCAAACCTATGCGTTGAACCATAAAATGGTACTACCACCTTCATATATTGATTCTACAGAGATTTAGTACCAGCTCTTTATGAATTTTATATTGGATTATACACAATAGAGGTACCATCGAATTTAATAAGGGAATGATTCATATTTTTATGCCGGATATGTTGTATTAATCCCTAGGCACTCATCTTTTGCACCTTGATTATAGATCTATCGCCAGATGTATGGTTGCGATGCTTCGGTTTGAATTAGGTTTCATACCCTATCGTTCTTATTTAACTCGTCTATCATGTCTTGCATTTATTTTTACCCGGTCATTTCTACGTTATGTGTTATTGCATTAGTGCGTGGCCATATCTTCCAAGCTCGAGAATTCTATTTTTAAATCCAGACTTCCTTTGCATCTTCCTTCGGGAATCTACCAGGTATGAATGGGTTCGTTGCTATCGTGTTCACCATGTATTCATTAAAGTTTCACTGAAGATTTACGTGTTATCTCTTTCACGTCTTCTTGGTTGTTTGTTATCTTCTCTCGCATTTGGTTACCTTGGCTCTGTAATATCAGTGAGCTCGTTTGGTTCTTGTGGAAATTATTTAGCCACACTGAATGTTATTTTTCTACAAAAATGGTCCTCGTATGATATAATTTTGTTGTAATTATAATGATGGCTTAGTTCTTCTGGCTGATGGTTTTGTCACCATCTCTTGCCATCATTTTCTGAGTAACCTTTGATATCAGTACCAATAGCCACTCGTTTATTTTTGTTCTCTGTCTTTTCCATTCAAGTTAAAATTTGTTTGTAACATATGTTTTTTTTTATAAGGTATATCTTTCCACAGTGCGTATGGAATTTCCAGTATGTTGTGTATGATTCGACCCTCCCATACGTGGTAAGGAGTATGAGGATTCAACTCCTTAGGGTTTAAAATCACACTGGTTTGACTTGAAGATTTTATTTCTTCATACATATAATGTGGTTTTATTTCTTATAGATTTCCCTTGGTTTGGCTCGAGAGCGATACTGCTACGCTTAAGTATCCATTTCAAGTTTTGACATTGTTATTTAACACTCTCGAGTAATCGAATTGTCTGAGAATTTCCGAGACTAACTCTATTTCGTATGCTGACATTTACAATTAACGAATTATTAATTTGGGGTTTTGTTGAGATTCCACTTAACACATAGTTCATTCCCACTTAAAGTTTTAACAACTCTTTCTCTACTGTTCCAGGTCGGTTAATTCGTTCATCTAGCTTGAATCAAAAGATTTTCCCTCTAGACTGAGTCTATATGTGGTCTCAGAAATTATGCTCGACTTTTAAACCACATAATTAATTTTTTGTATAATATAATTTGGATTCCATTGCAATCTAGATAGTGGATACTTTGACATAATAGCTTTTTATTTACACAAATTCAAAGAGTATACTAATACCTGTGCATAAAATTATACTTATTCTGGAAGTACTGGACTTCCTCACAAAAAAATTTCTATTTCATTCTGTAATTAAGTGGACACTTATTTATTTATTACAGGCTTCAAATATATATATATATATATATATATATATATATATATATATATATATATATAAGAAGTTATCAATCTTTTGATTGCACATGTGTAAGTCTTTGAATTTCCTCTCCTCTGTATCAGCATAATGACAGAGTTTTCTAAATAACTTATAGTACTAATGTAGCATGTGAAATTTCTATCTTCTTATTTTAACTTATGACATATAGTGCATTGTAGAAGTTCATTTTTATAATTGTATTCCTCTCATTTCTGTTCAATATAATCAACCAAAATGTACCAAATTAATTCCCTATATCACTAGACAAAGAATGAATATCATGGTAATAGTTAGATACATACTGTTCAAAGTAAATTATCTGGATTTACATTTATTGCTAACCCCAGTCTTATACATAGGCATATGGTTCAATTTTAATAACCTATGAAATTTATTTTTAACTATACCTGTAACTGAATGCATACTATAACGTTCCCTTATATGTATTTTCTAAATTTCAAATTGTAAATCCTATTATAATTTCCATTACATTCCAGTATGGTAGAAAGATATAGTATAAATCATCTGTACTATAATAGAATACAATACCATAGACATTGGAATTAAATTTATGTTCCATCTTTTTATCACAGAAGTTAGATCTTAGTCTCCGACTTAATGGCTTTCTCTTTTTCTAATAATACTTGTACATCACTTAGCATAATAATTTCTATGGTATAGAAGCAGTTTAAAAATTTTACCTCTACATAGTCCCTGGGAATAAAATATCTTCCGATTTAAACCTGTATTGGTTTAGAGATTTAGATGGATATTTCTGAAGAGATTTATCCTACTACTCTACAGATTTGAAAAGAGAATACTCTCCATTAACTCTGTTAAAAGTAATGACTCACATACTGCAGCATATACTTAATATTTATCACACTTTAAATTCATAATTGATTTAATATTTTATGAGTCTAAATTCTTCCTAATCCGTACATAGATATATCTGTACATTTACAGAAGCAGACTAAAGTTAGAATTTTAAGAATTTATTGGAGTAGTATATATGTCCAGATTTAAACCATTAGCCAATTTAGAGATTTTGGATGATATTCCATATATTTCCTATTCCTACAACTGTACAGAATTTAGAGGATTAATTTCTTCTGAACAGTTCTGTTAAATGTAAGAAATAACAACTTCAAAATTTTATTTTAAAAATAACATATACGACAATGTACCATATTGCCCCTCAATAGGAATCTTATCCATGCATAAAACTTGTGAACATACCACTTCTGCAGATGACCAATCCTCCCAACCTTAGAGTTCCTCTGTCTCCAGAACTCACCCCCGAGCTGAGATCCCCTCCTAGAACAGACCAACCTCAATCTATTCTGGAATAGCTTTTTTAAGCTTATGCTCTCCCCAAAGCCTATTTCTAATTCTGCGTCCAGAATTACATGATGCTTTTATTCCTATTTTCCTAGACTTTCCTTATTTAGGGACTTTAAAGTTGCTTTCTACTTTTCTAGCTTTTTACCTCTTCCCAACTACTCTCCACATCATTGGGGAAATTTAGATTTTTCCTCAAAAATCTAAATTAGAAATAAATTCTTTCAAGGTTTTTTTGAAAGATTTTTGGGGAAAGTCTTATCCTCTTTCCATACCTCATGGATTTGGCAAGTGATCTCAAAAATCTCATTTGGTCAACATGCACAGAAATATTTTATTTATTTTTCATAATTAAATAATTAATTACATTCACATCATAACTATCCATTGGGGTCCACTCCCCTTTGGACAGAAGTTCAAATGTCTAATTTGAAAACATAAAACTAGGGGTGTTACATATTCCCCCTCTGAAAACAAACACCATCCTCGATGTTTACAACTAACTATTAGAGTTCATTTTTGCAAATAGATATGGATATTATTCCATAATCTCTGCTTCTCTTTCCCACGTAGCTTCTTCAGTAGTAAAGTGCTTCCACTGCACCTTTACTCTTGCTACTGTTCCATTTCTTAATTCAATTTCTTCCTGCTCTAATATTTTAAGTGGTTCTGGAAGGAACTCCCCTTCTGGTTCCACCTGTATCACATTATAATCAGCAATATGAGAAGCATCATGTACATATCTTTTTAATAACGAAACGTGAAACACATCATGCACTTTAACATGAGGAGGTAAGGCCAGCTTATAAGAAACTAGTCCCACCCTTTCTACCACCTCAAAAGGCCCACAATATCTAGGGGCCAGTTTTGCACAAATTCCAGCATAAAGTGTGCTCTTTTTTGGTTTAATACACACATACACATGATCACCCACTTTGAATTCTCGATGCACCCTCTTCTTATCAGCATAGTTTTTCTGTCGATCTTGTGTAGTCTTGATGTTTCTCTGTATTTGTTTGACAATCCTTTCCATTTCTTGTAGAGTATCTCGCCCGAATACTAGCTTATCTCCAGGTTGGCTCTAGCTTAAAGGAGTACGACACTTTCTTTCGTAGAGTGCTTCAAAGGGACTCATTTTGATAGAGGATTGATAGCTGTTGTTATAAGCGAATTCGACTAAATGCAAGTATTCTTCACATTTTGACAGCCTATCTATCACATACATTTTCAGAATATCCTCCAAAATCTGGTTTGTTCTCTCTATTTGACCATCCGTCTGAGGGTGATAAGTAGTACTAAAATTCAGTTTAGTGCCCATGCCCCCAAACAGAACTTTCCAGAAGGCGGCTATGAACTTAGCATCTCTATCTGAAATAATCATCTTTGGGACCCCCTGTAGCCTTACTATTTCTTTTAGGAACACATTTGCTACTTGGGCTATCCCAAAGGTAGATTTTTCAGGTATGAAATGTGCAGCCTTTGTTAAAGTGTATAACACTACCATCACTGAGTCATGTTGGTACTTTGTTCTGGGTAACCCAGTTATGAAATCTATAGAAACAGTGTCCCATTTCCATTCTGCAATTGGCAAGGGATTTGAAAGACCAGCTAAATGCTGATGTTCAACTTTAACTAGTTGACACTCCATGCATCTAGCTAAATAGTTTGCTACATCCTTTTTCATTTCTGGCCAAAAAAATTTATTTTTCAAGGTTGTAAGCATTTTCTGATATCTAGGATGTCCTGAATATGGTTTTTTATGATATTCATCTAGGATTTATTTTTTCAAAGAATCCACATTGGGGATGTACAATCTATTTTTATAGCAGATCAACGCTTTCTGGTTTTGAATGTATTCAGCCATTTATTTTTTCAGTATTTTCACTTGTAGATTCTCATATTCTGGATCCTGATCTGCTACCTTTTTAACTAGTTCTTCTAAGTAAAAAATAGCACTACTCCCAATGATGCTTATGTTTTGGTAAGCATTTCTGCTTAGAGCATCAACAATTTTGTTTTCTTTCCCTTTGATATGTTTTATATCCATATCAAATTCACTCAGAAAAGGCAGCCATCTGCCTTGTCGAGCATTCAAATCGGTTTGAGAAAACAAATACTTGAGACTAATATGATTTGTCATCAATGTAAATTTTTTTCCAAGAAGATAGTGTCGCCAAATCTTTAAGGCGTGAATTACAGCAACCAGTTCCAGATCATATACATTGTAATTTTGTTCATGTGTTTTAAGTTTTCTAGACTCATATGCAATAACATAATTTTCTTGCAACAACACTCCTCCTAATCCCTCTCTACATGCATCAGTACACACAAAAAACTCTTTGTCAGGATCTGCAATCTTCAGTATAGGGACTGTAGTGAGTTTTAATTTTAGTTGTTCAAAGCTGTTTTGGAATTTTTCAGTCCACTCAAATTTGGTTCCTTTTCTCTGTAGTGAAGTTATGGGATATGCTATTGTAGAAAACCTTTCCAAAAACCTTCGATAATAACCTGTAATCCCCATAAACGATCTTACTGCTGAAACATCAGTCGGCAACGACTATTCTCTAATGGCCTTTATTTTCTCAGGGTCAAAAACCAATCCTTGTTCAGAAATGATATGCCCCAGATATTGAATCTTGTCTTTATACAATTCACATTTACTAAATTTGGCATATAATTGGTTTTCCTTCAAAGTTTGCAAAACTATCCTTAAGTGTTCTTGGTGCTCTTCCCCACTTTTTGAATAAACCAGAATATTGTCTATGAACACTAGTATGAATTTATCTAAGTACTTGTTCAAAACACTGTTCATTAAGTACATAAAAGTGGCAGGGGCATTTGTCAAACCGAAAGGTAGGACTACAAATTCGTAGTGACCATACTTGGTTCGAAAATTTGTTTTACTAATATCTTCTTCCTTAATTCTGAGTTGGTGAAACCAGTCCTCAGATCAATCTTAGAAAATACTGAAGCCCCTCTCACCTGATCAAAAAGGTCATCAATTCTTGGCAATGGGTACCAGTTTTTGATTGTCATCTTATTCAATTGCTGGTAGTCAATGCACGTTTTGAAGGTTCCATCCTTCTTTTTCACAAACAACACTGGTGCTCCCCAAGGAGATACACTTGGTCTGATGTAACCTTTATCCACCAGGTCTTGCAATTGCATCTTCAACTCCATGAGTTCAGAGGGGCTCTAGAAACAGGTGTTGCTCCTGGCACCAAATCGATGGAAAAATCGATTTCTCTTTTGAGGGGAAGATGAGGAATCTCATCTGGAAAGAATTATTTGAAATCTCTTACCACTGGTAAAGTGTCTAGCAGGTTTTCTTCAGGTTGCTGCCCTAATTCTTCAACATGTACAGTATATACTTGATATCCTTTTCTAGCTGTTCTTTTTAATTTCAGAGCTGATATTTGTCTTACAGAGATTGGTTTTGGTTTTCCTTTTAGTATAAAGGGTCTCCCTTCCTCATCTATGCAATGAAGAGTTTTATCCCAACAATTCATCATAGCCTTTATTTTTTCTAACCAATCCATGCCTATCATCAAATCATATGAGCCTAAGGGTAGAATGTTTAAATTTACTTATGTCTCGAAATCATTTAATTTAATGGTTGTTTTAGGAAATTTATGAGTTACTTTTTGTTTGGTACTAGTGGCTAACTAGACCAACCAAGACTGTTGGAATTTTTCAGTTTTGAGATTACATTACTCTACAAATTGTGGACTAATGTAACTCAAAGAAGCACCTGAATCAATTAAAACTATAACAGATTGGTCAGAAATCTTACCTTCCATCTCGACCATAGTAGCCTGATGTTCTGCTTGTTGGTTTTCCAAGGCTGCACTGATAGTATGTATATTCCTTGCTATATCATTTACTATGGTAGCTTCTCTATCTCTCATAATCATCTCAATATTTCGGTGTGGATAGTCCCTCAATAGATGAGGTTCTCCGTAACCCCAACATTTCAAAGGCTCCCACATTTTAACTGTTCCTTCCTTCTTATTATCTCCATCAATTTGTTTTGAACCAACTTGGGATTAAGTATTTTGAATTTCCTTTGGCTTGTTAAATTTCTTCCGCTGATGATCCCTACCAAATTTCTTCAAGTAAGCTAGTTTCAGTTTCTTTCCTTTGAATTCACCCTTTTTTACCTAGATTTTTCCATGTTCACTCTTTCCTTTAAACTACTGGTAGCATAATCTAGCTTTCCTCACTGCTTCGTCCATAGTTTTTGGATTATTGAACTCTATTTTCTCCTTATACACAAAAAGCAAGAAGTTCAAAAACCTTTGTACCTTTGCCTTCTCTTCACGAATGTAAGGAACATACATTAACAAATTTGTGAAATTGGTGACAAACTCATCTATGGTGAATTGTCCCAATCTGAGTTCGTGGAACTCCTTTGCTTTATCAATGTAATAGTGTTCATTCAAATAGCGGTTTTTAAACTTGACTTGGAAATCTTCCCAAGTCACTGTTTTTTCATCAATGGCATGCACCATTTTTGTCTCCTCCCACCACAAGGTAGCCTTACCCTGCAAATAGTATATAGCTAATCTAGCCTTCATATTTCTCTCATATTCATAGACCTGAAAATACTCAATCAAATTCAACAGCCATGCCTCAACATCTTCCTCCTTCTCTCCACCATAGGAGGTAGGTTTAATTTTTTGGAATTCACCCTGTAATTCCTTCCTCTATCTAGACTGATGTCTATTAGTATCATCTTCCTCAGAATCATCTGAGAACTTGACTTTCTTCCTCTTTCCAGAACCTTCACCTTCTTGGCTGTTCCGCAAGGTCAGTTCTCTTATCAGCTTTTCCTGTTCTTCACTGGCTAATGATAGCCTTTCATTTTGGCTTCTTAGCTCAGCCATATCCTGTTGCAACTTATTTAACATAGCCACCAAAGGAGCATTGGGATCTGGTGTGTTATCTCCATCACCCAGATCAACATAAATTTTATCTCATTCAGCCATTGAATTTTCAGTTCCAGTACCACTATACACTAAACAAAACAACATCAGTAACAAAAGAATTTTATTTATTTTTTCCAAAAAAAAATATAATTGGTACAGTGAGCACAACAACAACCCAGTTTTCTAACATGATCTCTGATACCATTTGTAACGTCCCCTCTTAACACCACACAATTTTTTTTTTTCTATATCAGTCACTAATTTACTTCTAACTACTTTCAACCATTGAAGTCAACTTAATAAATTTATTTACCCCTATTCACTAGAGGTAACTCTCATACATATATAAATATATATATAACTTGAACACCATTTATGAATACCTCTTTATGTAATGATTTTTCACACCCTTTACAATTTGTTTCTACTATTCCGTGACACCATTACAACCAAATATATATATGCGGCCATCACCCACTATTCAACTAACTTACATACAATTAGCTTTTTGCACGTATTGAATCGATTTGGACTTATTAACAACTCTCACACTACTTTACACTCTTGCCCTATACGATGCAAAGCTATTCGCCATGTATGTTTACATTAGCTTGATCATGATTTTCATGATGATTTCGTCTCTCTCCTATGCATGTTATGGATATTGACCCGGCTATATGGTTTCAATATCGTTATATGTCACGCATTGCCAATTGGAGATTTGTATTAACGTGGAATACAAATATTACTCCCTATCATGGAATTTATGAGGTTGGCATGTATTGGTAATCTCAATTCGCATTTTGTCCTTTTGTCTTAATTGCAAACCTGTGCGTTGAACCATAAAATGGTACTACCACCTTCATATATTAATTATATAGAGATTTAGTACCAGCTCTTTATGAATTTTATATTGGCTTATATGAAATATAGGTACCATCGAATTTAATAAGGGAATGATTCAGATTTTTACGCTGGCTATGTTGTATTAATCCTCAGGTGTTCATAATTTGCACCTAGATTATAGATCTATCGCCAGATGTATGGTTACAATGCTTCAATTTGAATTAGGGTTCATACCCTATCGCTCTTATTTAACTCGTCTATCCTGTCTTGCATTTATTTTTACTCGGTCATTTCTACGTTATGTGTTATTGCATCAGTACATGGCCTTATCTTCCAAGCTCGAGAATTCTAGTTTTAAATCCAGACTTCCTTGGCGTCTTCCATCGGGAATCTACCAGGTATGAATGGGTTCGTTGTTATCGTGTTCACCATGTATTCATTAAATTTTCACTGAAGATTTACGTGTTATCTCTTTCATGTCTTCTTGGTTGTTTGTTATCTTCTCTTGCATTTGGTTACCCTGGCTCTGTAATATCAGTGAGCTTGTTTGGTTCTTGTGGAAATTCTTTAGCCACGCTGAATGTTATTTTTCTACAAAAATGGTCCTCGTTTGATATAATTTTGTTGTAATTATAATGATGGCTTAGTTCTTCTAACTGATGGGTTTGTCACCATCTCTTGCCATCGTTTTCTGAGTAACCTTTGATATCAGTACCAATAGCCACTCGTTTTTTTCGTTCTTTGTCTTTTCCATTCAAGTTAAAATTTGTTTGTAACATTTGTTTTTTTTTATAAGGTATATCTTTCCACAGTGGGTATGGCATTTCCAATATGCTGTGTATGATTCGACCCTCCCATACGTGGTAAGGAGTATGAGGATTTAACTCCTTAGGGTTTACAATCACACTGGTTTGACTTGAAGATTTTATTTCTTCATACATATAATGTGGTTTTATTTCTCACAGATTTCCCTTTGTTTGGCTCGAGAGCGATACTGCTACGCTCAGGTATCCATTTCGATTTTTGACATCATTATTTAACACTCTTGGGTAGTCGAATTGTCTGAGAATTTCCGAGACTAACTCTATTTCATATGCTGAAATTTACAGGTAACGAATTATTAATTGGGGTTTCATCGAGATTCCACTTAACACATAGTTCGTTCCCGCTTAAATATTTAACAACTCTTTCGCTACTATTCCTAGTCGGTTAATTCATTCATTTGGCTTGACTCAAAATATTTTCCCTTTAAACTGAGTCTATATGTGGTCTCAAAAATTATGCTCGATTTTTAAACCACATAATTAATTTTTTGTATAATATAATTTGGATTCCATTGCGATCCAGACAATAGATACTTTGACACTAGATTTTTATTTTACACAGATTCAAAGAGTATACTAATACCTATGCATACAATTATACTTATTCTGGAAGTACCATAATTCCTCACAAAATTTTTTCTATTTCATTCTGTAATTAAGTGGACACTTATTTATTTATTACAGGCTTCATCTATATATATATATATATATATATATATATATATATATATATATATATATATATATATATATATATATATATATATATATATATATATAAGTAGTTATCAATCTTTTTATTGCACATGTGTAAGTCTTTGAATTTCCTCTTCTCTGTATCAACATAATGACAGAGTTTGCTAAATAACTTATAGTGCTAATATAGCATGTGAAATTGCTATCTTCTTATTTTAACTTATGACATATAGTGCATTGTAGAAGTTGATTTTTATAATTTTATTCCTCTCATTTCTGTTCAATATAATCCACCAGAATATACCAAATTAATTCCCTGTATCACTAGACAGAGAATGAATATCATGGTAATAGTTAGATACATACTGCTCAAAGTAAATTATCTGGATTTACATTTATTTCTAAGCCCTAGTCTTATATATAGGCATATGGTTCAATTTTAATAACCTCCGAAATTTATTTTTAACTACACCTGTAACTGAATGCATACATAACCTTCCCTTACATGGGACTTACATGTATTTTCTAAATTACAAATTGTAAATCTTGTTATAATTTCCATTACATTCCAGTATGGTAGAAAGATATAGTAGAAATAATATGTACTATAGTAGAAGACAATACCATGGACATTGGAATTAAATTTATGTTCCATCTTTTTATCACAGAAGTTAGATCTTAGTCTCTAACTTAATGGCTTTCTCTTTTTTCTAATAATACTAGTACAACACTTAACATAATACTTTCTATGGTATAGAAGAAGTTTAAAATTTTTACCTCTGCATAGTCCTTGGGAATACAATATCTTCTGATTTAAACCTGTATTGGTTTAGATATTCAGATGGATATTTCTCAAGAGATTTATCCTACTACTATACAGATTTGAAAAGAGCACACTCTCCATTAAATCTGTTAAAAGTAAGGACTCACATACTATAGCAGGTACTTAATATTTATCGCACTTTAAATATCCATACATAGATATATCTGTACATTTACAGAAGGAGACTAAAGTTACAATTTTAATAATTTATGGGAGTAGTATATATCTCCAAATTTAAACCATTAGCAGGTTTAGAGATTCTGGATGATATTCCCTATAATTCCTATTCCTACAACTGTACAGAATTTAGAGGATTAATTTCTTCTGAACATTTTTGTTAAATGTGAGAAATAACAACTTCAGAATTTTATTTTAAAAATAACATATACGATAATGTACCATATTGCCCCTCAACAGGAATCTTAACCATCCATAAAACTTGTGAACATACCACTTCTGTAGATGACCAATCCTCCCAACCTTAGAGTTCCTCTGTCTCCAGAACTCACCCCCAAGCTAAGATCCTCTCCTAGAACAGACCAACCTCAATCTTTTCTGGAATAGCTTATTTAAGCTTATGCTCTCCCCAAAGCCTGTTTCTAATTCTGCGTCTAGAATTACAGGATGATTTTATTCTTGTTTGCCTAGGCTTCCCTTATTTAGGGACTTTAAAGCTTCCTTCTACTTTTCCAGCTTTTTACCTCTTCCCAACTACTCTCCACATCATTGGGGAAATTTAGATTTTTCCTCAAAACTCTAAATTAGAAATAAATTCTTTCAAGGTTTTTTTGAAAGATTTTTGGGGAAAGTCTTAGCCTCTTTCCATACCTCATGTATTTGGCAAGTGATCTCAAAAATCTCATTTGATCAACATGCACAGAAATATTTTATTTATTTTTCATAATTAAATAATTAATTACATTCACATCATAATTATCCATTGGGGTCCACTCCCCTTTGGACAGAAGTTCAAATGTCTAATTTGAAAATAGAAAACTAGGGGTGTTACATATTCTATATCATAATGAATGATGTAGCTTTCTGCAAGAAAGATAAATTCACACTTAAGCTAATGCAAGAAATAATGTCGAACTAAGTGGCATTCGTGATGTAAATTTTTGAATTGAACTTGCAGAAATGGAAACTAATCTAGGAATACATGCTGAAAAAAATGAATTATTGAACTCTATATATCTCATGCTTAAATTTTATGCTTCACAATTAATATATCAATGAACTGACAATGCTTTTAAATAACTCTTTTTTGTAGCAAAATAAGGAGGCGCTGAGGTGACCTAAGAGGGTCTTTGACTCATGGTTTCAGAGCTAAAGGTGTCTTGAAGGCTATGTCATGTATAGCTAAGGTGAAATAGAGGCTTTGGGATAAATAAGTGGCTGGTTGGCCCTGCTAAATGGTCTAATACATCATTTCTTGTAGGGCTACAAGATGTCCTGAAATGCTACAGGAAATAGGCTGAGGGTAGTTTGAGGCCAGAAATGGTGAGGATAGGAGTAGGAGAGGTGGAATAAAGGTTCATCTAGGTCGATGAAGGGTTTTGAACCCATTGGTAAAGCTCAAAAATTCTCTAAAATCATGTCTTATGCCTCCAAGGTGGATCTTGGTGTTGTGGTGGTGCTTTCCAAAAACGGGTCTGAAGGTAATTTGGTTGGAAGTTCATTGATGAGGGGTGGAAACTGAAGCTATTGGTGTTTGGGAAGTCCTAATTTTCTACTCTACTCAAACCTAAAAGTAAAATACGTGTTCATGGATTCATCATTCACAAATCTATCATGAAAATGGTTGAGAAGATGAGTTGAATTTAAGAGAACCTACCTATCTACTTGAAATAGAAAAATATCTTCGCATCTACAACATGTTAATGATAAACAAATAAACCTATATACATTTTCCAAGAAATCATAAAATGAAATAAATTTTGGGTCTATGGTGAAGATTTACCGTCCTCAATCTCCAGTGGAAGAGGTGAGAGGGGGAATCTTTAACACATAGGTTTTAGGTTTTATATTCTACTACAACATGAAATGAATAATATTAACTATAAAAAAAAAATGAAATGTAAGGAAACTAACTACAAAGACCATGAAATGAAGGGAAGATAACTACAACAACATGAAATTTAAACACAAATACAGAAGAGAGGCTCAGGCCAAGGGATTAGGCCCTAACCCACGAGCTCAGCTCCCTAAAACTAAATTAGTGAAGAAGAAAGTGACTACTCATTTTATTTCATAACCAATCTAGTAGAATACATATGAAAGTCACAAATGTATATTACAAGAGCTAAGAGTGCTCTATATATCTCCAGAAATCAAATCCTAGTGAGCTCTTGTTCAACCCTATTTATCCTAAAGGGTAGCTACCAATAGCTCCCTAAAAATTAGATGGCTTGTCTCCTTGGAACTCGAGAGAAGTGGATCTTGGCTCCCTTTGACCTTCCACTTACTTGGATGCCTTTAATTTTCATTTGTTTGAGGAGAATCTCGAGGATATCTTGGCTTCCTTTAGGAGTGAAGGAGGTGGTAAACACCCTACAATCACTCCTTGTTGTCTACTCGGAGCACTAATTGTGAAATTTTCCTCAAAAAATGACATATTCTCTTGATTTTCCTGCATTTAAAACACATTAGGCTTTCATAGTATGACAACCCTTAATACACCATCTACAATAAGAAACGTATGACCATAATGAAATTGAATGTGATAGAGAGAATAACTAGGTTAAATAGGGGACAATTAACCCTTTAAAATGTACCTAATGATTTTTCTCTTCAACCATTCAATCCAGTAATAGTTCTATGTCTAAATATAATCAATTTTTAAGAAGTAGAAATGTAGGGGTGTTACATATTCCCCCATTTTAAATAAACACCATACATGTTGTTTATCATTCAGTTCTTTTATTTTTGTAAAAGGTATAGAAATGATTCTCGCATAGTTTCCTCCATCTACCAGGAGGAATCCTCTGTGGTAATGTGCTTCCATTTAAATTCGACCTAGGCGATGGCCCGATTTCAGAGCAAGGTTTCTCTCGATCAAATATTTGAAGTGGTTCTACCTATAAATATCCTTTTGGCTCCACCTATATCAAATTAAAATCAATGACATGAGAGTTATCATGAACATATTTATTGAGGAAAGATACATGAAAAACATTGTGAACTTTTATATTGCGAGGAAATGCCATCTGATATGATAATAGATCGACTTTGTCTAGGATTTAAAATGGACCACAAAACCATGGTGATATTTTAGGACAATTTCCTGGTCTTAGAGCTCTCTTTCTTGGTTTAAAGTTTACATGCACATGTTTTCTGACTTTAAATTCCCTTTTTCTCTCTTTTGATCAACATAAATTTTTTGTATATGGTGTGTAAGTTTTAGACTACGACTAATTTTTCTCACCACCTGTTCCATTTCCTATAGTGCATCTAGTCCTATGATCAACCTATCTTCCAACTCACTCTAGATGAGAGGCGTATGGCTTTTTATTCCATATAAATCCTCAAAGGGACTCAATTTGATAGGCGCTTGGTAACTATTGTTATAAGAAAAGTCTCCTAAGTGCAGGAAGTCCTCCAACTTAGTAATTTAGTCCCTCACATGCATTATTAACATGTCTTCTAGAATGTGATTGGTTCTTTATATTTCTCTATTAGTTTGGGGGTGATATGGAGTACTAAAACTAAGTTGGATTCCCATTCATTTGAAAAAGGTTTTGCAAAACTTGGAGGTGAACTTATCATCCCTATTGGGAACCGACATTTTTGGTATCCCCTGTTTCTAAAAAAATTTGAACTTAAAAATGTCTACAATTTGTGTTGTTCCAAATGTAGATTGCTCCAGTATGAAATGTGTTACCTTACTTAGTTTGTCTAAACCACCATAATGGAGCCGTGTTTCATTCTTTTTCTTGGTAGTCTCATAATAAAGTCTATAGAAATCATTTCCCATTTACACTAGGGAATGGGTAGTGGGTTTAACAATCCAACTAGGTGTTGGTGTTTAACCTTCACTTGCTAACACTCTAGATATTTATATAAATATTATGCCACTTCTTTATTCATACAAATCCAATAAAATTATTTTCTTAATGTTGATATTATATTTTGGTACCATCGATGTTTTCCATATAGTTCCTTGTGATGATAATTTTAGATAATTTTTTTCAAAGAATTAGAATTTGGGATGTAAAGTCCATTTTTGTGCATCAATAGTTTTTCTAAATTTTCTACGCAATGAGAGACTTATGTTTGCTACAATTTTTTTTGAATTTCCTGATAAATTTCTTCTTCCTCTATTGAATTTATGATCTATTCAACAAAATATGTTTTAGCACTACCAACAAAAAATTTCATTAGTGAATTTCCATGTATACTTAAAGAATTTACTAAATTTTTTTTCCCTTAATGTGACATATCTAAAATTCAAATTTGCTACCATCCACCTAGATTTTCCAACATTCATATTTGATTAGCTCAAAAAAAAAAATTCGAGCTAATGTGATCAATAACAAGTGTGAAATATTTTCCAAGTATTTAGTGCCTCCAAATTTTTAAAGCATGGATGACAATAACTAATTCAAAATAAATATTTCATAATTGTTCTCATGTGTTTTTATTTTCCTCCACTTATAGGCCACTACATATTTTTCATGCATTTAACAAATGGCTAGCCCTTCCAAACAAACATCGATACATACTACAAACTCATTTTATGGGTATTCCATCTATAGAATATGCACTACCATTAATAGATGTTTTAGCTAGTCAAAACTTTCCTAGAAATTATCGTTCCGCTAGAATTTTAACCCCTTTTTCTGTAAATAAGTGATAGGATAGGTCTTCTTTGAAAAAACCTCATTGAATATTTTGTAGTATAAATTAATTCCCATGAAGGATCTGACATCTAACACATTTGTAGGTATGGGATAATTCAAAACGGACTTAACCTTTTCCAGGTCAATATATATTCTTTCCTTTGAAATGAAATGGCCCAAAAATTGTATTTTGTCCTTGTAAAATTCACATTTAGTAAAATTTGAATATAATTGATGTTCTCCCAAAGTTTGTAGTATTTTTATCAAATGTTCTTTATGTTCTTCATTTTTTCAATACACTAAAATTTCATCTATGAACACCAACACAAATTTATCTATATATTTATTAAGCACATTTATAATTAAACACATAAATGTTGGAGGTGCATGCGTAAGACAAAATGGTAACACCACAAATTCAGTGGTTGTATCTAGTTTGAAAAGTTATTTTGTGAATTCATTCGTCCTTTATTTTCAGTTGATGATACATCCTTCTCAAATCATTTTTTTAGAATATAGATTCCCTTCATAAAATAGATCAATAATGTAGGGAAACTGGCATTTTCTTTTAATAATCAATTTTTTCAATTGCATGTAATCTACGCACATTCTAAATGTACCATATTCGTTTTTCACGAATAACATTGAGGCTCCCCAAGGAAAAATGTTTTGTTTAATGTAACCTTTATTGAGTAGTTCCTGTAACTACATTTTCATCTCTAATAATTCATGAATACTCATTCAGTAATGTTCTCTAGACACTAGGTTAAATCTCAATACTAAATCAATAGATAAATATATGTCTTTTCGATGAGGTGGTCCTGAAATTTCTTCCAGAAGTATGTCTTTAAACTCCCTGATGACCAACAGTTCATATAACTTTTTATTTTTTTTCCTTCTGATTATTTTCTTGAATATCGAAAGAAAAGAGTTTACAACCTTTTCTTTCACTCCTTTTTAGCTACAGTGCTGAAATTTGTCTTACTCCAATAGGTTTTGGTATGCCTTTTATCAGTTGTACATTCCTTCTTCATTAAGACAACTCATTATGTTTTCTAAACAATGTACTATAGATTTGTTGTTTTCTAGGCAATCCATACCTATCAGTAAATAATATGAACCTAAAGGAAAGATTATTTAGTTTACATCAGTTTGATTGGTGCTATGCTTGTCTATCTTCTAAGGTTGCATATACCTTTGGAACATTTCATGTAATACAATTTATTGTTGTTGATTCATGCATTGCTTTTATATTATGCATATATCTCAGGTTGTCTAGAAAGTCTCGCAATAGGTGGTCCTTCACACCCCCGGCACTTAAAATTTTATGTTTCCATAACCCCACTTATCCTTTTATTATTCATTTCCATTTGTTTTAACTTGATTTGTGATTGAGCATGTTGGGGTGGATTACTTCTACTGAAATTTTTTCGTTGGTGTTTCCTTCCAAAATTATCCTTATATGCCAGTTTTTGTCACTTGATCCCACTTGCACATATACTTTTATCCTTGTTTTTCTATGATTTTGATCCTTCCCCTCTATTTTTAAATTTTTGATAGCAGAGTCTCGCCTTTCTCACTACTTCATCTATTGTTTTAGGATTGATGAACTCAATACTTTTTCTATAAGGGACTAGTACACATTTTAAAAATATTTGCACTTTGGACTTCACTTCCTTGATGTGGGGGACACAATGTAATAGATTGGTGAATTTGGGAATTGATTCATCCATAGTTAGTTGTCCCAACCTTAAAGCATGGAACTCATTTACTCGATCATCAGGCTATTTTTAGTTTAAATATTTAAACTTAAATTTTTGCTAGAATTCCTCCTATGAAATTGTATCTTCCTCTAGATTTTGAACGATTTTGACCTCTTCCCACCAAAGCTCAACTTTTCCCTATAACTACTAAATTGCAAGTCTGACCTTCAGATTACTATCATACTAATAGACATGGAAATACTTTGTTGTACTGAGAAGCCACACTTCTGTATCCTCCTCATTTCCATAATGAAATGCAGGAGATTTTGTTTTAGTAAGTTCTCCTTGTAACTCCGTTTTAATTTTCCTTTCCAAATTTTGTGCCTTCAAATAAGTTTTATCATATTAATTCATATTTCAGAATCTTATGTTTATGTCTAGATAATTTTCCTCTTGAGGGAATATACATTATCTACATCCCCCTCTATATCCATGAGCTTATCACTTCAATTTTCAGTCAAATATCTTTTTGAATTTTCTTTCTCCTCACTGACATTTAGTAACTATTCATGACCAGTTCTGATATTGGCTAACTCTTACTGTAAGTTCCTCACAATCTACAAAAATTGGGTTGTTCGAGGAGTATATTCTCCTCGAAACTCCACATAAATCCCCTACACTTCCACATGATATGGATTTAAATATTTTTCCATCTTCTATTGTAATGTTGCTTTAATTTTGTAAATAATTTCCAACAAAAACACACATTTGTTTGTAGCCATAATCATATATACAAGTCTATACATAATATTCCCTTGCAGTGGTTTCTCGTAGGCCTAGTTTTGGAACATATGACTTTGATACCATATTTCACATGTGTAAACTCTCACACGTAACATTTTTCATGCTATATTTAGTTAAATAATAGTATTTCTCATGGCACTATTTGTCTTGAATTTTGGATATGTATTCAATAGTGAAATATGGGAGTTTTCCACTTTTCCTTTCATAAGTATCCCTTTGCTATAAAATTGTGTTTCCTTTGCCACCATGCTTTATCCTTGCTTATCCTTTTATTTTCCACTTTAATAAGTTTTTCTGTATACATATATCATTTCATGTTAACCAACTTATCTATTGTTGAGCTTGATAATTCATATTTCATATGTGGACAACACTTTACCTTTGTCAAGGGTGCATATAATAGAACAATATTGGTCTAGCCATCATAACCCTTCGCATTTGCACTCTTTTTGATTGTCCATTACTCTTTTATTACCTGAGATCTTAAATGATAGTGTGTATGTGGGATTGTGGGGCTCGCTTAGGGTTTTTTTGGGAATGCGACTACACTTGGTTGTTTTAGAGTGGCCAAAAGGTTCCTACCCATGTTAATACGATGTCATGTTGTGCTTAATCCTTTAAATGGTGGAGATCAAACTGGTTTCATCCAAGATTTGAGATTGGATGGGGACAAACCCTAACGAGATATCCTAGTCTCCTTATGTTCGTTCGACCTTTTTTGTGCTTTTGGAATTCCACAAAGTTTCGCCATAGGTTTGAGGATATATTTTGATATGTTTGATCTTTAAATGGCCATTTGTCCTTCTCTACACATGTAGCTTTTCTATCATGGAATTATTCATCTCCAATATGAAAAGGACAAGCTCACGTACGTGTAAGATGGGTTTTTTTTCCTATATATATATGGTATTTCCTGTCCCTTTCAGTTTCTCATCTGCCAATGGGCCTAAATTCCTATGGGTGACGTGCAGGTGCCGAATTGGATACCAATTTCATGGTGAAATATAGAAGGGATTTTCAACCCCCTAATGGACTGTGGCTTGAATTCCAAGATAGGTATTTCATCCTGCTACCCTGATGTATTTTTTTCTTTTAATATTTGTTTCCCAACTAGTAATTTGATTACTAAGATGATACTAACAGTTTTTCAACCCCAAATTGGGACCTTACAACCCTTAATTTTATTCCAAGTTTCTGGCTACGAGTAGATTCTCGTGGCCTACAATGAAACACAAATGATCTCATGGGTTAACCTTACCCTCTTAGCCCAACCACTTAATTTATCTAGAGTGTAAGAGGAGGCTTCGTATAGTTTATTTACTTTTTCTATTTTTGTGTAGCTACGAATTCTATATACACATAAGCTCCATATAATGGCTTAGGATTTTAATGAATCAACCCACATATGGCTACAACCATTTCATTGAGTGAAGTTTTATTTTATTCTTCTTGGTCATGCAGGTTTTAAATAGCGCTTGGGGTTTTCTAGTACTCTCTACATGGATGTGTTGATTGGAATTTATGGGATTCCTTAATATTCCTCTTTTTCATGTAATTATTACATTAAATGTCTTATCCTCTATTGCACACAGGGTTGGAGTGTCGATCACTTTGGCTTAGGAAAGTATATCCTGCCTCTCTCTTTCTACTTACACTCTCTAAATCATTTTTTTCTACCATTGGGGAATTATAACCCCAATCGATGTTTGTATTTATAGGTATGTTTGTTGGTTCAAATGGGTTAAGGTATTCTAGAGATTATGTTTGTTTCCAAGATTTTTCCTATCAGTCAATGTATCACAAATCAGTTCCTACCAATATTCATACCTTGGACTCCTAAACCAAGTCTTAGAAAATGTTCTAAGTGTAGTTTCCAACCTAATTCATGATTTATTCACAATTTTATTTTATACCCTATGAGGGATGTATTTTCAAATTTTGGTGTTGGATTTTTCTCCACCATTATTACCTGGATGGAATCAGGCCTTGTAAATTTTCATGGAACTGTGTTGACTAGTTATGAAGATAATATAAATAAAAATTTATTTCATGCCATGGTTAATGTGCTCTACTTGTGATTCCTATGTATCAATTTCTCATATTTAATACTTTGCATAATGAGGGTCATGTCCTCAACTTCTCTTGATTTTACATGAACATGAATGAAGCTATTTTGGATGAATTGCAATGATGATTACCTATTTTATTTTCTGTTTCACTATATTTCAGGATTTAGTTCATATTTTACCTTATGATTAGAACTATATCTTGTTTTATGCCTGGAATTGCGTATGGATACTTCATATTTTATTTCCATTCATTTATGCATATATGTGTTCTAGCATTAATGAAATCTCTGTATTATATTGTTATATAGGTTTATGCTATGAGCTAATTCATATTATTTTAATTATAGTGATCATATTCAACTATTTAGGATTCTCTTGTCTGTAATCATATTTGATTCTTATTTCAGACTGTTATACTCACTTTGTGTATGTATAAAACTAAGAATATGCTATGACCCTTTATTTCTCTATCTGGAACTTACTCAGATATAAAATATACAAATGTAAATTTACTAAAGTGTTTTGATTTAGCTATTGGTATTCTCAACTCAGGTGGAATCCTTTTCTTTTATTTGACTAAATATTCCTTACACGTTTTCTCTAATTAGTCGCAAGGCCAATATTCATGCTTTTATCATGGTTTTTCCTAGTCGAGATCAAATTATACACATTGTTTTATTAGGTTAATATTGTGTACAAGTTTTGACATCTTCATGCCAGATTTGTTACTTTAAAGTACAATTTGCATCAAGATAATTGTATACATACTTACTAAGAATATTAGATTGCCTTCTGTAACTGTGAAGAACGATAAAATTTCTTGACCATATATTTACATTATCACTCTTTCTTAACTTCATGGAATCATCTGAATATTCCCACTGTGTACAAGGACTATTACTATTTGAAATGGTCTTTAACAATGTCATGATAATAGTCGACCATAACAAGTCCCATTAATTGATTAAACTAAAAAATATGATATTTCCTATATAGAATATTGAACATGTACAGTGTTAGTACAATGTTATTCTATTTGTAATTTGCCTCTTTATCTAACTTACCACTAAAAATTTTCTAGATTAACGTAAGAAAAATTTAGATTGTTTTCCTATTACAAATATGCATGTGTTATATATATATATATATATATATATATATATATATTTTAAATTTCGAAACATGTGTGCTCATTACTAAATTTATGAGGTTTATTTTACACCTGGAAAGTAGTATTTTATATAGGTTCACATATATTGAGAATAATCGGCACTTCGTTATTTCTTCCCAGTTCTGAAGGAAATAATTTTGTCATCTAACTTCTATAATCGCATTCATGGAGAAATTCATATATGATCGGGAAATTAAATGATAAAATTTCATGCATGTACAACCAGATGTACATACAATTACCATGAGCCTATTAGAGAATTATACACATACTCTGCATACATATTGCATTATCTTATAACTATATGCAACATACATTTCCTGCTTATTTACGTATCAGTGTTCATTCAATAGTAACATTTAAAAACAATATGAATACATATAATATCTCATTCAACTTCAATAATAAAACATAACCAAAGTTCAATTCTCATTCAACATCCATAAGAAAACATAAAAAAAATTATACCCATAATTAGTTCTTGGTAAACAAGAACAAACCACTTTAATTCCTAGGTGGTTTTACTCATAGAATCTCTTTCCAACAGATTTTTCCAGCAATGTTGTGCTTTAAGGTTTTCCATCCTTTTTGCTTAGGCATTTTTTTTTTTCAGTTTTTTCGAAAAAAATCTTTCCCTTTCTTTTTTAAATCCTACCTTTCCCTTTTGCAACACTTTATTCCACCTTACTTAGTATATTTATCCAACTAAGTGATTTAACACAATATTTCCCCCATTGAATTAAGTCAATTTCTTTCTAATTATTTTCTTCTAGAGATTTTTTTGTAGAATATTTTAGTGAAGATTCATCATGTGGACTTGACCACTGACAACTTTTCCCAAGTTGAAAATAAATATTCTAAACTCTAGTTCTATTTCCTAAGTGTTTTCCAAAAAATGTATTTATTATACACACAATAATAAAATAATTACATTATCACAACAATACAAACATGTCTATACAAACATGTCTTTACTTACTCGTTTAATCCTGTAATAGTTCTATGTATAAAAATATTCAATGTTTAAAAAGCACAAATGTAGGGGTGTTATAGTATTTTGTCATCACAATTTTATATTTTTTTCTCTCCTATTTCTTCATTATTGATCTATAATGTTTCCTCCAAATTAATGGTTTCATTTCAACTACATTGTTTACTGTATAAATTCTTACACCTACCCCGACGGTGGTTGTCCCTATGCCATTATGTTTATTGATTGTATGAAACACACAATATAATCTAATATGTTCTAATTTTAAATGTATAAGGGTGTGTTTAAATTTAATTTCTCATACCCTGCTTTCATATTTTAAAGTTTGTTTCACCTTCATGTATGAACTTTGAGTCATACATAAATCGATTTGGTCACCATTTTAAATTTACTATCTATCATTAAAAGGGGAATTTTTTTCCATTCGGGTCCTTACCAACTAACATTCATTTCATAACTCAACTATAATAATACTTTGAAGTCCTATATATACACATTCTCACCTCAATTCCTTGTATAGATGTCATCACATACTTTAAGTGAGACCTTAGGCCTACACTTATATATTGTACCTATGTGAATTCATTAATAAATGTGGGAGATAAATTTAAATAGTATCATGTGTATTTTTCATACTTGGCAATTTATTTTTCTGCTACATTTACCCTTCACGTCTATTTCACATGGTGCATGAAATACACGCCTCATGGATGGATAGGATTTGTGGTCTTGATCAGCGATTAACATTTGGTTAATATTTTAGAAAAAGCCTTTCACCTTCCATGTTGTCTTTCATTTTTCTCTATCTTCTTGTCCAAGCGCATGGTCGTAAGATTCTTTCGAATCTTCTGAACTTCACAGATGTTTTCCCACTAAAATTTTCATTCAATCAACTTATCCAAGGTTCATTTGGTGGAGATTATTCCCTTGCTCACAATGCAAAAGTAATGTTTCTCATGAGATATCCATGAAGTTATTTTGTAGTTACAATGTAGTTTATTGAGAATACACTCTACATTTTTTTGTCGCTTACTTGATTTGTGATATCTTAGATTTTATTCACAGGTAAATCATGAACCTCCCCTTCATTTATATACCCTTCAATATAGGGTTTTATGGGTTTAAATAACCTATCTGTTGGCTTAAACAAACAGGTAAAAACAACATTAACTTGAGTTTTTAGGAATTTTTTCATTGTGGTTTAATTTTCTAGTTAAATACCTAACTCCTCATCATTATAAATTGTAGAGGAAACTTGAGGTTATTCTATATACTTTGTGTGTTACGGGTTTAGTGACCACATAAGAAAATTTGGAGTTCCTTCTTGTATTATTTAAAAGAAGACTTGGATTTTGGCCCAATTTCAATTTTGGGTTTTTAGTCCCTTCCCATTCAAGGCTAGGAAAATAGATTGGACTTGCCAAAAGTTATTTTTTAGTCTCCAGCATAATATATATTCACCATTTTCGGGTTATTTAATCTTTGGGAATTTTACGGTCATATTTCCATTTTTCTATGTCCATAGTCTTGTCTCACTGCAATTATTTTTATCGTGTATCTAGCCATATATGTACCATTTTAATGTATAAATTTGCTATTGTTAACAATTCGATTTGGAAAGAAGCATTCTATTTTCATATGGCACCTTTGTGTGAGGCATGACTTGTGATTAGTTTCATAAATGGGCATATGATAATTAGTATTATTGGTGTGTGATATGGGTTTGAATATCTACTGAATCCTCTCATATTTTTGCAAATGGAATAAGAATTCAAAAAGTCGCACAACTTGTACTCTAACAGGTAAAAAGAGTTTAACATAACTCTCCCCATTCTTGTATTTTCTTACTCAATTTCCCTTTTTTTGTTTACTCATGGTACTAAACATAATTGTACCATTTTTTCCTAGGTAAGACTCGTGGGGTTTTCTAGGAATGAAACTTAATCATCACATTGGTTTGAATTTATGTTCTTTTAAACACTTTGACTCCAGTATCACACCCTGCATGTTGAAATTCTCTTACACCTACCTATCCTAAGTGGTTATGTTGAGAACGCCATATATGGTAGTCAACAAGGTTCTCGGAGCTATTTTAAAAATTTATTTAAATTGTCTTCCTTGTTTATGTTTGAGCCTATTAGGGTTTGAACTACTATCTTCTCAGAAAACTTATAATTTAAATTTTCAATCTATACTTTTTGTAATACTAAGTATTATATTGAATGTAAATAAAATGGTATTAATCACATTTGTATTAGTGCTATGGGTTTCTTTCTTAACACCGTAAGTATATATGTGCTCAATATGTGACTCCTGTATATATTATTTTTTCTATCTATGATCATAATAGAATTTGTGTAGCCATATGTTTACTTGTGATAATTTGATTATGAATATATTATATAGACTCTAGATTCTAGTCTAGGTTGACCTTGATGGTAATGATTTTTGACTATGTCATTATTTATGCCCATAGATATTTCTGTGCATTACTCAACACTTTGGATTTGTTTATAAGATATATGTTGTCATTTCTGGAAATTTGTCAACCAAGGAGTTTCCCTGATGTGAAGTACCAATTAGACCTCACACCATTTGGAGTAAGAGCCCCATCCAGAGTATCAGACCAGCTACCATATATTCCAATGGATTTCCCTTAGCTACAAATTCCAACATAATAGAGTAATGCAAAGGTCATTCATATCAACAAGTAAATATGCCTTGTGAAATTTTCAACTATAGAATGCATCGATGTCCTTCTACTGAAAAGGAAGGGAAAAGTGGGCCCTTTAAATAATATTAATAATACTAATCTACAAAAGGCACATTAGCATATACTCAAGAATAAATTTTTGATCAACTAGAGTAATAGTCACAAGGAAGAAATGATTGTTAATGTAAATAAAACACACCTTAAACATTACAAGTACGAAAGCTGTTAGGTCCCTATATTACTAGTATAGTCCCTTATTGTTGTTAGTGTAACCCCCTTATTGTTATTATTGTACCCTTGTAACCCCCATTTTGTTATTATTGTGCCCTTAAATTATTATTGTTGGGTCAGCTAGGATTACATTGTGGCCCACTAGGATTACATTATGGCCCCATGGACTCCTATATATAGAAAGGAGGTTTTGTAAATTGAATCATCCAAGAATTGTTCATTTATGTAATGTATTGGAGGTTTCCCCCTCGAAGTGGCTTATTTCTAAGGCGTTGATATCTCTTCTTCTATTTTTGGAGCTGGTTACACAACATTTGGTATCGAGCTTGGATTCTGTGGGAGCCATTGCCTCAAATGCGTCATCGTGGCATTTTCTTTTCGCTTATAAATTTTTCTACAAAGTTTTCAAGATTAAATTTTTAGGATCTAAGTCAAATCCCGAGGAACATTTTCTTCAAAAATTTCAAAGCTTGTCTTCAATAGTTTCTGAGATACTGGGACTGTGGGAATTTAGGTCTTTTTTCAAGTCTAAATAGGTCATCGGTATTTTTGCTATAAAATTGTTTCTAATGGTTGGTTCGGGACCCAAATTTGTATGGTGCGAAGCTAAAATCCTGAGGAAATTTGTCAAAAAATTTCAGGGTTTGGTTCAGAATATTTTTGGAGATATGATCTGTGGAAGTTAGTGCTTTTTCAGGCTCCTGAATTTCATCTCAAAGAGGTGATCATGGGAAAAGTTCAATAACTCTGTCTATGGGCATTGGATTGGAGTGCCGTAAAAAGTGGTCGCAAGTGCATGGACTGTAGTTTCTTAGCTATAAATTTCAGAGACAAAGACAAAAGACACGGGCAAGTCCTACAGTTTTCTCTGCATCGAACCACACCAAAATTAGGTGATTGTAGAGATTAATACAATCTTGTCTGGGAATCAAAATTAGACTGCATCTGTGGAATTTTAGTAGTGCTTCATGAGGGCTACTACAGGCTAAATTTCAGATATTTAAGATTTTAATTACGTAGATAATTCACTTAATATCGTGCCTCCCAAAGAAAGTAAAAGGTATCAATATTGGATTCTAAAATGGCGCCTAAAAGAATTCAACACCCATTACTTATATGCTCTACCATGACTCATGAAGATGAAGAACAGAACATGATCTATTGATCTACTGCATCATAAGAGAGTGCAACAAATTTCACTCAAAAAGCAATGATATATGAAATGGAAGTTTTGAAGAAAGGCGGAAGTGAAGATGGACTAGCTTGGAAGAAAGCATGGAAGCTAAGATGGATGGTGTGGAAGTGAAGATGGAAGTTTTTATGAAAGGTGTGGAAAATAAGATGGATGGTTTGAAGAAAGGCATGGAATATAAGATGGATGACATGGAAGCTAATATGGAAAACATGAAGAATGATCTAAAACTAGACATGGAAGGTTCGACAAAGTTGATACAAGAAATGTTTCCTAATGGTGAAAAGATAGTAGAGGAAACTCATGATGAGAAAAAAATAAATGTTAATCGTGATTTCATAAACTCTAATGTTGGAGGGAAGAACCACCATATTCCAAAAATGAATATGAGGAAGCTTGATGGAAAGGAGCCTGTAACATGGATACGTATGGAGCAATATTTTGATCTCCAACGTAAAAAACACACAAAAAGGCACGCATTGCAACTTCTTTACATTTAGAACAAAATACACATGTGGCTGGTATCAATGGCTTTGCTCCCAAGAAAATTGTCACTGGGTCAATTTTTACGAGGGCAATGATAAGTACATTATGAGGCCATGGAGAGCAACACCTTTCTTAGCCAATTGATAAATCTCAAACAAAAGGGTTTAGTGAAGTAAAGACATTATACTCAAAATTGAATATATGGTAATCTTAATATTCCAGGAACGTGATTGATCTCTAGGTATCATGATAACATCCAACATGAAGTTCGCGTTTTGGAACCTAATTCATCGAGAAGGCATCTGTTGGAAAGAAAGTTAGCTGTAAAATTATGAAGGCAATGGTACTACCACCAATTGTGGTTGAAGAAGCGCTTCTACGCTTTAGATTTACAACGGTTGGTTGACACCATTAATTAAAAGAAAAAAAGAGCAAAAGGGCTTTGCTACAGTTGTGATAGAAAATACACTAAAGGTCATAAGTGTGCTTAGAAGAAATTATTTTACATAGATTGTGAAGAGGAAGAAGAAAATGAACAAGAAGAGGATATACACCAGGAACCAACCCTAGAAGAGGAAGAAATGAATCCGACCATATCGTGTAATGTACTGGTAGGAATTACCACTCCTCAAACTCTCAAGATAGAAGGACAAATCAAGAAGAAAAAGGTAATAGTGTTGATTGATTCAAGTAGCACCCATAATTTATTCATTGTAAGGTAGCCAAGGAATTAAATTGTTTCCTATACCCAGCACCAGAATGCCAAGTGATGGTTGCAAATGGAGGAACTATAAATTGCTCTGGGAAATGCCATAATATCAAGCTAACCATGGGGGAATATGTATTGACTAGTCCAATGCTTTCCATTCCTATGGGAGGTGCTTATGTTGTACTAGGAGTACAATGGTTACAATCTTTGGGGACGGTAGCTTTTAATTTTCAAGAACTTTTCTTGAAATTTTTTTCAGAAGGAAAGGAAGTCGAATTACGGGGTATTGAAGGGAAGCCGGGAAGGATAATAAGCTCTAATGTCATGACAAAGTTTCTAAAGAAAGAACAACGAGGCGTAATTGCACAATTATGCTCACTAGAAGTTCCGACATCAAAATCATCTATTTCTGCAGATCTCCAACAAGTCTTGGACAATCATTCCAAGGTGTTTGAAACTCCCAAAGGACTCCCACCTATTCGTGATCATGATCATGCTATTCATTTGATTCCAGGAAGTGTTCCTCCAAACATCAGGCCTTATAGATATCCTTACTTCCAAAACAGAGAAATTGAACGTATGATTGCAGAAATGTTAGAGGCGGGTATAATTCAACCTAGTCAAAGTTCTTTCTCTGCTCCTGTAGTATTGGTACACAAGAAGGATGGATCATGGTTAATGTGTCCAGATTATAGGGAGCTCAATAAGCTCACCATTAAAGACAAATTTCCCATTCCTGTGATTGATGAATTATTGGATGAATTACATGGAGCAATTTATTTTACCAAGTTGGATCTTCGTTCAGGATATCATCAAATTAGAATGAAGACTGAAGATATTCCAAAAACATCATTTCAAACTAATGAGGGTCATTATGAATTTTTGGTCATGCCTTTTGGCCTTACCAATGCACCTTCTACATTTCAAGGGTTGATGAATTCCATTTTCAAACCCTTCCTTAGAAAATTTGTGCTAGTATTTTTTGATGATATACTAATCTACAGCAGGTCTCGGAAGGATCATGTTGAACATGTTGACAGGGTGCTCAAACTATTGCAGGAGAAACAATTATATGCAAAAACATCCAAATGTTTCTTTGGAGTACAAGAGGTGGAATATCTGGGTCATATTATATCTCACGAGGGTGTTAAAGTAGACCCAAAAAAAATTAAAGCCATTAAGGAATGGAAAGTCCCCAAGACAATAAAGCAGTTGCGAGGATTTCTCGGGTTAACAGGCTATTATCGCAAGTTTGTTAAGAATTATGGGAGAAGAGCAGCACCTCTAACAACATTATTGAAGAAAGATGCATTTTCATGGACTCCTGAAGCAACTAAGGCCTTTGAACGTCTTAAAGAGGCAATGTGCCTAGCACCGGTCTTAGCTACACCAGACTTTACAAAAACCTTTATTGTGGAATGATGCCTCAGGAAATGGAATTGGTGCACAATTGTAAAAGAAGACTCCATTGCTTTTGAAAGTCGTCCAATCAAAGGAAAGTATTTACAGAAACCTATTTATGAGAAGGAAATGTTAGCAATACTGCATGCACTAAAGAAATGGAGAAATTACCTAATGGGAAGACACTTGAAGGTAAAAACTGATCATGATAGTCTTAAACACTTTTTGGAACAAAGACTATCTTCAGAAGAGCAACAAAAATGGGTCACAAAGATGTTGGGTTATGACTTTGAAATAATCTACAAAAAGGAAAGTTTAATGTTGTTGCAGATGCACTCTCAAGAAAGAATGAAGAGGTGGAAGCATTGCTTTGTGCCATTTCTATTATCCAACTAGATTGGATAACCGAAACAAGAGATGAATGGAAGAAGGACGAAGAAGTGTGGACACTCATTCAAAAGTTGCAGCAAGATCCTAGTACATCTGATACATTTAGTTGGAAAAATGATTCCTTATGGTACAAAGATCACTTATATCTTTGTAAGAATTCCCAACTAAAACAAAAGATTCTTCTCGAATTGCACACTTCTCCTTTAGGAGGACACTCAGGATTTTTAAAAACTTACCACAGGGTGAAGAAAGAATTTTTTTGGGATGGCCTTAAATCTGATATTCAAAATTTTGTGGCAGAATGTTTGGTTTGCCAGCAGAATAAAGTGGAAACAATTAAGACCCCGGGACTTCTACAACCTTTATCCATTCCATGTCAATGTTGGGAGGAGATTTCAATGGATTTTATCACAGGTTTACCTAAGTCCGAAGGAAAGAGTGTCATCATGGTGGTAGTTGATAGACTTACCAAGTATGCACACTTTTGTGCATTATCTCATCCATTTAAAGCAAGTACAGTTGCTACTACATTTATGGACATAATTCAAAATCTACATGGAAGCCCAAGGGTTATTGTGAGCGACAGAGATCCCATTTTTACTGGAAATTTTTGGACGGAGTTATTTTCTTGTTTGGGTACTCAATTAGCTCATAGCTCATCTTATCATCCTCAATCTGATGGTCAAATAGAGATAGTAAATAAATGTTTGGAAGGATATCTTCGTTGTTTTGTATCTGATAAACAAACACAATGGGTCAAGTGGTTACCTCTCGCCGAATGGTGGTATAACACTTCCTTCCATACTGCAGCAAAAATGACCCCATTTATGGCACTTTATGGATATCATCCACCATCGATTACATCATCTTTAAGGAAAAATTCGAAGGTTCAAGCAGTCGAAGATCACATCGAGCATCAGCAAGAAGTTCTCCAACTCTTAAAGGATAACCTGAATTTGGCACAAAATCGAATGAAACAACAGGCAGATCAACATCGCAGCGAGAGAAGTTTTAATGTAGGAGATTGGGTATTTTTACGGCTACAACCATACAAACAAATGTCCCTCAAGCAAGCTAAGAAGGATAATAAATTATCACCAAAGTACTATGGTCCTTACAAGGTGTTGCAAAATATTGGTACTATGGCATACAAATTGGAGCTTCTCGCTTCTTCGCGAGTACATCCAGTTTTCCATGTTTCATGCTTAAAGAAGGTTATAGGTGAAAATCTTCCAGTTCAAACAATATTGCCAGAACTTGATGAGGAAGGAAAAATCATATTGGAACCAAAAGCGGTCATGGAAACAAGAACTCGACAACTACGGAATCGATCAATTTCAGAGTATCTCATCAAGTGGAAGAACTTACCCACTGAAGATTCTACATGGGAGGATGAGAATTTTATACAGAAGCACCCAGAGCTACTCAAGCGTTGAGGACAACACTTTTTTGAAGGAGAGGGGCATGTTAGGTCCCTATATTACTAGTATAGTCCCTTATTGCTGTTAGTGTAACCCCCTTATTGTTATTATTGTACCCTTGTAACCCCCATTTTGTTATTATTGTGCCCTTAAATTATTATTGTTAGGTCGGCTAGGATTACAATGTGGCCCACTAGGATTACATTATGGCCCCATGGACTCCTATATATAGAAAGGAGGTTTTGTAAATTGTATCATCCAAGAATTTTTCATTTATGTAATGTCTTGGAGGTCGCCCCCTCGAAGTGGCTTATTTATAAGGCGTTGATATCTCTTTTCTTCTATTTTTGGAGCTAGTTACACAACAAAAGCCATCGAAATAGTTCAATTTCCTTGGAACATATGAAACAATGTACATCACAAACATTCAAATAATAGTCTTACAATATTCATGACATATCCATGAAACAATTTTGGTTCAATGAAATTCTGAATTAAGTAAAAGTTCCAAGCTACATCAAGATAGTGAACACCACTAGACACAATAGTGGAGCATTAGAGCAGTCACTTGCTCCTCCAAAACAACTATATTCCTGTCCAATGCTTGGTGGGAGTAGCCAACGTGAAAAATTCCATTTTTCACGTATAATGAAGGTATATATATAATAAATAGGGAGAATAATTTACCTCCCTTGTGGCTCTTGGACTTCCCTCATGATCGTTTCACTTATCTAATATGTTTTGAATTCCTACATGACTTTTCATATTACATGGATGACTCTTAGACTTAAACTTTACATTACATCTCTATAATATTAAATTTACATAATCCACAAAATTATGCGGAACATGATGACTTATGACATGGCATGACATGACAGTAATGACATGGACTGCATGATGACATGGTAATGTTAAAGCACCCTTTTTTGCTAGTTTCTTGATCTTATTGAGAGATGGTGCATGCTCTTCTTCTTCCTCCTACGAATAACTCAAATATAAGGAGCGTTCAATGTGATCTTGATCTTTTTTCTTCTATTGTAATCTTGTGTTCCTTCATCTTCTCTGTAGATGATCATCTAGTTTATTCAGCTCCATAGGTGTCTTCTAGCATTGTCACCCTCTCTATTTCGTTCATCATATTATTGTCATACTGTGAAAGAATACCTACTATTAAAATACACTAATGAGAAGATGACATCAGTCTGATAAACCCCTATTATAAAAAAATTAATGAAATCACTTATTAGGAGTGGAACTAGTGACGAGTTGAGTGATGAACTTAGGGATTATGCAGTTCCAACCGTGAAGGTCTTAGAGTGAGGCTTGAGACTACAAAATACAGAATTTTGGGGGCCTAGGAAAAGGGAATTTTTAATTGAGGGACTCAAGGGCTTCATTTGGAGGCTTGAATCTTGATACTACATAGTGTGTGGTTCCAAAGGCCTACGCTGAGTGACTGCATAGTTTAGGGACTCGAGAGGTCAATCTTGAGACTTGAAGTTTCCTAATGCATAGTTCATATAGGAGAATAGGCTGGGATATTACACAGTTGAGGAGTTTAAGGGGTCATTCTTGATGCTTGATGCTTAAATTTTACCAATGTGTGTTTAAAGAGGGAAAAAGGAACAATGATTGTGTAGTTTCATAGTTCAAGAGCTCAAGGCTAAGGCTTGATGATTGAGAGTGTGCATTGCACAGAGAAAGCTGGATATAGGTAAGGATTGCATAGTTCTAGAGCTCAAGGGTTGAGACTAACCACTGAGACTACACATTCTGTAGTTATGGGAGTCATATTCTACACATTACATAGTTCCAAGAGGAAAAGTTGCAGCTTAAGGCTTGATACTACACAGTGTGGTGTTCAGGAGCACTCAATGAGGCTATGTGGCCTGGTTGGGGATTTTTCCTATTTTTGACTAAGTGTGGAATCAATGAGATGAAGTTGAGTAAGAAAAAAACTTGAACATGACCACACACTTATATCACTTTATGAAAAAATAAAGGATACTTAGAACACATGAACAACATAATTTCATATTTGCAACAACATTGTGACATCTCACTTGAAGTGCGACATTAAAGATATACTTTGCAACGACAATGACACAGTTGTGCAATAGTGCTTGAAACTTCAGGAATGAGTGAAGTACATGTATACATGATAATAATGATTAATTATCACCAAATTTACCCCTTGAGATCAACCAAAACTACATTTTATATGATAAGTGATACTTCCCATGCCAAAAGACGTAATTTTATATATGAAGAGAAAAGTGCAAATGAAACTTGATATATGTGAATGACATCGAAAGTGACACATCCCAGAGAGAATATAACATGGAAAATACACTAATTAAAGTTAAAGTGAGAAAAATCGATGGAAAAAAGAATGAAAATGACACTTGTGAAAGTAAAGGTGCGCACAAGCGACAATTTGGAAACACACCAAAATAGAAGTACGAATGTAGCCAAAAGTGAGAGACTCTCAATGATAGTGAGAACTGACTATCATAATGGATTGAACATTGAAAATGAACTATCTTGATGGAATGTGCCAGGATAGTTAAAGCTTATGTGAAGGAATGTGATCATTAATTCATTACATACTGAACATGTGTGAGCAGGTGACTTCGACATTTACAGCACAAGAAGGGAGTTTAAAGACATAAAAAAATATCAACTGAACAAGAAGTGACTATGGAAAAATTGATTGAAATATACATGGTAAGCTCAAAAATTCAATTATAAGAATATTTTTGGAGGTTTTTCATCATATCAACAACACTTTCCGACATGCTTGTGGAACTCGAGCTTCTATTCCTTGGAAAATTCTTTGTGCAGGGTCATGTCCTAAAGGGAGTATTGATTTATTGTTCATATCACTATAGATTCCCCACATACTCTATATGTAAATGTAGTCTCATTCATTCCTTCTCAGTTAACATAAAAATATGACCAAAAATATCACAACATTTCAATGCTGGAGAAGGGTAATGTAGCATGCAATATTTATACTTTTTAGGGTAAATTTTTTCATATTTGGTGTTTCTCTAATGTTAGCAGGCCTAGAAAGTACCTTTATGGAGTCACTTTATGAAAAAAAACATTAATCCAAGTAAATTGAGCCTAGACAATACCCTTACAAAGTCTCTTTCTTCACCTCCCTGCACATGAAGCCTTACTCTTCTTTCACCTTTTATTTATTTATTTTATATAAAACTATGCATCGACACTTATTTATATCATGGGAAGAAGAGGGATCCTGAATTATTGAGCATAGAAGAGGTTGTTCCTTTAGAGAGGCATTTATAGTACCTTTGATATTAGTTGTCTTGTTTAGATTCCCCCCTTGTCCTTCTCTACTTGATTGGGTCAGTGTGGAAAACACCTAAATGTAAAGAAATGATTGTGCGGATGAGTTTCTAGAATATACATGAATATCATGGTTTGACAGAGTGATTTCCTTATGTAAGGATCATATTTTTCATCAAAACATCATCACCAAAGGATAACCAAAGAGAAGAAGAAGGACTAAAGGTTAGCCAAATGTTGCACTTTCACAAAGCCCTTTTCTATTTTCCCACATTGTCTTTGAGCCAAGGAAAAAATCCTTCATGTGAAATAAAGAACAATAAAAAATAAGGAATCAAAACCAAAAGACAAAAAAAAAGGAGACTAAACAACAAAACCAAAAGAAAAAACAAATGGAGGGTAAAACAAAAAAATAATGTAGGACAAAAGTTAAAAAATAATAGAAGTCTACAAAAATAGAGGGTATAATGGATGTGCAAGGGAAAGTAAGATACAACTAGACCTACTCCTAACATGAAAAGATATAAGGTGAGGGTCATGTATAACGAAATTTCCGATGTATCCACCATAGTTGCTTCCGACCTACATACAAAAATATATGATCAATTAAAACTGATATTAAGAAATGTGAAACATAAAAGATACGAGTTTGAAGAAATTACACAATAAATTGAGGTCTTTCCTATCATCATAAATACATTTCATAGCCAATACCTCTAACCAACTTGTGTTCTTATATTTTCAGTGAAAACCATAATTAAAAATGCCTTGGAAGATTTTTACGAATATATCTTTATCTGTACTACTCACCTTAGAAGGCATGAGAAAATATAGAAACTTGTTACCTCATACATGGATTTCCAAGTAATATTTATCTAATGATTCAACGATTGGATCATAAAATTCAAGACATGCCTCTTAAGAACCCTAAATCCTTGACAAGATGAATTTTCAATTAAAAGCGCAGGCTCACGACGAGAATCTTGCGAGGAAAAATTAGTCTGATCATATTCACAAGGCTTTTCATGATAGTGAGGGCTTGACGCAACCATCACCAAAGGATGAAGTGCCTCAAATTCTTGATAGGTATCCAAATAGTGAGATAAACCATACAGGTTAGTTAATGTGATACAACTTTCATCGGATATACTCGTGGGAAAATGACAAAATGAGCGATAGTTATTATTATTATCGCATGAACCATTTTTGGCGTGAGATTCTTGATTAGAAGATAAAAAATATAGATTAATTTGAATAGATTTGGAGTTTCTTTGAGAGATATAATCAACTTCCTCACATGATGGATGTAAAAAACCATTTCTTTGTGACTAGTTACCCACTACACTAGCATTGTAATCATCAAAGGGAGTGAAAAGTAATGCTAGTATAGAAAAGGTATGAAACCAACCGGGATACAATGAGTGAAGAATAATTTGATTTGTGAAATAAATCATACATGCATTAGAATTCAATAGTATTTGAGATGCGATGAAGAAAAATATTGAAATGATAACATTACAAAGAAAAACCAGGAACTGACTATTCTCAAATGCATCTGATAGACATGATTCCTTCACCCAAATATAGTCTTTGAGATAATAAAATTTGCAATTCCATGCTTCTGTGAGAGATAAAAACTACAAAACTGAATAAATAACAAGAGAATTGCATGGATATGAATCAACTGAGATAGAATCTTGAATCTGATCATAAATCAAATCTTGAAAGTTTGAATTAATATTATATTCACAACACTAAACATATTTCAAGAAGGAATTTACATTCAGTGAAACCAGGTATAAATAATTTTTTTGGGAGTAAAACCAAACCTCACTTAGTTCAAGGATCTTACTAGAGTCACGAGATCTTGACATAACCATCTGCGTCGACCTCTTGGAAAGTCCCGAAACTTTCAAGGATTGTAAAATCAGATTTTGAATATTGAATTAGATCATGCATGGTGTAAGGATGGTTGTTTTCACTAATTTTAGTTGAGACCACTTCTAGTCAAATGGGAGCCATCTATGTCACTGATTCGATTGGATTTTAAAACTATAAAAACCACATTACTAAAGTCAAAATATTCTTCTGATCACCAATATAGATATATATGAACTAAATAAATTTCATGACCAAACTAATTTGGACATTTTTCTTCATGAAAAATAGGAAATGGTAAGGGATGGAGAGGGTACTCAATGATTTGATTTTTTTCTCTTTCATTGTGGATAACCTCACTAATTAGTGTCAATTGAGATTTGAACTCATCATATGAAGAACTTGAAGAACATGGAGTATCTTCATCACATGTAGATGCATCAAAAATGATAAACACAAGGGATAATGAGATGGAGAGGAAGTCTTGATAAAAACATCATATTTGGTTAGATCAGATTACAAACCTAATTCTTTCAAATAAAAATATTTTGGAGGAAACATAATATTTTTCGGTGTACTGAGGCATTCATCATCACATACATTAATATAACCATCATTATTATAATGATTATTTCCCAAGACTATGGATCAGAAAAAAAAAATATTTCATTTGATTCTCTACCGAGATTAGAATATTGGATATCATCTAATAATGTAATAGCATCACCTTGAGATGAGGGACTTTGAAAGAGAGAAAAATATTGAAATAAGCTTCAATTTTCTACTCCTATACATGTGTAATGTGAATTCCTTGTACCAAATCACACTTTGAACCAACAACCTGAAAAAAAAGAGAGTGTGAGGAACTAGTCGGTGGAGTAGATTGACCAAGCAGATCATGGTACAACGAGTGATCATATGTAGATGATAGAGGATGACAAATTTCCCTTGAAGAAGTAACATTTACAGTGGAAACAGATACAAGATTGAGGTTAGTCTTCACCCTAGGCTCCATGAACCATTCTAAGGTTTTCTCCATTGGATATAAATCATGAGAGGTGGATGAAAGTTGAAGATATGGATTAGTGATATAATTTTATAATTTCCCAACTTCATGCATTAACGAATATAGGCACCCCGATCAGTACTAGACAAGGAGGAGGAAAAGGAACAAAATGAGTAATAGGTTCCTCCTCTTAAATTATAGGTGTCTCGTCATTTACAAAATTTGTGGAAGTAGAAACATCAGGAGATTCAGATTCATTATGTTGAGAGATATGAACTAAATGCTCATAATTTTCGTTAGAGAAATCCCAATTTGTGTCTTCTTCAAGAAATTCATAACAAAGGTGAAGGAATTGATCAAATAAATCCTTAATTGGTTCACTATCATTCATTATTACTTGATTAATCATTTTATAAACATCTCATAATCATACTTATAAAATGATACATGAAGATCCTTGATGAGGTGTTCAAGAGAATGAATGAAATTAGGTGGTAGAGTGTGATCCCATCAGCTAAATAGGACTTCAACTATGAGGTAGAAAATAATACAAGCCACATCTTCATAATCAATTTCATAGTATTCACAAAAATTAAGGAAAATAGATGCATGATTTTAAATTGATGCATCACCCTCACCATAAAACTTGAATTGAGAAAAGTCATGAAGAGGCTCATCGATTATTGATAGTTCACCACGGGATATGTTATAGAAACACCTTGGGAGTATGATTTGAGGATGACCCATTTAAGATAAGAGATTCAAAACATACTCAACATGCATAACTTGTCATCTGGCCCTGCTTCTAGTGCCATTTTGTTGTCGGTGTTGAAAATCCGTCAACTAAGCAGTCTCCCCATTGTGAATTCCTAATTATACTTCACACCATTTTGATAAGGAGTCCCATACATGGTATTGGCCCAACTGCCATATATTCTAATTTATTTTCCTTGGCTACAAAGTTCAAAATAAGAGAGTAATGCGTAGGAACTTTTAAATCAACAAGTGATTATGCCTTGTGAAATTTTCAGCTGCAGAATATATCAAGGTCCTTCTACTGAAAGGGAAAGGAAAAGTGGGCCCTTTAAATATATCTAATAATAATAATCTAGAAAAGGAACACGATCATATACATAAGAATGAATGTTTGATCAACCAAAAAAAAATTCACAAAAAAAAAATGATTGTCAAAGCAAATACAACACACCTTCAACAAGATAAGTACAAAAGCCACCGAAATAGTTCAATTTCCTCAGTACACACAAAAAACACACATCACAAACATTGGAAGAATATTCTTACAATATTCATGACATATGAATGAAAGCGTGTTGGCTCAATGAGCTTCTAAATTATGTAAAAGTTGTAAGGTACATCAAGACAGTGAACACCACTAGCCCCAATAATGGAGCACTAAATGAATCACTTGCTCCTCCAAAATAACTATCTTCCTCTGCTATTTTTGGTTAGAGGATCCAAGGTCAAAATTTTCCTTTTGCGTGTAAAATTAGGGTGTATATATAAAAAATGGGGTGACCATGCACCTCCCTTATGACTCTTTCACTACCCTCATGATTGTTTAATTTCTCTAAGACCTTTTGACTTCCTACATGACATTTAACATTACATGGAGGAATCTTGGACTTCCAATTTACATTACATCTCTCTAATATTTAATTTACGTAATCCAAAAAATGATGTAGAACTTGATAACTCATGACATGACACGACATGATATTGATGACATGGACTGCATGATGATAGGGAACTGTCAAGTCATTTTTTGTTGCTAGTTACTTTGTCTTCTTGAAATATGGTGCATGTTCTTATTCTTCCTCATCATCATTACTCTAAGATAAGGAGTATTCATTGTGATCTTTATCTTCTATCTTCTATTGTAGAATGGTGTTCCTTCATCTTCTCGCCTGATGATTATCTGGTTTCTTCAACTCCATATGTGTCTTATAGCATGGACTCCTTCTCCATCTTCTTCATCATCATATTTTCATAACGTGAAAGAATACATGTGATTTCAATTCACTCATGAAAATAAAACATCGATCTGATAAACCCCTAATCCAACATGTTCCATAAAATCACTTAAAGGGTTGGAAATGGTTACAAGTTGAGTGACTGACTCAGGGATTGTGCATTTCCAGAGGTCAAGGTCTGGGATTGGGACTTTAGAATACGTAATGTGAATTTTTGGACTCCTAGATAAAGGGAATATGGAGTTGAGGGACTCAAGGGCTCGAGTTGGAGGATTTAGGTTTGAGACTTGATATTGCGCATCTCCAAAGTCCTAGGCAGAGTGACTGCACATTTGAGGGACTTAGGAGGAAAACCTTTAGGCTTGAAGTTTCCTAATGCATAGGTCATATAAGAGAATAGTCTAGGATATTACATTGCTGAGGGGTTAAAGGGATGACACTTGAGGCTTGACGCTTAAATTTTCCTAATGATAAGTTCAAGAGGGACAAAGGAAAAGTGATTTTTGGAGTTGCGCAGTTCAAGAGATCAAGGTTGAGGCTTAATTCTTGAGACTCTGAATTACATAGAGAAGGTTGGCTAGAGGCAAGAATTCACAGTTCTAGACCTTAAGGAATGGGACTAAGCACTAAGAATACACAGTGCACAGTTCTAGGAGGTAGAGACTATGCATTGTGTAGTTCCAATAGGTAAGTTCGTTCCTTGAGGACTAATATTGCACAATGCTCATTTTAAAAGGGATGGATGTTGCTGACTAGCCTGGTCGACGAATTTTCTTAGTTTTGACTAAGTGTGGGATCACTGGTATGAAGTTGAAAAATAATAACACTTGAGAATGATCACAAACTTAGATCACTTGATGAAAAAAAACATGATACTCATAATACATGAACAACATACTTTCATCATTGCGACAACTCATTCCAAGTACGACACAAAAGATACACTTTACGATGATGATGAAAACACTTGTGTGACAGTGCTTGAATATTTGATAATGTGTGTGATATATGTCTACATCATAATAAGAAATCATTAGAACCAAAGTTACCTCTTTAAACAAACAAAAACTACATTTTATATGATAAGCCGCACTTCCCATGCCAAAAGATGAAATTTTTCTATATAAAGAGAAAAGTGTGAATGACACTTGCGATATGAAAATGACAGGGAAGAAACACATTCTAGAGTGAGGATAACATGAAAACGACACTGATTACTGTGAAATAAAGAAAAAACAACATCTGAAAGCATGAAAATGACACTCGTGAAAGTGAAGGTGCGCACAAATGGCAGTTTGGAAACTCACCAAAATAGAAGTACAAACACATCAAAAAGTTAGAGACTGTAAATGACAATGTCTACTCAATGTCGACATGGCTTGAACATTGTGTAGGCACTGTCTTGAAGAACAGTGCTAGGCTAGTTCAATCTCATGTGAAGGAATTCATTAAAGACATAGCATGTGTGTGCACATTACTTCGACCTTATCAACCCAAGAAGGGAGCTTAAAGAATTGAAAAAATATCAACTAACCAACAAGTGACTACAGAATGACTGATTGCATGATGCACAATAGGATCCAAAATTCAAGTATAGGAAAAATTTTGGAGGGTCTTTGCCACGGTGAAAACACTATATTGACTTTTTTATTCATCATTTTAACTATTTGTCATAGTATGTTATTATTTCTTATATATAGTTGATATAATTAATATATATTCCTCTTGTATATTCTTTGGGATTCTTGTCAAAATTACAGAGATATCTACTTTGGAATAGTAGGTACAACTCATCATCCTTAATTTGTTATAATAATAGACTAGAAATATTATTCGAACTAGATTATTCCATTTATATTTTTAATCGCTAGCTAATAAGGATTCGAGATGTCCTAGACAATTAATTTTAGCATATTAATATAAGTCATAATATTAATATAATTTTATTGCGTGTATTTAGTACAATTTTAAGGGAATTCTCGCACATATACAGAAACATAACCTGACTTTTAATTTATTTCTATCTAGACTTACAAACAAAAAGTTAATATGCATTAATAATTAACAATGTTAATATTAATTCCCATATTTATTCGTGTAAGGAAAATATTTCCATCTTGTATACCATTACTTTATTCTTTTATATTGATAATATGTTCAACTTAGCCTAAATTGTTGAAATAAATCTCTTTCACTATGCCTTTTTTTTTTCCCTAGTAAATTCACATTATTCAAAATTCAATTCATCGAATTAATCATGGGATAATAATACAATAGAATTTCAAATACCTATGAAAATCTCCTTCAATACCTAGGAGAAACTTTTCAAATTCCATCATGGATGTCAGAATAATTTCATCAAGTATTTCCTTGCAATCATATTTAATATTAAATAACTCTACCATTTATTATTTAATAAACTCCTCTAATATTTAGTATTTAATAATTTTTTTTTAAATAATACTAATTCCAAAATAATAACAATTAGGGCAATTAAAAAAAAAATATTCAAGAAAAACAATAATATATAATTTGTCATAATTAAAATTAGAAATAAAAATTTGATAAACTAAAATAAATAATAAACTAATAAAAATAAAAAATAAAAAATTTAAGAACTGGTCGACTCTCTCATCTCCTTCTTTCCTCTATTTACTTCCCTGATCTCTTCTTTTCTCAGCAAGTTTGTCCTGATGACGAGTCTTGATTTAGACTCGAAACATCAACTAAAAATGAATATTGTGGATATTCTGAGTGTTGCTTCTCAAAATATACACCACATAAACCTCCAATCTATCAACTCTACTATGGTCAAATTCATTCTATTCATGCATTATACTATCTTTATACTTAGATCACATCTTAGTTCAAATGTATCTTATCACTAACAATTCATTTTCAACTATTTCTTCGACATGCATTCATATACAATTAATAACCAAAGGACAATCATCTAAATGAACATACAATCCTACATGCAAATCTTATCATATAAAATATAGATAAAAGCATGCATCCTTTCTATTATTATTTTGACGCATATAATTAAACAATGAAATATCAAAATGAGAAGTAATCATAATTTTCATTTACCCTTTACTTCTTGGTAAATATTCAAGAGAAAAGCATGTTCCACCAAACTATGAATTTCCTGTACCAGTTATCCCCGAGCTAAGATATTCTTTCCTTCAGGAATCAACAACCTCTTTGATTCCTATTTGGCTTATTTTATATATTTATTGCCAACATATTTTTTGCAGTGTCATGATTTAAGGTATGCCGACCTTTTCCCTAGGTATTTTTGTTTTATTTTTTCAAGAAACAATTTAGTTCCTTCTCTTTAAAGCATTTCTTTCTCTCCCACTGTAACACCCCAGGTTTATGTGTTTTTAAAAATAGACATTTGAACTCTAATCCTAAGGGGAGTGGACCCCAAAGGACAAGTATTTTGTGAATGTAATTAAATATTTAATTTGGAGGAAATGAAGAAAAGGATTTTGTGCAGATTGACCAAAAGAAGAAATTTGAGATCACTTGCTAAATCCATGAGGACGGATGAAGGCAAATACTTCCCCACAATCTTTCAAAAATCCTTGAAAGAAATTATTTCTAATTTAGATTTTTGAGGAAAAATCTAAATTCCCCAATGATGAGGAAAATAGTTGGGAAGAGGTAAAGAAAGCTGGAAAAGCTGGGGAAAAGCATAAAATAGCTTTAAAAAAAAATCCCTAAATAGGGAAGCCTAGGCAAACAGGAAGAAAAGCATCCTGATATTCTGGACGGAGAATTAGAAACAGGCTTTGGAGAATAACAACTTAAATAAGCTGCTCTTATACAGATTAGAGGTTGATCTGTACTAGGAGGGATCTCAGCTCGAGGGTGAATTCTGAAGATAAACGAATTCTAAGGTTGGGTGGATTGGTCATCTAATTAAGTGGTATGCACAGTTTAGTTTTAATCTTATGTTATGAATTGTAGATGTAAATTTTTATGTTGCATGGAAAGTATTGTATATGCATGCTGTGTGTGATACTATTCCATACATTTAACAGAAACTTCAGCAGATTTAGCCTTCAATTTCTGTACAATTGTAGGAATCACATGTATGGGAAAGAATTCATCAGAATCTCTAAACCATAACTGGTTTAAATCTGAGAATACATATTTCCCAAAAGAAATTTAATGATTTAAATTTAATCTGCTTCTGGTTTAGTAATTAATTCTAGCATGTATACATAGTGAAACGTAGCATGAGATGCATGTTACAATGGCTAAAAGTAGAATCAGATGAGTGGTAAGTTGAGTTAGAAATTAATTGGCTAAACCTAACATAAGGGATATAGTAAATATGTCAACCATGCACAATGGAAGTAGAATAGAAACACATTTCAGTATGTAATCATCCATTTTTATCAGTCAAAATATCATGAGAAATAATTGTGTAAGTGTCCACAGTAAATTAAAAATGAGACGAATATCTAATATTTACTATAAGAGAATTCTCAGATCACACTTATAGTTATCACGACAAAAATGGGTGAATTATATCATTATATCTATCCCGGTAGTAGAATAGAGATAAACCTCAGACCATTAAATTACTGTGTATATATAGACACTACCAGGAAATGCAATAAAATTTCTATAGAGTGGTACAAAAATGAATGAGAATCAAGTCATTATAAAAAAAATAAGTTAGACCTGATTGATATATGTAACAAGATAGTTCCTCAGTTACATGCATAGAACTACTGTGCAATTCTGTTTACATACAAAATATATTACTCGGGATTGTTCAACTACCCATTAACAGAAATTTGTGAACCGGACTGAAGGGTTGGCTCAATAGACTGATGAAAGAAACTGGGAATATTATGCCAGGAGAATAAAACCATAGAATACATTCAGTTATATTAGATTAACAACAAAATAAGCTATATTCCCTTTGAACAGGAAACTCTATACATCGGTAAAAAATTTAGCAGAAAATACTATACTAGAAGAAGTGTTCTAGCAATTAAATATTATAAACAAAAATTTTGGAACACGACCCGTATAGATTTTAATTGACGAGGAACTAAAATTACTATACATAAATTTTCCATCGAAATTCACACTGAAAAGCAGATAGAGAACTGAGTTATATACATATATGTACACATATAAATCTATATGACAGTGAAGTCGGTTCTAGAATTGAAAACAAATAGATTCTCTCCCCTCGGAGGAGAAGTCAACCAAAGTTATTACTCAAAAATTATTACAAACTTATAACCCTGATATCCAAATTTCTTCGGTAGGAGATAAGGAATTTAAATAGGGTAAACTAAATTATTGTTCCCTCTGAGGAATTTGTACGAGGCACCAACCTGTGAGTAAGAGGGAAGCGAGATTAATAGTCGAGCTAAACGCATATAAGCCAAATGATTAGCAGAGAGTACGATAGTCGTCATATACCTGCAACGAATAAGAGATAGAGTACGTGAGGGAAAATAAACAAGAATAATAGTTACAACCTGAATGGGAGGTAAACCACAAAAATGAAAACAAACATTTACAGCTTACCTGACAATGTATTCAGGGAGCTTGGGCAACGGAGACACTGGAACAAAAAAATACGCCAGGGTATTAACACTTGAGAAAAATCGAAATTTAGAAATGCAGAAGAAATAGCAATGGAAATTTTATGTCACCGGAAAGCAATGAGATGGAAATACCTTCTCGGAAGAACCTTGCAAACTGTCCAAACCACGTTGAGGGAGTCAAATACCCGTGAACGCCCAGGTCATCAACGCTTACTGTAACTCACCGAAGCGAGAGCGAGCATGACATTAAGGCAAACTCAAATTTCATATACACCATCCGATAAGCACTATAATTGAAGTGAAAGCAAAGGAGAGCTGTATAAAAAAAAATGGTTGAATAAGTTTTAATCTATCCTAATCGTTAAACTCCAACTCTGAACTTATATAGATACTGATATAACTAAAACGCAGAGATAGGAGGATTGGAAGGTCGAACTGGATGAATGATATCCATTAAAAGTCGTTACCTGGGTTGAAGAGTGCGACGTCATAGTTCTCACATAGCTCCAGGAGGTGTGAGGAGTGACACATATGAACGATTCCTCTGGCGTAGTAGGAGAACAAAATGATAAAACGAACTTTGGAAAAGCTATGTGGAAAACCCTCAATACGATAGGCAAAAATGAAGTCATATGTTGAACTTAAACGTTTTATACGCCTTTGAAACCCTAGTCCCAGACAATCACCACCATACACGTGGCTGGAGATGCCAAATTCCGAGCACTGAAAGGTAGTAAGTCTCATAATTCCATAAGAATAAAAAAAGGTTAAGTCTTAATGTTCAATTTTAATGCAGCGTACGATCCAACTGGAATTGATACGAGCAATAAAGGGCGAAGTACTCCATATCACGTTGGCAGATTTGGCCAGTAGCATAGAAAAAGAGAAAAATAAACCGGAATGGATAACAAAACCCTAGCATACTACCAAGTGTCGACGTGAGAAATCGAGCCATAAAGACAAGGTACGAAATCCTCAAATCAAATTGAATGGCATCGAAACTATAAATAAGGTGGTAGCACGTCGAATTGATTTCATGAACGATGCATAAGAATAAGTGTCAAGCACCACCATAGAGTTCAGTTAGAACGATATGGTAGGGCTGCAAAGTCCGAAGAGAAAAACCCCTTACAAAATGTAGTTATATTGTTAAGAACAATACAGTGATATTACACATACCGAGTTGGACGGTACCCTATTATATTAGGGAGAGGTACAATAGGGGTGTTATTATATAAAAATTAAAGTTAAGTAGGTATGTGTGATACCTATATACATGTTGAAGTCTAAGAAGTCAAACGACTAATATATACCTAAGAGTAGATGATCATACATATCGATATGAATTAGCACAAGTGGGTGGGGGTGATTGTAGGCCCAAGTGTATGGAAACCAATTGTACCATAACTCAAGATGAATGTTAGTCTCTCAGAAGTACTCATAACACCCTTACAAAAAAAACTTAAGGGTTGATTTAAATGTATTGAAAATAATAAAATGGAGTGTGAAAATTAAAATAAAAAGAGTAGTACAGGGATGGAACTAAACTTGCAATTGATATGGAAGCTAGTATATATTGACTGGGGTATAGTAAGTATGTGGAAATGAAATGTGTATTAAACAGCTAGAAATCTAAGTGTGATGGTATAACAATTCTGTGGGAATTTTTCTGATAGGATACTGAAAAAAAAAAAAAAAAAAAAAAAAAAAAAAAAAAAAAAAATGTGTGGGAAAGTGAAGGGGAGGTGTGAAAAATGGTATCAGAGCCCAAGTTATAAAACTGGGCTGGTGACATTGTGCTCACTGTGACTGTGTGTTCTCTGTATAAATTGATTTCTGTAGAAAAAAAAAAAAATTATGTTTTTTTTTTTTTAATTTCCACTTATCTGTGTTGTGTAGTGTACAGTGGTGCTGAAATGGCAAAGGGCGATGAAATTTATGTTGATCTACATGATGAGGATAGTGCACCAGATCCTAATGCGCCCATGATGGCTATGTTGCGGAGGTTGCAACAAGAATTGGCTAAGATAAAAAGCCAGAATGACAGATTGTCATTAGCCAGTGAGGAGCAGGAAAAGCTCATTAGAGAATTAACTTCGTGGAACAGCCAAGAAGGCGAGGGTTTCGGAAAGAGGAAGACTAATGAGTCTGAGGATGATGATGCTGTTAGGTATCAGTATAAACAGAAAAAGGAATTACAGGGGGAATTTTGAAAGATCAAGCCTCCCTCCTATGATGGGGAGAAGGAGGAAGATGCTGAAGCCTGGTTGTTGAACATGATTAAGTACTTCCAGGTTTATGAATATGAAAGAAATATGAAGGCCAGATTAGCTGTCTACCAACTACAAGGTAAGGCTACCTTGTGGTGGGAGGAGACGAAAATGGTCCATGCAATTGATGAAAAGACAGTTACTTGGGAGGATTTCCAAGTTAAGTTCAAAAACCGCTACCTAAATGAACGCTACTATGACGATAAAGCCAAGGAATTTCACAAACTTAGACTGGGACAACTCACTATTGATGAGTTTGTTACTAAGTTTACAAATCTGTTGAGATATGTACCCTACATAAGGGAAGAAAAGGCAAAGGTACAAAGGTTTCTGAACTGTTTTCCTGCTGTATACAAAGAGAAGATCGAGTTTGATAACCCAAAAACAATGGATGAAGCTGTTAGAAAAGAAATATTGTGCTACCAACAGTTCAAAAGCAAAACTGAACATGAAAAAAACTGGGTCAATAAGAGTGAATTCAAAGGGAAGAAATAGAAACCAGCCTATTTGAAGAATTTTGGCAGAAATCATCAGCGGAAAAAATTCAGTAAACCCAAAGAAAGTCAAACTGCTCAATCTCAAGTGGCTTAAAAAAAAATAGAGGGAGACAGTAAAAAGGAAGGGACAATCAGAATGAAGGAACCCTTGAAATGTTGGGGCTGTGGAGAACCCCATCTCCTGAGGGATTGTCCTCATCGAAACATTCAGATGATCATGAGAGATCGAGAAGCTACAACAGTAAATGATATAGCAAGAAATATACCTACCATCAGTGCAGCCTTGGAAAATCGACAAGCAGACCATCAAGCTACCATGGTCAAAATGGAGGGTAAGATTTCTGGCCAATCTGTCACTGTTTTGATTGATCCAGGTGCTTATTTGAGTTACATTAGTCCAAAAATTGTAGAAAAATGTAATCTTAAACCTGAAAAATTTCAGCAGTCATGGTTGGTTCAACTGGCTACTGGAACCAAGAGGAAAGTAACACATAAATTGCCCCTAACAGCAATGAAATTAAATTATTTTCAAACAGAAGTAAACCTGAACATTCTGCCTTTAGGTTCATATGACTTGCTGATAGGAATGGACTGGCTGGAAAAGAAGAAAGCCCTGATAAACTGCTGGGATAAGACCTTGCATTGTATGGATGAGGAAGGGAAACCTTTTGTTCTTAAAGGAAAAAAAAAACCTGTCTCTGTAAGACAAATATCAGCCATACAATTAAAACGAACAGCTAGAAAGGGATACCAAGTTTATGCAGTACATGTAGAAGGAATAGAAAATAAAACTGAAGAAAATTTACTGGATGCATTGCCAGTAGTAAGGGAGTTTAAAGAAGTTTTTCCAAAATAAATCCCTCATCTCCCCCCCAAAAGAGAAATTGACTTCTCAATCGATCTGGTGCTGGGAGCAACACCTGTCTCCCGAGCCCCTTATCGAATGAGTCCCCCTGAACTCATAGAATTGAAAATGCAATTGCAAGAGTTGTTGGATAAAGGTTACATCAGACCGAGTGTGTCTCCTTGGGGAGCCCCGGTGGTGTTTGTGAAAAAGAAAGATGGAACATTTAGGATGTGCATTGATTATCGTCAACTGAATAAGCTGACCATTAAAAACAGATACCCCTTGCCCCGAATTGATGATCTGTTCGACCAGGTTAGAAGGGATTCAGTTTTTTCGAAAATTGACCTAAGGATGGGTTATCACCAGCTTAGAATTAAAGAAGAAGACATCAACAAAACAGCCTTTCGAACCAGGTATGGTCACTATGAATTTGTAGTCCTACCTTTTGGCTTGACAAATTCCCCTGCCACATTTATGTGCTTAATGAACAGTGTGTTAAATAAGTACTTGGATAAATTTGTCCTTGTGTTCATAGATGATATTTTAGTCTACTCAAGAAATGAGGAGGAACATCAAGAGCACTTAAGGATGGTACTACAAACTTTGAAAGAAAACTAGCTATATGCCAAGTTCAGTAAATGTGAATTTTGTAAAGACAAGATTCAATACTTGGGGCATATTATTTCTGAACAAGGGCTAGCTGTTGATCCTGACAAGATAAAAGCTATTAAAGAATGGCATGTACCAACTGATGTTTCAACAGTAAGATCATTCATGGGAATTGCAGGCTATTATTGCAGATTTGTGGAGAGATTTTCTGCCATAGCATATCCCATAACTTCCCTACAAAGGAAGGGTGTCAAATTTAAGTGGACTGAAAAGTGCCAAAACATTTTTGAACAATTGAAGCTGAAACTCACTACAGCTCCTATACTGAAAATTGCAGATCCAGATAAAGAATTTGTGGTATGTACATATGCAGGTAGAGAGGGGTTGGGAGGAGTTCTGTTGCAGGACAATGCGGTTATTGCATATGAATCTAGGAAACTGAAGATACATGAACAGAACTATAGTGCCTATGATTTGCAGTTACCTGCTGTTATTCATGCCTTGAAAATGTGGCGACATTATCTCCTTGGAAAAAAATTTATATTGAGGACTGATCATATTAGCCTTAAATACTTCTTTTCCCAAACTGATCTGAATGCGAGACAGGCCAGATGGCTATCCTTTCTAAGTGAATTTGACATGGATATAAAACATATCAGAGAGAAAGAAAACAAAATTGTTGATGCTTTAAGTAGAAATGCTTTTCAAATTATAGGCAGTAGTGGAAGTAGTGCCCAGTTTGATTTAGAAGAGTTAGTGAAACATGCAGCAGACCGGGATCCTAATTATGAGAATATACAAGTGAAAATCTGGAAGAAGGAGATGACTGATTTCACTCAAAACTATAAAGGATTGGTTTGTTATAAAAACAGATTGTATATTCCAAATGTAGAAACTCTAAAAAGGGAGATTTTAGATGAATATCACAAACAACCATACGCAAGACATCCAGGATATTAGAAAATGTTAACATATTTGAAAAAGAAGTTTTTTTGGCCAGGAATGAAGCAAGATGTAGCAGAATATTTAACTAGATGCATGGAATGTCAACTAGTCAAAGTTGAGCATCAACATCCTGCTGGCCTTTTGAACCCTTTGCCGATTGCAGAGTGGAAATGGGACACAGTTTCCATGGATTTCATAACAGGATTACCAAAAACCAAATACCAGCATGATTCGGTGATGGTGGTAGTGGACACTTTAACAAAAGTTGCACATTTCGTACCAGTGAAATCTACCTTTGGGATAGCTCAAGTAGCAAATGTGTTCCTGAAGGATGTAGTAAGACTCCATGGAGTTCCGAAGGTGATTATGTTTGACCGAGATGCTAAGTTTACAACAGCTTTTTGGAAAGGGCTATTTGAAGGGATGGGTATCAAGTTGAATTTTAGTACTGCTTACCACCCTCAGACAGATGGTCAAATGGAGAGAACTAATCAAATTCTGGAGGACATGCTGAGAATGTATGTGATGGATAGGCTAGCAAAGTGGGAAGATTATTTGCACTTAGCTGAATTTTCCGATAACAACAGCTACCAATCCTCCATCAAAATGAGTCCGTTTGAGGCACTGTATGGAAGAAAATGTCGTACTCCTTTGAGATGGAGCCAGCATGAAGATAAAATAATGTTGGGACCAGATGCTTTACAGGAAATGGAAAGAATTGTTAAACAGATACAAAGAAACATCAAGACAGCGCAATATCGCCAGAAAAAATATGTTGATAAGAAACGGGTGCACCAAGAATTTAAAGTGGGAGAGCATGTGTATTTGCGCATTAAACCAAGAAAGAGTACACTTTATGCTGGAATTTTTGCAAAACTAGCTCCTAGATATTGTGGTCCTTTTGAAGTATTAGAAAGGGTGGGACCAATAGCTTACAAGCTGGCCTTACCACCCCATGTTAGAGTTCATGATGCGTTTCATGTTTCGTTATTAAAGAGATATGTACATGATGCTTCTCACATAGTTGATTGGAATGTTGTACAGGTGGAATTAGAAGGGGAGTTTCTGCCAGAACTGCTTCAAATATTGGAGCGGGAAGAAATTGAATTGAGAAATCGAACAGTAGCAAGAGTAAAGCTGCAGTGGAAGAACTTTACTGATGAAGAAGCTACCCGGGAAAGAGAAGCTGAAATGATGGAAATATATCCATTTTTGTTTGAAAAATGAACTCTAGTAGTTAAATAACAACACCGAGGATGATGTTTTCTTTTAGAGGGGGAATATGTAACACCCCTAGTTTATGTGTTTTTAAAAATAGACATTTGAACTCTAATCCTAAGGGGAGTGGACCCAAAAGGACAATTATTTTTTGAATGTAATTAAATATTTAATTTGGAGGAAATGAAGAAAAGGATTTTGTGCAGATTGACCAAAAGAAGAAATTTGAGATCACTTGCTAAATCCATGAGGATGGATGAAGGCAAATACTTCCCCACAATCTTTCAAAAATCCTTGAAAGAAATTATTTCTAATTTAGATTTTTGAGGAAAAATCTAAATTCCCCAATGTTGAAGAAAATAGTTGGGAAGAGGTAAAGAAAGCTGGAAAAGTTGGGGAAAACATAAAACACTTTTTAAAAAAAAATCCCTAAATAGGGAAGCCTAGGCAAACAGGAAGAAAAGCATCCTGATATTCTGGACGCAGAATTAGAAACAGGCTTTGGGGAATAACAGCTTAAATAAGCTGCTCTTATACAGATTAGAGGTTGATCTGTACTAGGAGGGATCTCAACTCGGGGGTGAATTTTGAAGATAAATGAATTCTAAGGTTGGGTGGATTGGTCAACTAATTAAGTGGTATGCACAGTTCAGTTTTAATCTTATGTTATGAATTGTAGATGTAAATTTTTATGTTGCATGGAAAGTATTGTATATGCATGCTGTGTGTGATACTATTCCATACATTTAACAGAAACTTCAGCAGATTTAGCCTTCAATTTCTGTACAGTTGTAGGAATCACAGGCATGGAAAATAATTCATCAGAATCTCTAAACCATAACTGGTTTAAATCTGAGAATACATATTTCCCAAAAGAAATTTAATGATTTAACTTTAATCTGCTTCTGGTTTAGTAATTAATTCTAGCATGTATACATAGTGAAACGTAGCATGAGATGCATGTTACAATGGCTAAAAGTAGAATCAGATGAGTGGTAAGTTGAGTTAGAAATAAATTGGCTAAACCTGACATAAGGGCTATAGTAAATATGTCAACCATGCACAATGGAAGTAGAACAGAAACACATTTCAGTATGTAATCATCCATTTTTATCAGTCAAAATATCATGAGAAATAATTGTGTAAGTGTCCATAGTAAATTAAAAATGAGACGAATATCTAAGATTTACTATAAGAGAATTCTCAGATCACACTTATAGTTATCACGACCAAAATGGGTGAATTATATCATTATATCTATCCTGGTAGTAGAAGAAAGATAAACCTCAGACCATTAAATTACTGTGTATATATAGACACTACCAGGACATGCAATAAACTTTATACAGAGTGGTACAAAAATGAATGAGAATCAAGTCATTATAAAAAAAATAAGTTAGACCTGATTGATATATGTAACAAGATAGTTCCTCAGTTACATGCATAGAAATACTGTGCAATTCTGTTTACATACAAAATATATTACTCGGGATTGTTCAAACTACCCATTAACAGAAATTTGTGAATCGGACTGAAGGGTTGGCTTAATAGACTGATGAAAGAAACTGGGAATATTATGCCAGAAGAATAAAACCATAGAATACATTCAGTTATATTAGATTAACAACAACAGAAGCTATATTCTCTTTGAACAGGAAACTCTATACATCGGTAACAAATTTAGGAGAAAATACTATACTAGAAGAAGAGTTCTAGCAATTAAATATTATAAACAAAAATTTTGGAACACAACCCGTATAGATTTTAATTGACGAGGAACTAAAATTACTATATATAACTTTTCCATCGAAATTCACACTGAAAAGCATATAGAGAACAGAGTTATATACATATATGTACACATATAAATCTATATGACAGTGAAGTCAGTTCCAGAATTGAAAACAAATAGATTCTCTCCCCTCGAAGGAGAAGTTGACCAAAGTTATTACTCAAAAATTATTACAAACTTATAACCCTGATATCCAAATTTCTCTGGTAGGAGATAAGGAATTTAAATAGGGTAAACTAAATTATCATTCCCTCTGAGGAATTTGTACGAGGCACCAACCTGTGAGTAAGAGGGAAGCGAGATTAATAGTCGAGCTAAACGCATATAAGCCAAATGATTAGCAGAGGGTGCGATAGTCGTCATATACCTACAACGAATAAGAGATAGAGTACGTGAGGGAAAATAAACAAGAATAATAGTTACAACCTGAACGGGAGGTAAACCACAAAAAAGAAAACAAAGATTTACAACTTACCTCACAATGTATTCAGTTAGCTTGGGCAACAGAGACACTAGAAAAAACAAATACGCCAGGCTATTAACACTTGAGAAAAATTGAAATTTAGAAATGAAAAAGAAATAGCAATGGAAATGTTATGTCACCGGAAAGCAATGAGATGGAAATACCTTCTCGGAAGAACCTTGTAACGTCTCCCAACCACGTTGAGGGAGTCAAATACGCATGAACGCCCAGGTCATCAACGCTTACTGTAACTCACCGAAGCGAGAGCGAGCATGACATTAAGTCAAACTCAAATTTCATATACACCATTCGATAAGCACTGTAATTGAAGTGAAAGCAAAGGAGAGCTGTATAAAAAAAAATGGTTGACTAAGTTTTAATCTATCGTAATCGTTAAACTCCAACTCTGAACTTATATACATGCTGATATAATTAAAACGCAGAGATAGGAGGATTGGAAGGTCGAACTGGATGAACGATATCCATTAAAAGTCATTACCTGGGTTGAAGAGTGCGACGTCATAGTTCTCACATAGCTCCAGGAGGTGTGAGGAGCGACACATATGAACGATTCCTCTGGCGTAGTAGGAGAACAAAATGATAAAACAAACTCTGGAACAGCTCTGTGGAAAACCCTCAATACGATAGGCGAAAATGAAGTCATATGTTGAACGCAAACATTTTATACGCCTTTGAAACCCTAATCCCAGACAATCACCACCATACACGTGGCTGGATATGCCCAATTCCGAGCACTGAAAGGTAGTAAGTCTCATAATTCCACAAGAATCCAAAAAGGTTAAGTCTTAATGTTCAATTTTAATGCAGCGTACCATCTAACTTGAATTGATATGAGCAATAAAGGGCGAAGTACTCCATATCACGTTGGCAGATTTAGCCAGTAGCATAGAACAAGAGTAAAGTAAACCGGAATGGATAACAAAACCCTAGCATACTACCAAGTGTCGACATGAGAAATCGAGCCATAAAGACAAGGTACGAAATCCTCAAATCAAATTGAATGGCATCGAAACTAGAAATGAGGTGGTAGCACGTCGAGTTGATTTCGTGAATGATGCATAAGAATAAGTGTCAAACGCCACCATAGAGTTCAGTTAGAACGATATGGTAGGGCTGCAAAGTCCGAAGAGAAAAACCCCTTACAGAATGTAGTTATATTGTTAAGAACAATATAGTGATATTACACATACCGAGTTGGACGGTACCCTATTATATTAGGGAGAGGTACAATAGGGGTGTTATTATATAAAAATTAAATTTAAGTAGGTATGTGTGATACCTATATACATGTTGAAGTCTAAGAAGTCAAACAACTAATATATACCTAAGAGTAGATGATCATACATATTGATATGAATTAGCACAAGAGGGTGGGGGTGATTGTAGGCCCAAGTGTATGGAAACCGATTGTACCATAACTCAAGATGAATGTTAGGCTCTCAGAAGTACTCATAACACCCTTACAAATAGAACTTAAGGGTTGATTTAAATGTATTGAAAATAATAAAATGGAGTGTGAAAATTAAAATAAAAAGAGTAGTACAGGGATGTAACTAAACTTGCAATTGAGATGGAAGCTAGTATATATTGACTGGGGTATAGTAAGTATGTGGAAATGAAATGTGTATTAAACAGATAGAAATCTAAGTGTGATGGTATAACAATTATGTGGGAATTTTTCTTATAGGATACTGAAAAAAAAAAATTTGTGTGGGAAAGTGAAGGGGAGGTGTGACACCCACTATGCTTTAATCTGCTAACCCACTCAGCATTTCTCTCCAGCTAAGTGATTAACATAATATTTCTGTCCCATTATGTTAATATATTTAACAAGTTTCTCCTAGGGGTTTTTAGGAGACTTTTAGGGAAGGTCCACCATGTGGACTTTCACCACTTTTCATATTTTTCCATAAGTTGACAAGAAGTATTTAATACTCTAGTACTCTTTCCTGAATATTCACAACAAATATCATTATTAATCTAATAAAATAAACAAATATCATTATTAATCTAATAAAATAAAATAAAATTACATCATCACCTAGTTTCCATCCCAGCTTCCATAACAAATAATTCCACAATAATTTAAAAGTCTAAAAATAGTCATGTCTGAAAAAGAAAGACATGGGGGTGTTACATTAGATGACTTAACACATATTTTAAATGGTTCTAGCTTAATGGAAGAGTACATGCCTTGAACATAGGAGGTTGGTTGTTTAATTCCATTGTTCCCTAGCATGAATCAATCATTGAAGAAATAAAAGCATTCACTTTCTATATTTTGTTTCTAAAGATAACATTTTATTGTCTCTAGGTTGACAATAACTGGTATTAAATAAATACTTTCTCTATATGGACAATATGATTTTAATTGTGGCTATAGTCTCTTGAGAGACAGAAATGAATTATCTCTGAAGAGACAAGAATGAATTGTCTCTTAAGAGAGAATAATATTCATATTTTATATTGTCTTTATAGAGAAAATTTTTGGAGAGAATAATTTGGGACACTCACTTAAAGACGATATTTAAGATAATTTACAAGTTTTTTTTGTCTCAAGTTAAGAAAATTTACTCAAAAATTGTCTTAAATATTGTCTTCAAAACCCCTTAATGTAGTAATGTTTGGAGAGAATTAGATACAAGGTATGCCCTTTAGTACAATAACTCAAGTTAAATATTTGAATGGTCTATTATTTCAACTAACCTTTTCATATGATCGAAATGAAAAGACGACAAAACTAATAAGTGTGACAATAAGAACAATAGAGGAGCATAGTTTGATATTGATCACCATGAAAAATATTTGTATTTGACTACATTATTATTATTCACTTTTTCTATGATTGAGCAATGTTATATTCTCACTTTGCATTCAAAAGTAATATTTCATCATTTATCATTATTCAATTTTATATGTCTCTTTCATCTCGACAAAATGAGGTAACTCAGCAGATTTAAAATTAATGACAAAATTAATCTTACACGTATTTAGCATATTTAAAATAATAAAAATCACTAGATGCTCAATAAATTTTTGCAACTGCACATGACTGAAACTATAATAGATCTATATTAACACCAGATCTATCAAGCACTGAGAGGGATCAAATCTCTTAAGTTGAAAACAATTTTTATAGTGCAAAGAATAAATAAATTCCACCTCCAGAAATTGCATCTGATACAGACTAGCTACAAAAATATCAGAATGTGCACAGAATATGTACTTTACTCAAACCATACATAAGCCCAGAACAATGTGGAAGCCCAAACCAATGCACATACATGGGATTTCCTACCGAAGGGTCCCACAAAGCTCTGACCAATCGCCGATGATCAAACTTTGCATAATATACAATTTAACTTAATGCTAAATCTTATGTTCTATGATCTGCGATGTTGTGCTATGTTGACATGTGGTTCTCTCCATTTCGCATTAAAAAAAAAAAAAAAAATTACCGTGAAATGATTTTAACTTTAACTTTTAAATGTTTTGATTTGAAAAATCGCTTCTAGGCCATTGCAATCTCCATTTTTGGCTTATTCTGGATCCAACGTCCACGTGTTGTCTCCACCAATTCACTTTGCATCAAAAACTAATAAAATTAACTTGCAAATCTCTTAACCGTGACTTCTATTTTCTGCAACATGATAAAATGTTACGGTTACGATGTGTTTTATCACCTTTGATGAATATCGGATCTAGGGTCCTCTATATGCCTGCAAATCCAATTGGTCTCCATTCTATAAATAACACAATATTCAATTCAACAAAGGGTTATGCAAGTTCTATGGCCTCGCTACGCCTGCAAATCTGATTAGTTTTCTTTTTGTTAGCTTAAATGCAAATGTTCAACTTTAACAGAGATTTAAAATAACCAATTTGAAATAGGGAGCCTATAAAAGCACAAAACACTTGGAATTTAGTTGAAAATGAAATACTGTTTTAAAATAGAGAGCTCGATTAGACACAAAACACTTGGAATTTATCTAGAAATGAAAAACACAGAGCCAAGCCCTAAAATGGCTAGATTTTACATTTACTTCTCCTTCTCAATTATATCCTTTCTCGTTATTGGTGGAAGAACCCCCCAATTATGGATTTGGTTTGGTTTTGTGTCTTTCCGAAATCCCCATATGGTTGAGAAACTATCATTCAGTTCCAGAAGAGTTTATAAAACTAAATACTTAACTAATCATAATTCAACTATCTTTTTATTTTTCAAATTACAATGGCTATGTCAGCCGAAATCAACTTAAAACAAAGTAAAATAGAATTCAAACTTCTCCTTTTGTCCGACAGAAGAAATCAACTCTAGTTGTAGCCTTTTGTAATATACCTCGCTTTGCAAAAAAAAAAAAAAAAAATTCTACTAGATTTGGTATACAGTTTTCTCATTTTATTTAAATTTGACGAGATTATGTTATCACTAAAAAAAGTATTACTCCTTTACCCTTAACTTCCATCCCTTCGTTCTCTATGGTTACCATGTATTGACAATCATTTCTAGTGTATTAACTAATACCAATCCAACATATGGATATTCATCAATCCAGTTATGCTATCCTTATAACCGAATTTCTTTAATTAATACATATGAATATAATTCTCTATTAGGTCTCTATACCTAACATACATATTATACTACATTTATCCCTTCTTAATCCTTTTTAAGTTAGCATCCTTGGTCAAAATCAATATGTAGGAAAGGTACCTACTATATAATATAATCTCCCCTTTTCCCATTTAATTTACGTCTTATCATATCTCATATATTTCATTATTTCCCATAATCGAATTATGACAATAAATTGTACCATATTATTAAAATCGTAATACATTAAAATTCTTCATACAATCCATTATACCTAAGGTTTTCTATTTTATAACCTTCGAGTAATGGAATTTTAATATTATGAAATTGGCATCGAAATGTATACCTATTACATTGTTGTCATTCCCTTAATTATCTGGACCTAACATCATTACGTATACCTAAATCCTCTTCGAGTTTTGGAACGTATTCATGAGGCCAGCTCATGACACCATTTCTTGAGCCATGGGAACTGTTCTGAGGTAGACATGACCATTACTTTGATAGACCTAAGTATTAAATTCTCCTATCATCAGCGTAACTTCATTGTACGCTATCACGTGATTGTTGGATGTTCAAAACTTCGAGCTATGGATCCGAGGGAGGTGGTTAAATCCATTGACACCTGTAAGGTTAGGATTTATTAGGGTTTAATACATTCCATTTTTGTTAAAAGGTTCCCTCTACAACATTCATTTCTCTCTTTGGTTTCTCTGAGACAAAAATTAATTTGCTCTAGTTGAATATGGTTTGGAACAATATTCACCATTCGAATGCCCAGAACAAGTTTTTTCGTCAGAACTCGGCTTAGACTGGTAATTCCCGCCATTAGTTCCATTCTTATTAGTTTCTCTAATTTGGTAAATATGATTTAGAATAATTTCTAAAGGACTTAGCCTGATGGCCTCACCGCTTATTGATCTTTCATATAGGTTTCATATTTACTAGAATATTGAATCCTTCATAATTAACTTCGTTTTTCAGATTAATGTCCTCTAGAAAGAGGCCAAATGGAGAGAAATTTATGGCATTTATCTACCATGCCTTAACACAGATACAAATTCTTATGGTAAGTTATGCTTACTCTATAACAGAATTAGTTAGATTAAGAGTATTTCTCTTCCGAAAGATTTCTTCCCCATTACATACATTATTTGAATAGCTGATTATTTATGAAAATCTTGCCGTGTTCATTTCTTGGGTTGGAAGGTAGTAACATGTATCAAGGTTTACACTCCTGAAATTTCATAGGATAACATGTTTTGAATCTACGTTTACATTTTAGTCGTGCTACCAAGATACCTTCCATTAGTATGGATGTGTCCTTTACACTTCCAATTTTCTTTGTATCTTCAGATAGATGGGAGGTTAATTTTTATTTTGCACTGCGGTAGTCTTCACTTGTCATATTTCTATAACTATCAAATTCTAAGAGAATCTTCTCTCAATTTTCTTGAGCACTTTATCAAAGTCCACTTACAGTGTCAATTTTTCCATTAATTGTTTTTTTGGGTCGTTTCATTCAATTGAAATTTTCGTATCCACCAAATTCAAGTTGGATTCATGGTTTAATTTCTATATTCTACTTTTGTGTGCATATGGATGCACCATCCCTGATAGTGGAGACAACAACCCCGATTGCTAAGCGGTCGTGGGAATTTACATAACCCTGGGTTCAATATCGCTTGATGCCTTGAAATGATTTGTTGAGGTTTCATTTTCATGTATATAATGCTACAAGTATAGTTTTCTTGTTAGACTAAATCCATCTCGCATTCATTTCTTTACTTATATCACACCATTAAAAATATTCTCATACATTTTATAATCTATCTAATCCATACTAGCTTACTATGCATGCAACTGAGACCATCAAAATACTGAATCTCATAAGGTATGATTTAACTTATGCACTCTAAGTAAATCTTGACTTTGTTTTAAGTTCTTATGTTTACCCTCATCTAATTTCGTGTATTTTGGTTTCAAGTGCGCTCAACAGGGTTGTATTCTACTCATTCATGGTACCTTAATTTCTTTCATCAACTTGCCTTCTCCTTAACCGGATACTTTCCTTTGAACATGTTGCTATCCTGGTTCCGGAGATATATTCTGCAATGAACCTATCTTCATAATTTAGCACATGTGTCTATTTTATTTTTGTACAGTGACCTTAGTAGCAACTATAGTAGTGAAGTTAATTTAAAGTTTGATTGTAATATATATAAAATGATATTTCCGGGTTTACCCAACATTTGGAACGATCGAATAAATTATATTTTCTCTTCCTTTAAATGTACAGTATTGTCCTTTCTATCATATTATGTTTTATTTTATTATTGTTGTGGCATATACGTCCTTAGATGAGTTATTATAAAACATGCTTGAATATTCATAGTATTTTGATAAATATTCCCTCTTTACGTTAACACATCACATAGAATTCCTCTCTGTCTAATCTTATTTGAATTTCCTATACATTTTATTTACAACAACATGTTTAACTTATTTGGGTACAGTACAAAAGGCTATTACCTTTTCTGTTAGTAGTTATTCCCTTATATTCTTATAATTATGATAAATTAATTGTAGATGATTTAAACGGAATTATTTCAGATATACATATAATTGTATATATTAATCTCAAGAATTTAGGCTTATTTTCTTTTTTCAGCATCAAATTTTTCCTAGAGATAGAATTGATTTAGTTATCTGTATTCATCTATATAATTTACACTTTTTCACCAGATTTCTAGATCTGTATTCACTATTGGTGTACTATAGTATATTATAGATTTCCTTAAATTATTTAATTCTGAATTTGTCTATTGGAAGCAGCACAATAGTATAGTAAGACATGGACTTCTAGTTATACCTTTCATATTTTTTTTTCCATTTTTGAAATTGACTTTAGATTTCGCATGGAGATATACAGATAATAAAATTAGTTGGAAATAACATTTCCACTTAATGACCAAAATAAAAAATTCTCTGAGAGGTACCTATCTCCATATTTAAACCTATCATGAGGTTTAGACATTCTGGAATATGGGTCTCAATAGACCATTCCCATACAACTATACAGATTGCGGCATTTTTGCCATAGCAAATTCTATTAAATGTATGGGTAGTTAATAATTCAGTGTATTTAAAGATAACTAAACTTACTGTAAATCTACCATATTCACTTAATTACATTCACCTTTTCATTTTCTTACCCAATTCCTAATCAGATGTTAATTTACACATATACGAAATTCATATCTATCAGAAATATACTAGTTAAGTATACATACCAATTTCTCTGACTAGTTCCTCCCAACCTTAGAGTTCTCTCTCCGTAACTCACCCTTGATCCGAGACCTTAGCTCCCAGTGATAGAAAACCCCTTGTCTGTCCTAGAGTAGCTTATGTAAGATGTGCTTTCCCAAGCATATTTATAATTCCTACATCCAGAAATTTCAGGAGGCTTTCTTCCTGTTTTGCCTAGGCTTTCCCTCATTGAGGTACTTTAAAGCTATCTTTTCCGCTTTTCCAGCTTTTTTTCCTCTTCCCAATTACTTTCCTCTTCATTAGGGAAATTAGATGTTTATGTCCAAATCTAATTTTATTAATGTTCCTTCCAAGGATTTCTGGAAGGTGTGGGAAAGTCTCAACACCTTATCCACATCGTCATGGATCTAGGTTTCATATCTCAATTCTCAATCTAGTCATTGCACACATAAATTTTCCATTTATTTTTATTAAATAAAATTTAAAATAATTCCACACACTATTTCTCCATTGGATTCCACTTCCCCTTTGGACTTATTTAATTTTCAATTAAAGAGCATAGAAACTAGGGGTATTACACCTTTCAGTTGGATGCTTCTCCCTAAGGCTCCGAGGGTAAACTAAATGCATGGCTCCTGTCCATGATCTCTTCAATAGAGTACCCAGCGCTTTGAATTTGGGCATAATCCAACCAAGAAAAATCCTCCAGAGATGGTCCTTCCATTTTACAAAATACTCTAAATATTATTTCTTTCGTGTCTTCCTGGCTACCCATGTATCCAAAATATGTTCAATTTTCCAAAGGTTGTGCTAGAGGCATCTGTTTAATACATGATCTCTCCTCATTTTGGGTGTCCCATGTTCATGTCTCTGAACTGTCTTCTTCATCAACAACAATGTATCAGTACAGATCTTCCACATTAAAAATGGGAGAGATTACTACACTTGGAGGTAACTGCAACTCGTAAGAATTTGCATAAAACTTCTGAAGCATTCTACAAGGCCCAATATTTTTCATCTTAAATTTGTTGTATTCTCCTTAAGGAAATCGCTCCTTATGCAAATGTGCCAGTACCAGGTCTCCTACTTCATATTGTACCTCTCACATTTTCAAATAGGCTCTTTGTTTATGTCTTTGGATGTTGTCCTATACCTTCAATTTGACCTGTTCATGTAGATTGTTGATTGCTTTAGAGAAACATTTGCCATCAGCATTCCTACACTCCAACTGACCCAAATCCTGCAACTCAAATACTCCACGTGGGTGCATTCCATATAGGATTTGGGAAGGACCTATGGTCGTGGTTTTGTTGGGTGAGTCATTCTAGGAAAAATCCGCTTTTGCAAGCACATGATCCTGCTGTCTCAAATTTTCACCAACCAGGCTCCTCAGCAGATTTCCCAGACTCATGGTCACAACTTCATTTTTCCCATCAGACTATGGGTGAGAAGCCAAAATGAATTTTAGTTTGGTGTCTATATTTTTCCATAATTTTTGCCAGAAATGGCATGTGAACTTTACATCCCTGTTTGAGATGATGGACTTCAAAAAACCATGTAATCTGACTATATCTGAAAAGAAAAAGTGTGCTACATGTGTGGCATCAATTTTCTTTCTGCATGGAATGAAATGTTCCATTTTGGTGAAACAATCCACCACCACCACGATGGAATCAAATCCCTGGTGTGTCATTGGCAGACATAAGACAACGTCCAAGCTGACTGAGTCCCATAGTCTGTTCAAAATGGGTAAGGGTGTATACAACCCTGCACTCTGGCTGCATCCCTTCGCATGCTGACAAAATTTACACCTGATCAAGAATCTTTGCACATCTCTTCGCATCCTCGGCCAATAGTAAAAGTGGCTTAGCTGATCCAAAGTCTTATCTATGACAAAATGTTCGGCCAAACCTCCACTGTGTTTTTCCTAAATTAAATTCTCTCGCATAGAAGATTCTGGAATACACAATTGTCATCCTTTGAACAACAACCTCTCATACATGTTATAGTCCAACCATGGGCTATTTTCTCTCAAAAGTGGATTATGGCAAGCTTCATAAGCTTCCTTAAGACCTCCATCCACCTCATACAAATATTTGAGATGCTTAAATCCCAATACTTTCACTATTCTTTCTTGTAATATCAAGATTCTTCTGCTTAACACATTTTATACCTTTTTGGCCTGACCACTAATGCATTTAAGCACGAATTTAAAACTCTGCAAGTACACAACCCACTTTTCATGTTTATGATTTAGCTTGTACTGTTGCATAATGCATTGTAATGTGTAATTCCCTAAAAAAAAGACAAATTCATTAGCTAGGAAATAATGTCTCCAATTCTTCAATGCTTGGAAGACTGCATAAAAATCTTTGACATAAGATGTATAATTCTTCATGCTCTCATTTAAATTATCATTGAAGTATGCTACTGGCTTATCTTATTGGTTCAGTACTACACCAATGGCTATCCCACTAGAATCACAACGAACTTGGAAAAGTTTGCTGAAATCTGACAATTTCAGGATTGCGTTTTCCATGATCTTGTTCTTCAAAAACTGAAAAATTCTCTCAAAATATTTTATCCAATGAAAAGCCTGATTTTCTTTGTTAATGGTGTCCACCATAGGTACACAGATACCACTGAATTTCTTAATGAATTTCCCATAGAAACTTTCCAATCCATGAAAACTTCTTACTTCAAAAAAACTTGTTGTAGATGGCCAACGAAATATGGTTGCAGCCTTCTCTGGGTCCATCTTCAAATCATTCTCAGAAATTAAAAATCCTAAATCAATCAATTATTTCTTGAAAAATGAACATTTTTTTAAATTCGTTAACAATTTATTTTGTTGCATTTTTTCCAGCACGTACCTGACATGCCGAAAATGTTCTTCCTTTGTCTTGCTGAAAATAAGCATATCATCCAGATATACAATCAAAAACTTGCCAATGAATTGTTTCAACATCTCATCCATCAAACGAATGAATGTTATCGGAGCATTTCTCAGCCCAAATGGCATGACCAACCATTCATACAAGCCTTCATTGGTCTAGAAAGTTGTCTTCCATTCTTCACCTTCTCTAATCCTTATATGGTGGCAGCCAATTTTCATATGTATCTTTGAAAAGTACATTGATCCACTCAAAAAATCCATCATGTCATCCATATTAGGTAAAGGAAACCTGTATCTGATTGTGATCTTGTTTGTCTCCTGGGAATCAGTGCACATCCGCCACTACCCTGCTTTCTTGGGAGCTAAAATAGTCGGAAAAACACAAGGATTCAAAATCTCCCGAATCAGTCCTTTATCCAAAAATTACTATACTTGTTTCCTGATCTCCTCATTGTATTTCAGACTCATTCGGTAACCAGCCTTGTTTTGAAAACTAGATCTTGGAATAAAATCAATATGGTGACTAATGCTCTGCTTGGGTGGTAATTTTCTGGTAGATCATCCAACACAATATCAATAAACTCTTGCAGCATGTCTTGTATTTCCATAGGAAAACCAGTGATTTTTGTATGCATTAATATTTCTCTTGGCCTCCACAAAACTACATAATTCACCTCATTCTCCGCAATCTATTGTAGAAACACCTTTCTACTTGTCAGCAGTGTTTTTGTCCCAGTAGTTTCTGCAGTAACTTCTTCTTTCATGGGAACTAGCATATGCTTTATCCCATCCTTCACAAAGTTGTAAAAATTATTTTCCCCATTATGGAAGGCCTTTCTGTCATATTTCCATGGTATTCCCAGTAGAATATGGCACACATCCATAGGCATAATATCACAAGTCACCTTGTCCTTGTTCTTTCCAATGTGAAACTCCACCTTGCACTACTCATCAAGTAGTATTTGGTGTCCCTTCTGCAACCAAGACACCTTATAGGGAGTTGGGTTCTTCAACTTCTTCAAACCTAATTTTTATACCATCTCATTTGCTACCAGGTTATCAGTGCTTCCACTATCTATAATCAATTTGCAGCATTTTCCATGCAACTTTCACATAGTCCAGAACAATGCTTTCCTCTGAGTCAGGTTAGCCACCTCCTTAGCTGGTTTTAGTAAAACCTTGTTCAACACTAAGGTCTCTCCTGTTTCAGGCACATTCTCCACCTCTTGGGATAGTTCCTCTGCTTCCTCAGGTTGAGCAACATATGCTCCTCTCCGTCCAGCTTACTCATTTTCATGACATTCAAAAGACCTATGCCCCCATTTGTGACACTTGTAACACTGGTAGGCATTTCCTCTACCTCTGCCATTATGTCTTCCTCGTTGGTATGGCATTTCATCTTTGGTTTTACCTTACCTCTTAGTCTATCCCAAAGTCTTCTAATTTCTCCCCTCTTCATTATTGTTGGCAGTGCTACTTCTGCCAAAGGACTATCCTCTTCCTCTACCAGAACCACATCCTCTTCTTACATTCTGCTTCCCAGTAATATTTTATTTCACCTTCAAATCACATTGATATGCCTCCTCTATAGTTTTCGCGGAAATAATACTGATCTCATCTAAGATTTCCATCCATAGACCATTCAAAAATATTGTTGTCTTCTCAAGGGTATCTTCAATATACCCAACCTTCAAGCTTACTTTATAGAACTCTTGTGTGTATTCCTTTACAGTCATCGTTCTCTGTCTCAGATTCTGCACTTTTCTGTAAAGGTAAATTTGGTAATCTTTAGGAAGGAACTTGATTTTCATGATATTTGCAATCATCCTATCCCATCTCTTGATCAAAGGCTTGTTCAGTCTTCTCCTTTCTTCCTACACACTGTCCCACCATAGGGCGGTGTGTCCTTTCAATGTAGTAACAACAAACCTGATTTTTCTATCCTCACTAACATCCTCATACTTGATATATTTATCTAGCTCACTTATCGAGTCCAACAATGCTTCTGTGAACAAACTGCCATCATAATTGGAGAGCTCTGGTCTTGGCTTGCTGCCAGCCATCAAAATAGATTTCAATGGTCTGATTTATGGTGTCTCGCCCTCTACCACATCTGTTTGTGCCATTGGATCCTCATCACTGTCATATCCACCTTCAGGATCCCTAAGTATTCCTGCTTCCACTACTACCAAACGTGCTGAAAACACTCTAATATCTTCATGCAGTCCTTCATCTACTTCTTGCCTTGCAGCTCTTCCCTGACCTCTTCTTCCTACTTCCATATTCACTTAAGAAGAAACATTTGCTCTGATACCATTTGATGCAGACTACCTACAGAAATATCAGAATGCAGATGGAATATGTACCTTACTCAAACCATACATAAGTCAAAAAATAATGCGGAAACCCAAACCAATGAAAATACGCGAGATTTCCTACCAGAGGGTCCCACACAGCTCTGGCCAATTATCGATGATCGCACTTCACACAATATACAATTTAACTTAACGCTAAATCTTATTTTTTGCAATCTGCAATGTTGCACCATGTTGAGATGTGCTTCTCTCCATTTCACATCGCAGAAAATATACTTTACCATGCGATGACCTTAACTTTAACTTTTAAATGTTGTGATTTGCGAAATCGCTTCCGGGGCACTGCAATATTCATCGTTGGCTTATTCTGGATTTGATGGTCCACATGTTATCTCCATCGATTCACTTTGCATCGAAAACAAATAAAATTAACTTGCGAAAATCTTAACAGTCAATTCTCTTTTCTGTGATGTGTGAAAACTTTACAGTTGCGACATGTTTTGTTAGCGTTGATTGATATCGGATCTACACTCCTCGTTGCGCCTAAAAATTCGATTGGTCTTCATTCTACGAATAACAAAATATTCAATTCAACAAAGGTTATGAAAGTTCTATGGCCTCACTGCACCTGCAAATCCAATTTGTTTTCTTGTTGTGCGCTTAAATGCAAATGTGTGACTTTAACATAGATTTAAAATAACCAATTTGAAATAGGGAGACCGATCAAAGAACAAAACACTTGGAATTTAGTTGGAAATGAAATACTGTTTTAAAATAGAGAGCCTGATTAGACACAAAAGACTTGGAATTTATTTACAAATGAAAAATACAGAGCCAATCCCTCAAACAGCTAGTTTTTACATTTACTTCCACTTCTCAGTTCTCTCCTTTCTCGCTATCGATGGTAGAACCCCCCAATGATGGATTTGGTTTGGTTTTATGACTTTCCAAAATCCTTGTATGATTGAGAAACTGTCATTCAGTTCTAGAAGAGTTTATAAAACTAAATACTTAACTAATCCTAATTCAACTTATTTTTATTCTACAAATTACAATGGTTGTGTTAGCCCAAATCAACTTAAAACAAATTAAAATAGAATTCAAACATCTTCTTCTGTCCAACAGAAGAAATCAACTACGGTTGTAGCCTTTCGGTTGGATGCTCCTACATCAACATTTCTCTAGGGACTCGATGTTCGATGTATAGTTAGCTGGCTTGACCGAGGAATTACTTCTACTTCTCTCTCTCTCTCTCTCTCTCTCTCTCTATATATATATATATATATATATATATATATATATATATATATATATATATATATATATATATATATATATCTATCTCTAAACTGCATTTTATAATAGCTAAAATTGGATATGAAATTCCAACAAATATTTTCTCCATTAAAAATTACCTCTTAATAAAAAGTCAAAATGTAAAATAGTAATACTTTGAAATGTTATAACAATAAGAATTTATTTTTTCAAATACTTTATATAATATATCTAAGCCATCGAAATCACCCAACTATCTGACCCTGCCTAGGCCACACTAGCTTTTAACATGACTAGATTTTTTCCCATGGAGTTTCGAGCCAGGTACTTTCACATTACTCACTCACTTAATAATACACCCCATCATCGTCTATTCTACACCATGTGTGCTAATATTATTATTATTATTTTTTTATATTATAAAACATATAAATGTGTAAATTGTTGACATCAGAAAAATTTAGTTAATATGAGAATTGACATATTTTATTTATGGATTACATTGCCTACATTAATTTTTTTTCTTTTATTAATATATTTCAATATTAGTTAATTTCATATATTGAAATGTTTTTATGTATGATGTACATTGAATTTTTTAATTACTACTAGTATTTTTAAAATATCACATATTAATTTTAAATAATAATTGAATTAATTACAAATCGTCTTCTTATGACTATTATAAGGAAGGAACTGAATCTTTTTACTTTGAACTACTTATTCTTTTTGCATGTTCAAATATTTTATTAAGGTTCATATATACACATATATGTGTATATTTTTTTTTAAGTTGATATTAAAATGAATTAAATAACATAGATATTAAGATGGTTTATTTACACATCTAATCAAAATATGAAAATATAAATAATACCAGCTTTAATTATTTTTTATTCTAGTTACTTCAAAATAATTTTAAAGGTTGGTATAAAATTATCCTATTTCTTATGGACATAGAAATTTTTTTATTTATAATTGAGAGTGAGAGATATATATTTACCATATCTCCTTTGTACCAAAAAGTCAATTAAACTATGTTTTATATTACTTTTAAGTAAAACTAAGCAAATATGTATACTTGTTCTGTATTTTGATTATAGCCAACATTATTTTTTAATTTAAAGAATATTTTATTTCTATTTTAAAATAGCAAGAGCCTAGAGAGATCAAATCTCTTGAAGTGCAGTCCCATTTCATAGCTAAAAACTTAAAGAACTTGCACAATAATTGCATCTCTCTGGGGAATTAATAAATGATGCTTGTGATGAATCTTTATATGTGCATGTATATATATTTATTGGAATTGCATGTTTAAGCCATTTTATTCCATGTATTCAAGAGATTTTCAAGTGGTTCAATTATATATATATATATATATATAGATATAAGTCAATCTTTTGAAAATCTTTTGAATACATGGAATAAAATAGCTTAAACATGTAATTCCAACAAATATTTACTTCTTTCCAAATTAACAATTAATAAAATTGTCAAAATCTAAAATAATATAAAAAAATTTCATTATTACTATTATTATTATTATTATTTTAAACAATATATAGCATGTAGATTGTTGAAAGTGAAATAATTTAGCTAATATGAGCAACAACAAATTTTATTTGTATAGTACATTGTCACATTAAGGCTTTTTTTCTATTAATATATATTTCTAATATTTTTCAATGTTAATCGATTTTATATATTGAAATATTTTATTCATGATACAAATTGGATTTTTTAATTACTGATAATATTTTTTAAATATCACATGTTAATTTTATATTAAAAAATAAATTAATTACACATCTTCTTATTGTCATTGTTGTAAAGAAGGAATTAAGTCTTTCTATGTTCAATTACTTATTTTCTTTACACATACAAATATTTTATTTTGGTACGCACACACACACACACATATATTATGTTTTCTCTAAAGTTGATGTTAAAATAAATATGTTAACATGATTATTAAAATGTTTATTTATACATATAATTGAAATATGAAAATATAAATAGTATATTTTCAGATGTAACACTCGGAATATCCACAATCTTCATTTTTAGTTTATGTTTTGACTCTAAATCAAGACTCATCTTCAGGACAAACCTGCTAAGAAGAGAATATATTAGGGTAAATAAATAGAGGAAAGAACGGGATGAAAGAGCCCACCAGTTCTTAATTTTAAAAATTATTTAATTAATTAGTTATTTATTTTAGTTTTTCTCATATTTTAATTCTAATTATGACACCTTTAAAACTTCAATATCATTTTTTTTTATTTTTCCTATTTTTTATTATGCTCTATTAGTTATTATTATTTTATTAAAATTTATTTAATTAAATTTATTTATTTATTTATTTTTTTCAATATTAGTGATCTGTATAAATGATTGAAAATAAAACTAGAGATATAAGAAATTTTTGGTTATTTAATATATATATATATATATATATATATATATATATATATATATATATATATATATATTCTAAGAAAGTAGTAACTTATATCTTATTGGGAAACTATAATTCTAAATAATGAGATAATGTGGAGTTTGTAAATATTAATAAAAGAAGGAGTTATCTATTTAAGAAGAGTATTAATTTAATTTAATTTATTTTTATTTTTATTATTATTTATTTATTTATTTTTATTTTTATTATTATTATTTTTTATTTTTTATTTTTTTGATTTAGGTGTGTTTTAATTTTAGAGGAGAATCTAGAGAGGACAAAGGTTTATGGGAGGGAAGATACCAAGAACACGTTTAAAGAAAGAAAAGGAGGATGGAGGGGAGGGGGATGGTGAGGGAAGGAGCATTAATGAGAGATTGATACGATAAACTATTCATGGGGGAAAGCCTAATTGCGGGAAAGAACATGAATCCAATTCCTGGTAACTTCTAAGCCTCCATCTCTATTAATGTTGTGAGGGTACTTAACGATTTCACAACCTTAATAGAAATGGAGGCTTAGAAGTTATCAGGAATTGGATCCATGTTCTTTACCACAATTAGGATTTCCCCGTGGAACCATTTGTCACATCACTCTCTCATTAATGCTCCTTCCCTCACCATCCCCCTCCCCTCCATCCTCCTTTTCTTTCTTTGAACTTTTTCCTGGTACCTTCCCTCCCATTAACCCTCATCCTCTCTAAATCCTCCTCTAAAATATTAAAACACACATAAATCACATCCTAAAATAATAATAATAATAAAGAAATAAATAATAATAAAAATAAAACTAAATTAAATTCACTTAACACTCTTCTTAAATAGATAGCCCCTTCTTTTATTAATATTTACATACTCCACATTATCTCATTATTTAGAATTATAGTTTCCCAATAAGATATAGGTTACTGCCTCCTTTTATATATATATATATATTAAATAACCAAAAATTTCTTAGATCCCTAGTTTTATTTTCAATCATTTATAAAGATCACTAATATTTGAAAAAACAAATAAATAAAATAACTAAATAAATTTAGTTAAATTAATTTTAATAAAATAATAATAACTAATAGGGCATAATAACAAATAGGAAAATTCAACAAAAAATAATATTCAAGTTTTAAAGGTGTCATAATTAGAATTAAAATCTGAGAAAAACTAAAATAAATAACTAATTTATTAAATAATTTTTAAAACTAAGAACTGGTCGATTCTTTCATCCAGTTCTTTCCTCTATTTATTTACCCTAATCTATTCTCTTCTTAGCAGGTTTTTCCTGAAGATGAGTCTTGATTTAGACTCGAAACGTAGACTAAAAATGAAGACTGTGGATATTCGGAGTTTTGCATCTGAAAATCTACACCACAGAAACCTCCAATCTATAAATAGTATAATTTTTTTTTTTAATTACTTCAAAATTTTAAAAAGTTGATATTTCATATGGACATGGAAATATTCTATTTATAATTAAGAGTAAAAGTGAAATATTTTTAACATATCACCTTTGTATTGGGTTTTAATATTAACAACCAGTAAAAAAAAATGAGAGTTAGGGTGTAACTATTTTTTTATGATAATTTTTATTATAACTAATCACATATATATATTTGTTTTTTATTTTGATTATAGGCAACTCTATTTTTTAATTTAAAGTATATTTCATTTTTATCTTAAAAAAAACATGTGTCAATTCCTATTTGAACATTAACGAAATTACACATAGCCCTCATAATAAGTTATAGAATAAGCCTCTCAACTATATAATATTAATATTCTTTTCATAATAAAATAATATGTTCTTCATATTTATTGTGAATTTTCATGTATGTGTTTATATATGTTCATTATAAATGGAATGAAGTTTTTAAAACCAGAATTTTACTCTCTTCCCTTTACTCTGTCATCATGGTGGTTGTCACTATGATACAATAACATCTCTTACCATTGGAGAAAAGCACACCATTATCAAGCTAGAAAAGAAATTTAAAAAAACAGTAAATTAAAATGAATGAATATTTCAGCTCACCTTGTTGTGATGAGTGAAATAATTATTGGAAACAATGATATTGGTAGATGACTTGACTGCGCTAATGATAGAATTTTCGTAGTTAGAGATATAGAAAGGGTCCACCCATATCTGGCTCCCTGTGGAAATGAAAATCCCATGTCCATGATTTATTCTTCTGGAGCCACTTTTCAGAGGAAAGGTATTTACCATAGTGTTTCACAAACGTTTACGCTCATGAATGTGGATGCCATGAATGATGATGTTTGCCACACGTTTTTTTTTTTTTTTATGGTGACACAACTGTCAACGTTGGATCCTCTTCCATCGATTATTTTGAAGTTGTTAATAACCAGCTCTTCCTTTAGATAAATATGACATAATGGAAGATTATGCTGAACTAATTTGTCTAAATCATGAATTAACATAGTGGGCCAATGGACGGATTCGAGACATTATCACTGGTATCCAAAATGACATTAAAATTGACCCTTTTTTCTCTAATGGCATCATTTCAAAATATAATGCTACAATCTGGCATTCGTTTTTTTGGTTGCTCTCCCAATTGGGTTTGCAGCCCCAAGAGTCATCAAAAGGATTACCCGTTGCACCTGACAGCACGGTCAATTTTTGCCTCCTTTTGTACCGTTAATAATGCTTTTCTATCTCAATACACATATGAAGAATTTTTGTGTCAATTTAGCCTCAACATCAAATAAAACAAAAATATTAATAAAATATAATGTAATGTTTCAATGCGCGATTTACTTACTCTTAAACTATTTTTGCTCCATTACTAGTATATTTCGAGCCACTATTCAGAGGAAGCGTATTTACCATGGAAAAGGAGGGATAGTAGGAAAGAGAGAAGAGAAGAAAAAAAACTTAAATCCATTCTATTATGGATCATATAGATTTCAATTACATATCATATAGATTTCAAGATATAAGTTTACAATACATTAATTTGATTATTGATATATATATTTCAATTACATATCGTAGAGATTTTAAAATATAAATTTATAATACATTAATTTGATTTTTAATATTTTCTGCATTTGTAATTTTATAAACTCATCAATGAATTATGAGAAAATCTCATTTAAATAAAGATTTAAATAAAGATTACAATACACTCGTCAATAGATCATGATAAGACCTCATTTAGATAAGGACATGATTACAACTTATAATAATGCGATATCATAGTTTATGACTATCCAAGGACTCACAATCAAACATTTAGATTTACTCATTATTAACATAAATAAGCACGATGAGATTTAATCATGGTATAAAATACATTTGGTTATTCTTAATATGGTTTTTCAAGTTATCTTATTATTCCTTAAGTGTTGTGTGTTGTTAGTAGCTTTGGATAGAGTAGTTTGTTATTATTATTTTTTTAAGAGATCATATATCTTATTTAGTTTTTTATTATAATATATTTTTTTCTTAAGACTATTTATGTTGTAAAAATAATAAATTTTAAAATGACAAAATCATAAACTAGGGTTTAACTTCTTTCCTAAAAAAAACTTTAAAGAAACCAAAATTATAATGAAAAAAACTTGAACTAAAAATAGTAAAAATATTAAGGGAAAATGATATTGTATGGATTTATTACTAAAGGATTTTGTAAATATGTTTTGATTTAGTTTATGATATTATAGAGTAACAGAACGACCCTGAAATGGGGTGGGAGGATGGAGCCTCCATGGGGATTTTGTGCAGGTGCACCGCACTGTTTTTTCTGTTGGCATTAGGGTTTCGATGTGTTAGGGTTTATTGAATAGGTGTGATTCTGAAAACAATCGCAGAAACTCCATTGCGCTTCTTTTGGAAAATGTACAAGGAATCACTGTAACTACCTTTTCACCCGGTCAGAATCTACGGCGAGAGGCAGGCATTGGTCATGGACTACCGGTTATCTGTGATAACAATGCATGAGGAGGTGGTTGATTGTTCGCTGGACCCGCTGGAGGGTATTGATATCTGGGGTTCCCCTAACTATCCCATGCTACATAGTGCCCAGTTGGCCCTCAAAATTCCTGAGGCAGCTTCTGTTGGCCCTCGTTTTCCTCCTCCACTCCCTCACCTCTTCTATGAACCGACTTTGTTCACCGACTCCCCTCCTTTCTCTTTTTCAGACTTCTCATCTCTCCCTTTGAGCTCCTTGTTAACATCTGGTCTGATTGTTTTCTCACTAGAGTCTCTTCATTTTCTCGCCACTTGCCTTCAAGGAACTTCTATCTCCCCTCCACATGACCCCTCTAGCTCTCTGCCTTCCATTGCATCTGATGCGCCCCCGACTAACCCTGTTAATGCATCCCCATCCTAGCTTGGATCTTCATCTTCTAGATGCTTTGATGCCCCGCTTATAATCCAATCCTTGGAGGAACCGATTCGTGCGGTCACAGACATTGGATCTAAATCCCTTTCTGCCCAACAACACTCAAACCCTCCACCAAAAGGGAAGCGACGCTCAAATTGCATCCAGAAAGGCAATCAAAATTTTGACCTAAATCTCGGGGAAGGGCTACACATGGGAGATGTAATGGACACTGCAGATAGAGTTCTGGTAGGACATGTTAGGGGGTGCAGATACAACCTCACATGCCTGTGCAATTGGATGAATGAGATTTGGGGGCCTATCATGGAAGTGTTGCCCTGGGTTGTCATCCTCCCACATGGGTGGTTTTCACTCCACTTCCATCAATCTGAGCAGGTTCCTTGGGTTCTCCCAAAAATTTGGCATATTGAACAAATGCCAGTCATGTTCAAAAGATGGAGACCCCTCTTAGACCCAGAAAGAGAGTAGCTAGGAGTAGGACCAATAGGGGTTAGGTTTTCAAGGCTCCCGCTGCACTTCTGGTCTGAAGATGTGATGAGGCACATTGGGAACACACTTGGCACCTATCTGGACCATGATAAAACCTATTTCACCACTGGCATCATGACAATGACAAGAATACTGGTTCACTTGGATACCAAGGAAGGATTAGAAGAAGCCATCACCTTGCAATGGAAACACTTTTTCTGCATTCAGACCCTGGATTATGAAGGATTCCCCTATAGATGTCGAACATGTCATGAGGTAGGGCATCTATACAAGGGTTTCCCTCTACTCAAATGTTCTGAATTGGTTGGCAGTGTGGAAAAAGTTCAAGCAAATATGACTCAATCAACTCCTCTACCCGGAAATGCAACAGTGGAATGCTGCAAAGGAAAGAAGTCTACGTCAAGGCCCAAGCCCGTATCTTCTCCCCTTGAACCTCCCTCCCCCCGGATGATAAGGGCTCGGGCTTCTACGACCAAACTTGCATCGGGTATATCCTCTCCCTCTCTCCCTGTTTCATAATTTAATTCATCTGCATATGTTACCACAAATGTAAACTGCACTACATCCACCTTGCACCACGTCCCCTACTCCTCTGCTACTTGCCCTCCCACCTCTTCCTTACCCTCCATTACCAAGCTCCCTCCCTCCATTTCAACACCCACCCTTTCCCCCCTCGCTCGGCATCCTCCTTGGACTCTCGGACCTCACATCCCTATCATCATAGATCCCTCACCCAACCTCATTCTCTCACCTTTGAAACTGGTGGACTTGGTCTGATTGACCATAGAGAAGATAAACCTAGTAGGGGGAGACACTCAAATATATCCAAGGCTATTATTCAACCATGATTAGATAGTAGACAACAAGCAAAAAACTCTTGAAGGGGTCCTTAGAGCACGGATGACCCAACCCACGGTTACCTCATGAAAATTCTATCCTTCAACTGTCATGGGCTAGTGAGTCCTGAAAAAAATTGGCCCTACGATTATTGCACAACACTCCCTTTGACATTATAGTCCTTTAAGAAACCCTAGACACATATTATGATGTTATCTATTCCCTTTAATCCATATGTCTGGGATGGAATTTCTAGACATTAGATGCTCGTGGATGCTCTGGAGGAATAATTGGTACCAAACTCTGATCCATTAGGATCCTGAATCAATGGGGTGGGGAAGGGTTTCTCGGGATGGATGTCTTCTCCTCCGATCTTGGATTTGAATATCAGCTCATTAACATCTATGCTCCATGTTCCTCTCGGCTTCCCTTCTGGAACAACCTCCTTAATGGCTCACTCTTTGCGGCTCACAATCTTGTCATTCGCGAGGATCTCAACTTCTCCTTGGGTCTCGCTGAATCATGGGGGCCCTTTGCACATGTGGACCATCTGGCAGCTGATATGGCACATATCATTGAGACCCATCATCTGATTGATGTCCCTATGCCTCAAATTCATCCCACTTGGAGCAATCATCAGACTAGAGAGGCCTCTATCGCCCGGAGGCTTAATCAATTCTCATCCACTAATCCCTCACAAGCTCTCGTATATCATATCGTAAATGGGTTAGATCAGGAGGTATATCATATCATCTACCTATTTATTTGGAAATTTCTCCTGATTGTCGGAAGACTTGTAGTCCATTCAAATTTAATTCTGCTTGGCTAGCCTATCCTAAGTACATTGATATGGTAACTGAGTATTGGACTTCCTACCCCAATGATCCTGAATCCTCACCTTCTTCTTATTTTCCTACAAAGATGAAGGGAATCAAGAAATTAGCAAAAACATGGGCTAGAGATAAAAGGAAAAAGGATGAGGACACTTTGCTCAAAACTGAAGAAGTTATAACTGGGATTGAATCGACCTTACTAGTTGGGCCATGCACTGAAAGCATCAAAACACAACTTTCCTAGCTAATTGCTGATCGAAATTGGATACTCAAGGACTAAGAGGAAAGTTGCCACCTCCAAGGCAGAGCCATTTGGCTGAAATATTGGGATGATAACTCCAAATTCTTTCACCATTTTGCAAACAGACACAAAGAAATCAACACCATTTGGTCTCTGAAGGATCATCATGGAAATCAAGCTCAAAATTTCCATCAACTGGCACACATAGGGGTTGAACTTTTTGCAACTTATATAAAGCCCCTGATAACACAAATATGGTTGATATTATAAGGGTAGCAATATTATTCCTGAGATTTGTGGAACAGGATAATGAAAATCAATTGATGAGACGAGCCACTTTACAGGAACTCGAGGATACCCTGAAATGGTTCCAGAAAGATAAGAGCCCTGGACCAGATGGATGGCCCATCGAATTTTATTTGGATTTTTTTGACATCATGGGTCAGGATATCCTCAACTTGGTCGAAGGGTGTCAAACTTCTGGAAGATTATATGATGCCTTTAACTCCACATTCATTGCTCTCATCCCCAAATCTGATGATCCCCAACATTTCTCTAACTTTCGACCAATTTACCTTTGCAATTGCCTTTACAAGATCACTGCCAAAATCATCGCAAATCATGTAAACCCATCCTCTCTGCACACATATCACCTGAAAAATTCTCCTTTATCCACCATCGCTAGATTACCGAAGCCATAGGCACTACCCAGGAAGTGCTCCACTCAATTAAGCTCAAAAAGCTGAAAAGTATCATCCTAAAAATGGACCTCACTAAGGCCTTTGATCAATCAAATTAGCTCTACATCCGCATGATTCTCACCCATATGGTATTTCCTTACAATCATCAAATGGATCATGTGCGGCATCACCAATGTCTCATTTAGTATCCTTATCAATGGATCTACATCTCCATTCTTCCATTCAGAAAGAGGACTTCGATAAGGATGCCCCCTCTCCCCTCTCCTCTTCCTCCTTATAATGGAATCTTTGAGAAAACTAATTAAGAATGAGAAGAATATGGGCCATCTACAGGGAATCAAAATTGCTGAAGGTTGCACCCTCACTCACCTCCTATTTGTAGATGATGTGCTCATACTGCTTAATGGATCCATTGGTGACATCCTATATTTTTCAGCTGTTCTAGCTGATTTTAGTATAGCTACAGGCGTGGCTTGCAATGCATTAAAAGCGACCATCATTATCAACTAATGCTCCCCTCAGGAGAGAATAATAGCCCTGAATCAACTTCCTTTCCCCCCCTTAAATCCTCAGGATGGGCTCATATATCTAGGGTTTAGACTTAAACCCTTTGACTACCACATTGCAGACTGGACTTGGCTCATAGCAAAATTGGAAAAAAGGATATGCATTTGGCATAATAGACAGTTGATTCACGTCGACCGATTAGCACTCCTCAAATCTGTGTTGGAAGCCACACCAGTTTACTGGATATCTCTAGCTTGGATACCTCGGGCCATCATCAGTAGAATACAACATCTATGCAATAGATTTATATGGAATGGGAGCCGAGATGGACAAAATTTTGCATGGATTAAATGGGACAACATTACTCTCCCCAGAAAATGGGGAGGATGGGCTATCAAAAATCTGGATATATTTGCAAAAGCCCTTGCTACAAAAATGGGATGGTCGATCATGACATCCAAGAATCTATGGACACAATTGGTATATATGAATTACATCCAGCCACTTGTTACACAACATTTTGTCATCGTCCCTGCAATCCCTCATCCCGTACATTGGAGGACCATTCCCATGACTAGTGAACAATAAAATGTCCTGAAAACACCTTCATGGCATCCTTCTGCATAAGGGCAAGAATTCTCTTCAAGAACATTTCCTCTGAATAACCCTAAAAACAGATGTTTTGGCCTTGGCGCAAGTATCCAGTTCATTACTCGCACCGAAATGGAAAAGTTACACTAGGGCCGCATCACTTGGCGCTTCCTCCCTGTGTCTCACCCGTGCCAAGCCTATTTGGGATTTTTTTTAAAAAATAAATGGCGAAAGTTTGGTTCTAACAACTTCAGAATGAATCATCAGAAAGAAGTTGGGCTGTTTGACTCTGGATCTCCTTCTTTAGGAAATGGTTTTCCACCTCTCATGGAACCTTTCTAAGAGATAGGACTCTATCCCATGATTATAGGGATCCCAACTTCCCTTCCTCCCTCTATAAAAGCCTGCCCTCTCCATTTGAAAGTTAGCTGAACTTTTGGGAAGGAAATTGCAGCTGAGTGACAATCAAGAGCAGAGCTAAGGAGAACCTTATGAGAGAGAGAATTTTTTCAAATACCTGACGAGATTTTTGAGACACGTCCCACTAGAATCCCGTTGAAGAAAGATCATGACGTCAGAGCACTAGTTGTAATCGTTCTCTCGTATCTTAATATACATGACTCTGCTATTGGTTCCACGATTACATTTGTCCATTATATAATGCAATTTCATTCGTTCCTCTCTGACTGATTGATAGTTATAGTGTGAAATATTACGCTACATGTTGTCTCTCTTCTTTGCATGTGTAGAGGTATCTAGATGCAGTGAGCTCACGGATTGTAACCTATCCAGCTAGGAACGGAAGCGACACTTCTTCTTCGACAACAACAGCGAAGGAATCACGGTAACAGATCTATCACGATTCTATCTTTTGTAACTAGGAATCAATAGCTCTGCGTGTTTCGATTGTTGCTAGACCCACTCTAGGGCTAGTGGGATCGGCTCTATCCGCAGAGGCGATTTACCTCCACGACAATTTGGAAACTCCGCTGGGGAACAGTGGGAGTTGGTCCTTCCTCCGTTGGGTTATTTTTTGGCTTTTTGTTTGATTAGTATAATTTTCTAGTTCACCTTCCTTGGTGTTAAAACCTTGTTCAGCCCCTAGAAGATCAGATCTAGCCTCTGTAAATTCATTTTCATAATTTTCTATGGTAAACCTACTTAGTGTGGTTATCCCTTTGATATTTGCACCGAAGGGCACCAGTTGGTAGTTAGGCATCCGTGCCATCCCCTGTTTGGCGCATATTACAGCTCGACATGCGCGCCAATCTCTGTAGGTGCTAGGTTTTTCTCTGTTTTTGAGTTTTTCTTGGTCTATCTTGGTATCTCTAGGTGTTTTCTTAACTTGACTTGAATTCTTTGGGTTTATTTTTTTACTGATAGTATCCCTTATCCTTCGGATTTTTTCCCTTTTCTATCAGTTTTTCTTTTCAGCCCTAGGTTTTCTAGGTACTTCAGCCTGCTGAACCTCTCATGGGAGTTTTGGGTCCTTGGTTTCCCAGTCAACTTTGTTTATGATCCTTTTCATTCATTTTTTTGGATCCATTTGAGTGATTGTGTTAATTGAGTGATTGTCCTCTCTTTCGTTTAGTTTTACTCTCGTCACTCCAAGCCTAGATTACACGGCTTGTTTGGGTCTCTTATGAGATATTTCTTTGATTTGAGGGATTTCATCATTGGTTTGAGTCTTGTTGGGCTTGTTTTGAGTTGAGTGAATTTTTTTTTGTTTCAAATCTCGCTTCACCATTCTCGAATTGGTGTTTTTATTTATTTTTCATATCGTTTAGTGCACTTTCTCTGATATATTGAAAAATACAAAAAAAATAATCTTTTGCATTCTTGATTAGCATAGTTAAAATTGGAAAATATTTCGCATTTCTAGCATTATATAATTCTAGGGAAGAGCTTTTCAGTTTCATTAGCTTGCATCAGATTCAGTATTGGATGTTTTTTTATGTTCATATTGTTGCTATCACTTGGAAGCTCTTAACTATCTTGTAGATGGCCTTTCATTGAACGAAATGGTATTTTATGGAATGTAGCCTGCATTTAGGGATTCATGAAATTCAACATTCGGTAGGACCTTGGAATCGAAATGTAAATTGAAGATAAAATTTAAAATTTACTGAATTAACCTAAGGTAGCATTGAAACTTAACGGAACATCTAGTAGTCTAAGGTAGAGACATGTTCCAATGCCTTTAAGCCTAGTAGCTATCACTCACCATCTGGCTACAGACAGCACTAGTATGGACTTGTGCTCCTCGTACCATCGTGTATATAAAGGGAGACCCCATTAGGTTGAAAATCCTTTATTCATAGGAAGCCGAGTCTGTCACCTTGTAACCATGATGCACCGAACACAACATTCGGGGAGACTACCTGCACGTACGTGAAATCCTTGGTTGATTTCTCTTTCATTTTATAACCAAGGGGTATATGGTAGTTCACGGGAACCTGGTACACCCTTCTACCTAGACTACCTGAACAATCATTTTTGATCTTTAATGACTCCATAAATTTGAAAATATCAAGAGCACTTGTCTTTTCAAGCTCGTTTCAACCTGAAAGTCATAGAGTCACCTTTTTCCTGTTTCTCGACTCTTAAAATATGAAACGACAGAGTTTTGTTTCAATTTTTAAAAAATTAACTGCCCACGAAATATTCCTGGTTAAAGTTAGTTTCCTTAGGGTGTTGTTTTGATTTGTTTCTGATGGAAATTATTTCGGAGTTCACTCACCAAGGAATCCCTTCCAAAGGGAATCCTGGTCCTTTTCCTGCTTTTGGAAATGTTGGTGCTCCTCATATGGAAACGTTGTCCCTGCCTGGTTTAACTGTTGGATTGCATGTATGGTTATTTTTGACCTCGGTGGTCCCGAGTGTTCCGTCCACCGTACAACCATCTCCTCCATTTGAACAACATCATGTTTCTTCTAAAGTGGACCCCTCCCCTTCTTCACCTATTTCTTCATGCTCCTCTTCTACTTCACCTAGTGAAAGTATAGACTCTAGTAACTAGGTGGCTAAGAAGAAGAAGAAGAAGAAAAAGAAGAAGAGGTAAGATAAGTGAGAGGCTAAGGCTACAACTATCGCACTTAAGAAACCATCCATTCCAGAACCATCCACGCTTCCACGAAAAGTCAAATTCCCTTGCATGATATACAAAGGTAACCATCTGCTTTGAGATTTCCTTGGCATTCCCAAGGTACTTGATGCATGGTTTGACAGCCGTCTGCCGTTGCTTTTGACTTCTGGAAGTCATATTGATAGCAAATCTTTGACTAGCTCTGATAAGGCTCATAAAAAATAGGGCAAGATTACCAATCCCTGTAAGTTGTGTAAAGGGCATCACCCCATTAACCTTTGTCCATACATGGATGAAGCCAAAAAAGTGTTGGAAAACCCTAATGTTTTTGCACCCTGCCTTCCGGCTGGTTACCAAAAACTTTCTTCGAGTCCTCTGCTAGTTGATTCCATGATCGGTCAAGCATCATCCTTGCTTGATATCGCTCCCCCAAAAATTCAAGTTCAGGAATTTGTTCTTGACCAACGATTCGCTAAGGAATCAGTCAATCTGACCCCATCTGTGGTGCATCAGGTCTTTTCCATTGAGACTGGATCTCACCCCCCCCCCCCCATGTTCTTCTTGTTTCTTCAGATTCTTTAGACTTGGAGAAATATTCTTCCATCCCTGTAGTCCAAGAAATTGCTCCTCCTACTCCCATGGTGGATGTCTTGGAGGATGCTCCTCTTGCTCCGATAACACTGGGGGACAACCATCTCAGTTCGATGGTATCCCCCCCAAGTAGTTTGGTCACTTCCTTTGATCGGAGTTGATTTTCCGGATACCGCCTTCCGTCTTATTTGCCTTTCAAGATAATCGTACAAACCTTTGATCTAGTCATATCCAACACTATTATAGATGATGGTGTGTCTGTTAGTATTCTGTCTTCCATTACTTGGCAAGATTTTGGTTCTCTGCCGCTTGTGCCTGTTACTCAGAATCTGTTGGCTTTTAACAGAGAAACCAGTCAACCTTTAGGGATCCTTCAGAAGTTTCCTGTTACTTTGGGAGGAAAAACCGTCTATATAGATGTGATGGTTGTTCCAAGCCCCTTGGATTTCAATCTATTCTTTGGGCATGAATATACTTATGTCATGGTTGCACTTGTCTCTTCCCTCTTTCGTGTGATCTTTTTCCCACACAAAGGTCGGATCATGACCATTGATCAACTTTCATTATTTGGTCCTGACGTGACATCTGGTCCACCATAATCCCTTCCAGGTCTTTATCCACTAGTTGTATACTCCTCGCCGCAGGTTAATTATGTGGCTACCTATCTCGTGCCCGAAATTAGTGATACTAACATTGTGCATAGTGTGTTGGGGGCATTGGGTACTGATTTCCAACATGTTGTTCTCCCATACGGTGTGGAACTCTTGGAAGCCATGACTTCTTATTCATCATGATGAGTTGTCTTCAGAGTAGGGTTATTTTTCTTGTGTCAAGCTCCTTAAAAAATGAAACAAGCTGGTCGGAGCACAGTTCATTTTCTTGTGTCAAGCTCCTTAAAAAATGAAACAAGGTCCTCGGAGTAGGGTTTGTTTTCTTTTGTCAAGCTCCTTAAAAAATGAAACAAGCTAGTCAGAGTAGAGTTCCTTATCTTGTGTCAAGCTCCCTAAAAAATGAAACAAGGTGTCGAGGATAGTTCTTCTTCTATTTCGACCTCGTTAAAAAATGAATTACCTCTGAGGATAGTTCTTTTAATGTGTCAACCTCGTTAAAATTATGAAACACATCCTCGTTCAATTCGAGTATTTGCTCAGATATCGTAAAATCTCAGTCGAGTATTTCTATTGATCTCATATTTTTAACCTTAATTCCATCTGCCATTCATATGGACTAAAGCTTGGGGGACATATACCTCGAATTCAATCACCATGTTGTGGGCATGTTTAATTTTTCAAGCATATTTTATCTTTGTTTCAAGCTTCTATAAAAATGAAACCAATTTCAAGCAGAGTTTCCTAATTTCAAGCTTGTGTAAAAATAAAACCATTCCCATTTTATCTCTTGTGATTGTCATTTTATCAGCCTGTATTGCCAAATGAGCCTTGGTTTTCTCACTCCATCGTCACCATATTCTTGGGTGATCATATGCCTTCACTTGGTTGTTTCACCCATTCCTGAGAAACCGCTACGATGAGTGGTATTGTTAGCCAGCCTCTTGACCTTTATTTGTTCTGATCAGTTCCACCATTACCGGAACCAGTAGCTACCCTTAATACCACTCGTTCCTTCAGGAGGAGTCATCTTTCAGCTCTTTTCTGACTCTCTAAAACTGAAAATATCGCCGAGCCACTTGTCATTTTGACCTCACTAAATTAGTTGCGAAATAAGATCTACCCAATATACGTTTACCCCTTTTTTGGGCTGGGATAGATTATTTACCAAAAAGGAATACCCTAGCCTATTGCGACTAGGAGGTTCTCTCGGACACAGTTTTATACCTTTTCTGATCTATGGGACTACCTACGAAAAGGGATTGCTGGAGTTTTCTTTTCTGTTGTCTTTTTAAACTCTATAAACATGAAAAGATGCCGAGTTCTTCCTTTGTCAGACTCGTTAAAAAATAATGACATTGGACTCCATCGTAATGAAATTACTCGTGTTCCTCCTTGCTAGGGCTCGTAAAATGTACTAGGTTGGATTTGTCCGAAGGAAAAACTTACATCGGAAGCACATGCTATCCCCTTCAAGCTTGTTTCCAAAAATAATTGGGGTACTCGCCAGAAATGGTGGGGTGAAATGGAACCAAAATCATAGTCGTATCAGCAGTATGTCGCTCTTGAACATGGCACCTGTTTGCATTCGTGTCGGGTTGGGGACATCTCATCTTTTTATCTGCTTGCCTTCATGGGTTTAGGTAATCTCTTTTGATTGCTCATCTATTGTTTTTCACGTCACCATGACCTCAGATCCCTTGATGTAAAATACTACCAAATCCAATGTCGTGCCGCCGATATGTTCAAGAGAAGTTTGCCTCTGCAGTTTTCAACCTCCCTCTGATTGTCTATTGGCCTTGATTCAAAAACATCATGTTCCTCTATCTCATGTCGATGATGTGGGAAAAATTATGGCCCACCTTCAATCAAGGTCACTTCCTATCGACTTCAGCTCATTATCCAAGAAATTTATCTAGAGACTCCCTTTAGGTACCTTGGAGCCTATATGCCTCAATGGCAGGGTCTTCGCATTCGACGTAAGGTTTTCATTATTGCCCTTTGATCAAATGATTCTACGGGTGTTCCACGCCAGATCACTGTTCACATTCCATGGATTGTACCTCTTGTACCTTGAGATCCATTTTCATTATTGGTGGTTTCTCTCGCGTCTGTTAACAATCTTCATCATTGGTTGGTAATCAGACGATGTTCTTGTATGTTCGAATTCAGCTCACATATTCGAATGCTCGAACTTGTACTTTTTTTGGGTCGAGATGGAGCGCAAGACCGTGGATTTTATCTGATGAGGTCCAAGCTGCAGGTTCTTTGTGGATTATTTTTACTTATTACATGACTCTTTTGATTGGATGGTTGTGACCATACCTGAGTCTAATTATTGATCCTTATTTTGCTAGATGGATGCGTCCATACCTTGGATCTCGTTTTGTACACTTTATTATGGATGGTTGTGCCCATAAATCATATCATGTATCAGAGATATCAGTTGTATTTGTACTCGCAGGACTTCCGACGACAGTGCTTTCAGTTGAACACGTTCTCATAAAGCATTTCACCCCTCCCTCTCTCTAGGACCTCATGCTTTAGGGGGCATCTTTTACACAACAATTTGTCACCGTCCTTGAAATCCCTCATTCCATACACTGGAGGACTATTCTCATGACTTGTGAACAGTAAAATGTCCTGAAAACACCTTGATGGCATCCTTCTGCATACGGGAAAGAATTATCCTCAAGAACATTTCCTCTGGAAAACCCTAAAAACAGATGCTTTGGCCTTGGTGCGAGTACATAGTTCATCAGTCGCACCGACCTGGAGAAGTTACACTAGGCCCGCACCACTTGGTGCTCTATCCCTGTGTTTCACCCACGCCAAGCCTATTTGGGAATATTTTTAAAAAATAAATGGCAGAAGTTTGGTTCTAACAACTTCAGAATGAATCATCAGAAAGAAGTTGGGCTGTTTGACTCTGGATATCCTTGTTTAGGAAATGGTTTTCCACCTCTCATGGAACCTTCCTAAGAGATAGGACTCTATCCCATGATTATAGGGATCCCAACTTCCCTTCCTCCCTCTATAAAATCTTTCCCTCTCCATTTTCAAGCTAGCTGAACTTTTGGGAAGGAAATTATAGCTGAGTGACAATCAAGAGCAGAGCTAAGGAGAACCCCGTGAGAGAGAGAGTTTTGTCAAATCCCTGATGAGCTTTGTGAGACACATCCCGCTGGAATCCTGTCGAAGGAAGATCATGACGTCAGAGCACTGGTTGTAATCTTTCTCTCATATCTTAATATACATAACTCTGTTATTGGTTTCATGATTGTGTTTGTCCATTATATAATGCAATTTCATTTGTTCCTCTCTGACTGATCGATAGTTATAAAGTGTGAAATATTACGTTGCATGTCGTCTCTCTTCTTTTCATGTGTACAGGTATCTGGATGCAGCAGGATCACGTATCGTGACCTGTCCATCTAGGAACAGAAGCACCACTTCTTCTTCGACAACAACATCGAAGGAATCATAGTAAGCGATCTATTGCGATTCTATCTTTGTAACTAGGAATCAATAGCTTTGCATGTTTCGATTGTTGCTAGAACCACTCTAGGGCTAGTGGGATCGCCTCTATTCACAGAGGGGATTTACCTCCACAACACCACTGAACATCACTAACTGGATCAGACAGCCTGCTTGGAGTCACCGCAACATATCATCCATTTGGAAGGCTATCATCACATCTCTTCCTCACATTAGAAATGTTCTATCTTGGAGAGTCAGATATCGGAATCAAGCATGCATTCGCATTGGCCCCTGGTCTGGGAGTGGGAAGGTACACTCTCTACCCTATGATATAATCAATCATTTGACAGAACATGGCATCCATTATATCGCATAGATTTCGGACCCTCAGTCTACGACCCTCTTCTTGCAAGGATGGAAATTAGCCACATAGGTTGGTCTCCTGAGGCCAATGCACCAAGCTTGGCAGACATATACATCTACGCTAGCTGAATGTCACTTTCGCATTCGAGTAGGGGATGATGAAATTATTTGGGCCCCCACAAAATTTGGAATTTACACACCAAAGGAAGGATATCAGCGCATATATTCGGATCATCTCCCACAGAGACAAGAATGGTGGTGGTATCTCATTTGGAATCTCAAAGCACCTCCGCGCACTAGAATTTTCATGTGGTGCACTCTAAACAACATCGCTTCCACCTTGGACAACTTACATAAGAAATCCATACATGGTCCCTCTTGGTGCTCCCTCTACAGGAATGACTCTCAAACCATTGATCACCTTTTCATTCACTGTAGATCAACCAATGCTCTCTGGACATCCATCACATTTGATCTAGGAATCAATCTATAATGGCTTGGATTGAACTTAGGGGAGGCTTGGAAAATCTACTGGAACTCGGTCTCTCTCAATAAAGCTAGAAACCTACCTCTCCTCATCTATTGGGGAATTTGGTTGGCTAGGAATGCCTCCATATTTAATGATCACATTCCCAACTAGAAATCGATCTCTTCAAACATCATCTCTACTTACTCCAGCGTTCCGGAAGACAATCCTCCCAAACCGCCTAGAATCATCACCCCCGAAACCATTAACCTAAAAACACCTTGGGCTTATTTCGATGGATCAGCTCAACCCACTGGTTGTGGCGGTGGCGCTCTTCTTCACCTCTCACAGAAGCACTTTTATAAAATCAAGATGGGCTTAGGATCTGGCACAAACAATTGTATAGAACTAATTACTCTTCGTCACCTCCTACAGTTTGCATTAGAACATGATATCCACCATTTACAAGTATTTGGATATTCTAAATTTGTCATAAATTGTTTCAATAAATCTGCAATATGTCATGTTCACACACTACAATCTATATTGGAAGATCTCTGGCACTTGAAAGATCGATTCTCATCCATCCTATGTTCTCACATATACAGGGAACACAACTGCATTTTTGACGAACTTTTCAAGGCGGTGACGATCCAACATAGGGGGCTCTCGCATATAGAGGAACAAAATGACACTTAGCATTATAGCTATTATCATCACCCATTCTTGGATCAGCCAGATTTTAAGGATCGACAACACTCCCTTTGACAGTTTTTTATTTTGGTCATGATATGCACAAGATAAATTATTGTGTTTATTGTAATTATTTTTAAAGAAGTATATGATGTACACCCCACCGGGGAATTTTTATGAACTCTATGTTTTGACTACAACCACAAAAATTCATATGCAATGTATCTACAACATGTAATTTTCAATATTAATGAAAATTATGATTTTTCCCTGGGAAAAAAATCACTAAAGGATTTTGTAAAATATATATCTTCGTATTAACATGTCTATATTTTTGAAATTCATATAAATATATTTATATAGTGGAATTACATGTTTCATAAAATGTTTTTAATGTATGAAGTAATGGATTATATATAATTTTTTTCAAAATAATTCTTTATTGTGTGGAGAAACAGTTTCCAACCAAGTGTGTTAGAGATGTTGTAATATAATGTATAACATTACTTAAAAAAAAATTAACATAACATAATCTAAACCTTTTAACTTTGTGAAAATAAAATAAAAAAGTAAAAATAATAAAATAATAAAATAAAAATAACTTTAAAAAATAAAATTATAATAAATTCAAAATGACCCATAATATTCATTGTAATATAAACTATTTAAAAATAAAAATTTAAACCATCTTATTAATATCAATTTTCTTATATAAAATTTATTAACACTTTATTACCAATTTTTCACCTATGAAACTCATAGGTTTTTTTTTTTTTTAATAATGCAAACCATTCTAACTCTTGGTTCTATTGAAACCATTCTTACCCTTGAACCACTTTTTTTTTTTTTTGAAAAGAGAAACCACTCTACCTCTCAAACTTTTAAACTAATGGGAAATAAATAAATTTGGTTCTATGGAAACGATTCTTACTCTTGAACCACTACATCTTTAAGGTAAGATTTAATTATAATCATTATATAAAAAGTCTTTTAGTGGAAAAAGAAAACAAAATACAAAAATTTAATATGTAAATTGAAATATATAATTAAATTAAAGTATTTTTAAAATTATTTACCATATATATAATTACTTTTGAGAATATCTATATATATATATATATAACTGTTTGAAAAGGATAAACATGAATCCCTTTATTTATAAATATGAATCTTTCATATTTTCCAGATTGAAAAGGTAATAAATAGCAGATCAATATCCATATGTTGCATAACTTATGATAAAATATAATGTGAAGTAATTCCTCGTAACTATTAGTGAAATTTGCATAGAAGCGCTGATCAGTCTTTGGAATTGAGAACTGTGCGAAGTCGGACATTCAGGAAGACAATTTTGAAAAGTAATGACAATGTTTGTGGGCACTCAAATTTAAGAAGACAGATTTTTCATGAAAAGTAGAGGCAATGTTTGAGGGCACTCAAATTCAGTCGTGATATTGTGGGTAAGAAGTTGCAATTAGCAGGCAGTTCCTTTCTTGCACGAGAGCACGCCTGCGTTCCTGGTGAGCTGTTCCACGAAGGTTGAACTTTTTGGTCTGGCACTGTATGTGGTTTTGCATAGCTCGAAAGCACTTGCAATCCTGATTGGGTGAAATATGCACCATTTAGTAGCACATAATCTTCTGATATCCAATTCCACTTTTCCCATTCACTGTCTGTGGTGTTTTGCCTCTTGGTTACTTCTTCAGTAAAGGGATTTCCAGATGCCATGAATCTATTCCCTTGACTCTGTATGGTGGAAATTTGAACTTCCACCGATGGCATACATTTCCCACTCAGTGTAATCATTGTTAAACTCATGAACATCCTAATAATTCTTAATTTAATCTCCAAATAATATATAATAACAATCCCATACTCACAAAACAAGTCAAAATGATATGGAATATGAATCAAATAACAATTAATTACTCACCTTGGCATTTGTTGAACGAGACCTTCGCCAAAATGGTTTAGTGCAATGGTTGCCTTCATAAATTTGTCATGATGGTGGTTGTCAGTGTGACTCAATAGCATGGTACGAGAAAAACAAACCATTGTCAAGTTAGAAGAGAAGGAATACAATAGAATAGAGTGAATTTCAATTAATTAATTAATGAATTGTTGGAAATATTGAATGAAAAAATTACAGAGGGATGCTTTTTCCACAATGCACAATGCACAAAACAAACAATCATGCAGAATTAATAGTCAAATATATAGATAGACAGCGTAAAAAGAGGAGCAATTTTTTTTTTTAGTTTATTCAACTCTTCTCTGAGTTTCAATTAATTATACTCTTCTTAACAAAATGAAATTACATAAGGTTATATCAAAATGGCCGAAGCCTGTAAATCTATACTATTTAATGCAATTCAATTGTTGAACGGGCATTCAAAAACTAGTTGTTCTTTTGCTGTCAAATGACTTATTTTTCATTAAATCAGTGCACAGACCTTATTTTATTTTATACATTAAAACACGTAAAAAAACATTCAGAACATGAAATGGAAAATTTCAAATACTATGCAATGCAATTTTGAGTTCACATCGTATCTGCACCAATCGAAAATATTAAACTTTAACTTTCGTGCTATCCAATAGGCATGCAAACAACGGTGTGTGATAACACAATCACATCGCATCACAAATAGCATTCGTTTTGGGCGCATTGGCAGAAAACTTAAACTTCAACGATTGCGATACGTTGTGGCGTTATTGCATCGCAAAACAAATAACTTGCGAGCGGTATATGGTAAGTGTAAAACGTTGTGGTTGAAATGGTGGATAACAAAGGTTTGCGATGGTTTGAAAAGTGCAGTGGAGGTAAAGTGGGTCTTGTCGTATATCGCATCAGTGGTAGAATAAGATATGGTGAAAGGGCTTAAATGGTAAAAAGAAAACATTTTGATTACGCTATGCAGGCAAAGATAACTTAAAGCGGTGGTTGAAGAAATAAACACAGAGGATGGCTGTGGTACTCGGTTTGTTGTTGTTGCATGAAAATGCCTTCGGCTCTATGAATCTTTTCTTGTCCTTCTCTGCTATCAAAATTGATGAAGTGCAGGCAATGCTGCAAAGAAATCTCACCATTGTTAACCAATTCTCTTATAAGATGATATTTGGCCTCTATGTGTTTTTTTCTCTTATGGAAAATGAAATTCTTTGATAATGCAATTGTTGAGCTATTATCACAATAAATTGTAGTTACTTTGTCTTGGTCATGACATAAATCTCCCAACACCCTTCTCATCCATACTACTTGGCATGCTGTTGCTGTTGCTGCCACATATTTAGCTTCTGTTGTTGATAATGAAACTATCGGTTTCTTCTTGGAAGCCCATGAAATGGCTGTCAATCCCAAATGAAACACATACCTAGATGTGCTCTTTCTATCATCTACACTTCTAGTCCAATCACTCTCAGTGTACCTAATCAATTTAAAATAATTATTTGAGGAGCATAGAACACCATACTCTTTTGTTCCATTCACATACCTCAATATTCTCTTGCCTGCTTGCCAATGTGTCTCCTTTGGTGTCTCCATGAATCTGGAAATTAAACATACAACATAGATAATATCAGACCTAATTGCAGTAAAATACATTAGCTTTCCCACTATGCTCTTGTACAATGTTAGATCGACATTCTTGTTGCAATCTTCTTTGCTTAAATTCAACCCCATGACAGTTGGAGTTGATGATGCTTTGTTGTTCTGCATGTTAATTTCTTTCAAACTTCTGAAACATATTTTCCTTGGGAAATACAAATATATTTTTCATTTTTCTTTATTTCAATACCGAAAAAATATCTCAATAAACCGAAGTGAGTGATTTCAAATTCACTCTTCATGACTGCTTTAAAAACAACAATGAGAGAAACTTCATTTCCTACGAAAATTAAATCATCTACAGATAAAACAACAATAAGGATTTTACCATCATTTTCTTTAATGTAGGGTGTGGGTTCACCATCACACTTATCAAACCCATTATCCATCAGGTAAGCATCAATCCTGTTGTACCATGCTCTTGGTGATTGCTTCAACCCTTAAAGAGATTTCTTTAACTTACATACGTTGTGCTCTTGGCCTTCAATTTTATAGACAGGAGGTTGCAAAACATATACCTCCTCTTTCAACAATTCATTCAAGAATGGTGACTTTACATCCATTTGGTAGACTTTCCACTTTTGTTGTGCTGCAATGGACAACACTGTCCACACTGTCTCCCTCCTTGCAACTGGTGCAAAGGTTTCTTCATAATCTCTTCCTTGATGTTGCTTGTAGCCTTTCAAAACAAGTCTTTCTTTTTGCCTTTCTATCTTTCCTTTGGAATTTCTCTTGGTCTTATAGACCCATTTTACTCCAATGACTTCTTTACCTTGTGGGAGGTCCACTAACTCCCACGTATTGTTCTTTTATATTGCTCAAATCTCTTCATTCATTACTTCAATCAATTTTTCTTCTTTTACTGCATCTTCAAAATCGACTGGGTCATCAACATGACAAAAAAAAAAAAAAAAAAAATTATACCAACATTATTATCTACTTCTTCTTGCTCATAACTTTCACTCAAATTTCTGAATCTGAGTCTTCTTGGTGTGTTGGAGTTCCACTTGAACTCGTGGGAGTTGCTAATCCCTGTGGTGCACTTGGAGAAGTAATTCCTTGGTTCCTCGACGCTATTTTATTGCCTTCTTGTGGTGTGGTTTGTTGTGATTGTGTAGGTGGAGGAGGAGCCACCATTGAGGAATTATTTTCTATTGTCAATTCCTCTTGCACTTCGTGAGACATACATGTCTTCAAATTCACCGTCTTCTCTAAACTTCCATCCCAAGCTTCTTCTTCAATTAATTTAAAATCTCTGTTGATTATTACCTTCTTGGTTGGTGGATTATAAAGTTTGTAGGCATTGGATTCATCACTCTATCCAACCAAGATACACTTCTCCCCCTTGCTGTCCAACTTCTTCCTTAATTGATTTGGTACATATGCATATTCCACACATCTAAATACTCTCATGTGAGTGACAAACTTATTTCTTCCACTCCATGCTTCTTCCGAAACTTTATTCATAACAGCCTTGGTTGGATATCTATTTAAAATATAACCTACACAGTTGACAGTTTATGGCCAATACTCATTTGAAAAGTTCTTTTCCTTAAACATACTTTTGAATAAGCCCATGATGGTCCTATTATTTCTTTCTACAAGACCATTTTGCTGTGGTGTATATCTTGTGGTAGACTACTTGTGTATGCCATGCTCCCTACAGAAACGTACGAAGCTTTTCGAGATATACTCTCCTCCTTTGTCAGTTCTCAACACTTTTATGTAGTGCCCTCTTTTCTTCTCAACAAGAGCTTTGAAGTGGTAGAACTGTTCAGAAACTTCACTCTTCTGTTTTAGAAAATAAACCCATGTCTTTCTTGTGTAATTATCTATAAATTTCAAGACATAATGACTACCAGCTAAATATGGCATTTGCAATGGTTCACACAAATATGAGTTGACAATTTCTAAGGGTGTATTTGCCCTTATCCTATTAAATTCCTGCTGGAAAGGATTCTCTATGTTGTTTGCCCACGATGCAGCCTTCACATAGGCTGTCTGGTTTCTCTATGAGTGGTAGTCCTCTTACCATTCCTTTTCTATGCAACAAATTTAAACCTCTGAAATTGAGATGTCCAAATCTCAAGTGCCTTAACCAATTTTCATCTTTCACTTCTTCGTGAAAGACATCTTGTGTGAAAATTGCAACATTACCTCCTTCCTTCAAGTTTGTTCTGATATTGAGATGAAACATCATATTTCTTGTCATTTGCACTTTTGCAATGACCCTTCTATATGGAGGTATGTCCATGATTATGCACACATCATTCTTAAAAACACATTGTATCCCTTATTCACGAGTTTTCCAATGCTTAGAAGGTTACATTTAAGGCCATGTATATAATATACATCAGGCACAAACTTCTTCTCTCCCTTCCTTGTCAGTATTAATACTCTTCTTTAAACCATTACAGAGACTTTACTATCAGTGCCCATTGTCACTTCAAATTCCACATTCTCATCTAGATTGGTAAACATTGTTATGTTTCTAATCATATGGTTACTACATCCTGAATCTAAGAACCATACATCTTCTTGTTTTTCTTATGCTACTTTACAAGTTAAAAGCACATTACTCTGGTTTTGATTTTCTCTTGTAAATTTTACATTTTATTTATTACACATGTCACTTTGCTTCTTTCTACATTCATTTGCATAATGACCATAATTTTTACAATAATAACATTGGACTTGGGATTTATCATACCTCTGTCCTTGTACTAGATTTTGGTTTTAGCCTTCGCTTTAGTTCTGGTTGGTGCTCCTTCCACTTGTGCTTGCAGGGTTGTTTCTTCCACGTCTTTGTGGGATTCTTCCTCTTCCTTGGTAGTTTGATCTTACTCGACCTCTACCTTGACCAAAAGACATTTGTGTCTTGAAATCATGCTCCAATGAGGAGGTCGTTGGTTTGTTCATTCTATGTTCATGAGACATTAATGATGGACAAAGCTCATCTACTAAAAATTGTTAGAGATCCTTTGTATTTTATATTTCCACTACTATGGAATTAAATCTTGAATGTAAACTTTTTAAGATTTTCTCTACTATTATTGTTTCCTCAAGTGTCTCTCCATGAGACCTTATATAGGTAACCAACCCAATTACATGTGTGAAGAATGAGTCTATGCTATCAGTAGAGAGTTTAAAAATCTCTCCTCAACATTTGTAATTTTGCTATCTTCACCTTCTCCGTGACTTAATAAGCTGTCTTGAGAATATCTCATGTCTCTGTGGACTTTGTTGCTGCTGCAACTCTTGGGAAGATATTCTCATATACCGCTTGGAAGATATAGAAGAGAGCTTTGGATTCCTTCTTCCTATTATCTTTCAACAAGTCTCTTTCTGCTGCTGTCAAAGCAGTAAACGCTGCTGCATCTGCTGGTTCTGGAAAGCCATTTTCCACTAGCTCCCATATAGCTTGTGAAGAAAACATGGCCCTCATTGTAATGACCCAATAACCATAGTTTTTACCATTGAATTGTGGTAATTGTGGATTTGTCACGCTTGTGCCTACTAGTTCCATTCTGACTGTGTAAACACAAACTTTCTCACTTCTATAAAAGCTTTCTCAGTGCTGGAAACTTCTACTTCTACAAACAAACAATCTTACAACTTCTTCAATAAAGAGAGCTTGTTCTTTTACTGAGAGCCTAGACCTGCTCTGATACCATGTTGGAAATATTGAATGAGACAATAACACAGATGGATGCTTCCTCCACAACACACACAACACACATTTCTACGGAATTAACATTCAAACATATATACAAACAACGTAAAAACAAGAGCATAACATATTTTTTAATTTATTCAACTATTCTCTGACTTTCAATTCATTCTTCTCATCTTAACATAATGAAATTACATAAGCTTATATCAAAATGGCCGAAGCCTCTAAACCTAATAAATTTCAATGCTATTCAATTGTTGAACAGACGTTCAACAACCAGTCGTCCTTCTGTTATCAAATGAACCATTTCTTCATTAAATCAGCTTATAGACCGTATTTCAGTTTATACACGAAAACACGTAAAATCGCATTCAAAACACGAAAGGGCGGATCTCAAATATTATGCAATGCGGTTCTAAGTTCACATCACATCCACACTAATCGGCGATATTAAACTTTAACTGTTGTTCTATACATTAGACATTACGAACTATGATGTGCGATAGCACAATCGCATCGCATCACAAATAACATTCGTTTCGGGCGGCTTGGCAGAAAAATTAAACTTCAGCGATTGCGATACGCTGCGACATTATAACATCGAGAAACAAATAACTCACAGGCAGTATATGGTAAGTATAAAACGTTGCGGTTGCGATGTGATATCGCATCGCAACATCGCATGGTTCATTGTAGTGGCTTAACAGGTAAGGGATATAATCTGCGAAGTGCGGGCAACGACGTGATAAACATTGGTAAGTGCGGTAAGTGGATAACAAAAGTTTGCGATGGTTTGCGAAGTGTGATGGAGGTAAGGTGGGTCCTGCCAGATATTGCATCGGTGGTAGAATAAGATATGGTGAAAGGGCTTAAATGGTAAAACAAAAACATTGCGATTGTGCTCTGCGGGCAAAGGTAAATTAAAGCGGTGGTTGAAGAAATAAACATAGAGGATGGCCGCGGTACTCGGTTTGCTATGGTTGCGTGAAAACGCTTTAGGCTCTATGGATCTATGCTTGTCCTTCTCTGCTATCAAAATTGATAAAGTGTGGATTGCTGCCATTACTTATTCATGGTGGTGGTTGGGAGTTAATTCCAACACTTCCCCTAATCACAATTGTTACCATGTGAGTTTATGACTTTGCATCTTACCTTGTTATAGTGAATGAAATAATTGTTGAAAATGCTGATATAGGTGAATGACTTGACTGCGTTAATGAGGCCATCTTCAAAGTTAGACATAAAGCAATGGTCCCCCATATATGCCTCTCTCGAGATGAAAATCCCATCTCCATGATTTATTTTTCTATCCACATGAGAAAAGGTGTTAACCATAGCCTTTTGTAGAGGCTTACACTCATGAATGTGGATGCCATGAATGATGACGTTTGTCAGATTGTTGACGGTGATACATGCCCCCCATTACCAATGTGGACGTTGGCGCCTTTTCCATCGATTGTTTTGAAACTGTTCATAACCAGCTCTTCCTTTTGAGCTGGATGACCATGTCATTTTGGAAGATGATCCACGGCGGCTCCGCCTGAATCACAGCATGACGCAGTGTGCCATGGGATGGATTCACGGCATCATCACTGGCATCCGTAACCATATAAAACTTGCCGTTTTTGCCTCCGATGGCTCCCTTTCGAAATCCAATGCCACAATCTACCGGCCGTTTTGCTCCCAATTGAGGTCGCACCGCCAACAGTCATCGATAGGATTACCAGTTGCACATGACAACACAACACAGTCAGCAACTGTCCTCCTTGTCTTGTACTCTTGTTAATAATGCTTCTGCTTCTGCTTCTGTTTGAATACACACATTTTCTCGTGTCGATTCAGTGGCCAACATCAAGCAAAAAAAGGATTAACAAAACGTTTGAATACACACATTCTCGTGGAAATTCAGTCTCCAACATCAAATAGAAAAAGATTAACAAACCAGAAAGTAATTTTGCAGTGATTGATTTACTTACTCTTTAACTATTTTCGCTACGGTTCTCACATCTTTATCCACGGAAAACTTGGAACTAGTTATACTGCCCAGTGCTCCTATCTGCCGTCCCATAAATTCCTGATCTCTATGCTTTGATCCAAATGGCTTGGGCTCAGCTCCATGAACGCAGCGGAGTATTCCAATCAACAGCACGCAGCTCAAAATACTAATCTGATTGCTCATTTTGACAGCCGGGACACACCTTTGCCTTCTCAGGTAAACAACAACACTGGTGCCACTCTTGCAAATGCCGGGGCCTTCTTATAGTATCCACCGTTCTGTCGTTACCATAATTTCGTCACACTTGATAAATTGCGGTATGAATTACCTTTGCGCTTGTTTTTATGATGGCTTAAGGAATCTTGGTGCCACTCTTGGAAATGCCGGGGCCTTCTTATAGTACCCACCGTTTGGTCGTTACTATCATTTCATCACAGTTGATAAATTGCGGTATGAATTTCCTTTGCGCTTGTTTTTATGATGGGTTAAGGAATCTAGGGAAGTGCATTGACTGGAGGGAGTTTGAAAATGGAAGCTGCAATTTTTATAAACACAGCACAGACTTGGAAGTGTCACAATGTTGTTTGACAAACTTGCATGGTAAAAATCACCGTCCACGACATATTTTTATGTTCTCGTGGGGCTTAACGGTCAAAAATCTATTACCAATGCAAACATTCAACTGGCGGCTTTCTAAAGGCTCATTGAACGTGGTCAGGGATCTCTCGCAAGCTAATATGTTATAACTAAAACTAACATCTCTCAAAATTTTGATATGAGAAACTGAACTCCAAAGAAAATGGTGAACCCTTACCAAACGACACTGCTTTCCCAATATTCTGAACTTTTGACCATTGGCTTTCCCAATCTTAGTTGTTCCCTTCAAATCTCTACAATAGTGTTTCATAAGTTGCAATTCAGGTTTTAGTATGAATTTAAAATCAAGTTTAACATCTAAATTTTAGATAAATATCTAATCGTTGCATTAAATATGAATTTAATATCAAGTTTGACATTTAAATCTTAGTTAAATATTTAATCATCAAAGAGATTAAGTTTAACAAATGATAATCATTAATGATTACGTTTAATATATAATATAAATTTAAAATCAACCCAAAGTTTATGGAAAAAAATATTTAATTATTTGATGAATTTAATCAAAATGACCCATGAATTAATTAAAATGAAAGCATTGCCATTATATATAAATAAAATAAATTAATATTACTTTTGACAATTATTTATGTGATTCTTTTTAGCCCCCACTTATTAGAAACTATTTATGATTGAAAATGTATACTTATATATCTATGAATGTAAAGATTATTGTGCTATACTTTTAAATTTTATTTCCAATTTATAATTTTTTACAAACCATTGATGAATATATATGTATATATATATATGAATGTAAAGATTATTATGTTGTACTTTTAAATTTTGTTTGAATTTTATAATTTTTTATACTTCAAATATTATCATAAATTTTATTAATATTTTATAAATTAAATATAATTTTTTTTATATTAATATACTTTTTTATTTTTAAAATTAATTTATTTTATATCATTATTAATTAATTTAATTGATATATATATATATATATATATATATATATATATATATATATATATATATATATATATATATATTTTTTTTTTTTTTTTTTCTAATTAAAACTAATTCTATTATATCATCAACCATAAGTTACATTGCGCATCTTCAGAAATGGACAGGTCCATTTCGAAGGGAATAGTAAAAAAACTACTGTAAAAAACTACACTGCTCCTAGAGGGGAAACTAGCCCTAATCCAAGGAAAACGAGCTACCCTTGGTGGGAAACTAGCCTTAAAACTGTGCAAAATGAAGAAGAAAGAACTAGCATAGGTAACATGAAAAACCACCATACTGCAAAAAAACCGAAGAGAGAACGCTATGGAGAACCTTCATGCTTGTCGCTGGAGGGAGGCACCTCTTCCAGAATGCGACAGATGTAGCCATAGTCTAGAGAATTGAGCCCACACATAGAGTCCTCATGCGGCGCGCGAGGAGATACTGGAAGCCCGAGGCGCTCAACCAGAGTGTCTTGAATGGCTTCGTCTGCAGAATGGCTGGAATGTCCAGGGAGGCATTCAAGTCGAAGTCGTTATTTTGCAAGGAGGAGCCCAAATCACGTTGTCCTAGAAGACGCTTATCTTCTACATGCTTGATATCATTATCTTTAGAATTGGATCTGGAGGTAGGTTGTGGGGAGAGGTTTAAGCTTTTGAGGGAGGAAGGTTGGCTCTATGGGGATGGTGGACTTACGAGCCCGCTTTTTACAGCAGGAGGAGGAGGGAGGAGTAGAGGGGTCGGGGAGCAGGAAGGGAGGCAAGGCAGTCAAGAAGTTAGGAGGCTGCAAGTCCGTCATGGCCTAGTCCACGAGGAGATTCAGGTCCTGGGGGAAGGTATTGGATAGAGGAGGATGCGAAGGGAGACCCCTCCCCCCAGCTCACCTACAACGTTGTTGGTGACGAGGAGGCATCGAGGCTGACTTGGGAGAGAAATCAGACAGCTGAGGAACCATTGCAGAGGCAAGAGCCCAGAAGCCTCTCGCCTGAACAGGGGAGGGCCGAAGCCAGAAAACCAAAGGGAGAGAAACCAAAGCGGGCGAGAGAGCCAGAGAAACAGTGGGAGTGTCGAACAACATGTTGCAGAGGAGAGCTATTTTGAGACTCGTGGAGTACGTTACATGGAGGGTGGCACATGGGGCTTTAAATCCCATTCCATGCGAAAATTTAAGGTGATGGGCGTACCAAGGCCGAGGCACATGGGCACGCTGTGTGGTGATCCACATGGCAGTCTCATGCAGCCCTGCTGAACTATTTAGCACCCACATCCGGGGAATTAATTGATATATTTAAATCATTATAATAATAAAAATAATTATTTTAAACATTATATATATATATTAGTTTATGTATTTTAAATCTTTTATTTACTTAAAATTTGGAGGAACACATTATAGTCATTGTGCAATTATACCTATTAAGTTCATTTTAGGTAAATGTTTCTAGTTAAGTATGCATTATATCATTTAAGTTATACGAAGTTACCATAATTTTTTATGCAAAACATTTCTCCCTTTATATAAAGAAATAACAAATGATAAAGCATCCTAGACTCACATATTTATAAATGTCTCATCATTTATATATCATACCACATTTTTAAAATTCAATGTATACACATTTTATTAAATACTAGCGTTACTTCATAATTTTCTAGAATTTGAGCATGCAATACAATTTACAACATTTTATTATAGAGGCAACTTCTCTTGCACAAAGATAAATATAACTAGCCATAAATAATTGTAGCTATTGTTAAAAGACTTGATTTGAACAATATTTCAGAATCTTTCAGACTAATAATATTATCATTTTAACAATATATACTTTAACCATAATGTAAATTTGAATTTTGACCTTTTATAACTTCTTTTTATGTTGTATTTAATTGTAGCTATAAAAATTTATAACACTTAATTGTAGCTATAAAAGTTATAACCTTTTCTTTTAGTTTAGTTGTTATAAAATATGTGATTTTATAATAAGTGTTAAATCTCTTTATGTTATCTCTTATATGTTCATAATTTAAATAGATTTTTTTTTCTTTGTGAAAATTTAATGTAATTTTTGCATATCATATGCATATTATAATTGATATGATTTTCATTATTCATATTTATATGCATATTCATATTATTGTCCTTATAGATATTATTTTGACAAAATTTGAAATAAATCAAGCTTCTTCAAAATTAACTAATATATCTCTTTTAATAAAATAATCATATTATGAGAATATAAATGTTGTATATTGATAACGTGAATATATTTTTTTAGTATTATAGTCACTCTTTTATTTGTAATCTACACTAGTAATTGAGTGCATTCTAGATTTTTTAATTTGATAAATTTAATATATTTTTTTAGTATTATAATACCTCTATTTTCTTTCTAATTTGCACTAGAATAATTGAGTGCATACTAGAATTTCTAATTACCTAAATTTCTTGCTTGATGCATTTTCATGAAATTGATGTTTAGTACTCTTTTGGATTTTACAATCATCTAATAAGTCTTCAGGCCATGAATATATATGAACCATAAACATATTAAGAGTTACTTAATGTTGTTGGATACTTTGATTGAGTGTATAAATAAGTTACTTGATTTGATGGTTGATATATAGGATTTGTACTATTGATGTAATTTATTTATGCAAATATATTAATGAACTCTCAAGTGGATATGAAAATCCACATCGATATGTAATGAAAACTATGTTAAGTTAAACACGTAAGTTCGTGCATAGGGAATTGTCATATGAATTTGAATATAATGTTTTGAGCGTGGTAATATGATTTACAAATTGTTGGAAAAATGAGCTATTTGATGTGTGTATGTAAATTCATATCAATATATAAATAAATATTTCTAATTATTTTTAAACCTATCTAACTGTTGTAAAGAAGATATGTTGACACATGATAGAGAAATTGCAAATTTCCATCAGGGTAGGCCATATGGTGAAACTCACAAGGTGTAACTAAGAGGAATCTTATAGCTACATGAAACCTTGATGGCTCAATGACGAGGTGTAAATGGAGTGTAGATATCATATAAGTTTTCATTTCTACATTCATTTCTTTTGTACCATGAAAATGTGTAATTAAACATATGATCATAACCTCAACATTGGTAATGATCCAGTGGATCAAGAAAATGCTTAAAATTCCAAGTTCTAGGATTGAATTGAAACATATGCCAAAGAGTATATCTCGTCGCCCTGAATCCAATGCAATTGATTTCACTCAAATCTGACATCGGATTCCCCCACTATGGCATTCTGATCTATTTGGGAAACAATTAAAAGTTTGAAAATGAGTTTTTAGGGATTCCTAGTCAGTAGTCTGCACGCCGACTGGGCCATGATCGGGCAAGGTGATTAGTTCCTCCATCAGCATATGGGTGGTTGACACTTCGCATGATACAAATTGTTGCAAATTTTTGGTTTTTTTATTGGTTCATTTTATCTTCGGGTGGACAAATTAGGAGAAGTCACATGGGCCAATCCCTCGCTACCACGTGGCCTCCTAATGGCCAAACGAGGGGTACCAAGTTAAACCTAGCCCCATACTATATATATTGCACAATGAAGAAAAGTCCAACATCGAATATAAAATCGATGGGCGGGATATGTAATATATGCCAATTCAAACCATATAGTAAAACATTATGCCAAATTCTATGGAGCGGATAAGGTTTGGGAACCTCAACAATTAAGTTCTATGATGAATACATGTGATGACCTTGCAAACAGTTTAAACCCACAATTATGTTTAAAGTGGAGGAGAGCGGAACTTGCCTTGGGCAGGGTTCCTGCCAACCCCAAACCCTGACGTACTAACCACCATAGTTAACTAGAGTATCAAAACTAATGGGAAATGATGGTTTAAAACCCTAAATTCGATGACGATGGACATGCCACTTGGCATGTTTTTAGTGGATCATGGGTCGACCGAGTAAAATTAATGAAGCACACCCAATGTGGCAGGAATCTCGTTGATGTAGGGTGAATTTGTCGCTCCACGTGGTCACAAAATTTGTAGATTGTAGAGTAGATTGCAAAGAAGTATGAACTGTAGGACACTTAGAAAAAAAAAGCTTGTATGGAGCATAGGTAAGTCAATTTTTGACCTTTTTTAAGGCAGAAAGAGCCAAGATGGGGGTTTTTTATTGTCCAGGAGACATTGGAGACATTGCTTTAGCGTTTTGAGCACTGTAACTTGATGTAAACATATATTTTTGAGCATAATGAAAGAGGCCCAACATTGAAAGCTGGACTAGGAAATGTAGTCCACGAGGGGTGAACTCCATCATTTGTTATCTTGTGTATACTGTTATGGTACTGATGTCTTATTTATTTTCTGTAAAACTAAGTTTTAAAGGATGTTAATGCGCTAATGAATTTGACATAATTGACTTAAAACCATAATAATTTCACCTGAAATTTGTACCATAAACTTTCAAGCTTTCTTAAGTAAATCGATGAAAGTAATATTTATAGAAGGATAATTACACGCATTTCATAAGAGTAGGGATCCAGGGTAAAAATAAATTTTATTTATATGTGAAATTTGAAATGGAAGTTAGACATTAACAATATGCATACTATAAATTCAATATACTATCTTATATTCTTTTTAAATGAAACATCACATAAAATAAAATAAAGAAAGTTAGAAAAAGATAATAGAAAACATTGAAAAATTGGAACCATTGTTGAGAGATAAATAATAATATATGTTTTTAGAAATTGGAATTATTTATGGAAGAGAGGGGTGGATGGATGGATAATAAATATATTAGTGAATATATGGTTAGAAATTTCCATGAGTGGACGTCTCTTATTTTGTACAAATAATGTAGTAAGAGTGATAGCAAGTGTCTATTTTTTTATTGAAATTATACTAGACAATTTTCTCTTAAGTTTTATTTTTGAAATAAATATTCTATATCTCTTTTATGACTATAAAATTTATTAGTAAAACACTAAAATCATTTAATTATTCTTAGTTTATACACATTTATATAGCTTGTATAGCTTCAAACAGATAGCTTCAAGATGAAATCTGAGATAGACATACTACTAATTAATCAAATAAAGTTACATATATACACGAGGAATTGTCTCAAGATAGGGAAGCTATCTTGGACGCACAATAAGTTGGTTGAGGGAATATATCAACCTCACACCAAACTAGGAACTTAGTTTTAGCTGACCTATGGAATAGGAACAGACTCTATACATAGAGAGAATCACAACTAAAGACAAGTAGGAATTACATATTCCAACACTCCCCCTTAATGACTACTTGTCTCAATATCCATCTACAAAATCTACATCTATTTATATTTGGTAATTACACTGGTTTTGTTTGGTAGTTACACTTTCTATCTTGTTCATGTTATTTTCGATGTCCATATAAAGGAACAACCATCTACTGAAATGCATGGGTTCCCAACCGCTGCAACCGCTAGTCTACTAGGAAGTCCTTCACATACATGGTTCATCCAACCTCTCGATAAACTCCCTATAGATATAAACTTTCACCTCATGGAGTCTAAGACCAACATGGCCCACCCAAGTGTATCTATCCCACATGACACACTCTTCCAGGGTGTTAAAACTCTCTGACAGAGGGAACATATAACAAAGCGGTATGCATGCCTCTCTAGGTCTTACAGCACGTACAAACAATAAATGACATGTAGACTTGCTCTAATTAGAAATTGTGACTCATACTCTACCATGGTCATGAGTCTATTCTAAAAACATAAACAAACTTTGACTACAACATTCATATGCTAGAACACACCACTATTTTGGCTTTGTACTTTTAGTCTTTGGCATCTTCATTTTGACTTTGGCATGCTGGTATGCAAAGTCTAGTTGTGGTCAAACATGAGAAAAAGATATGTCGACGTCCATATAAAGGAGCAACCATCCACCAGAATGCATGGGTACCAACTGTTGCAACCGTTGGTCTCGTAGAATGTCATTCGCATACATGGTTCTGTCAAACATTATCACTGCATATATGTACATGTATCTAAAGATCCCCCTCCAACGTGGGTTTTATCGGATGAACTGTAACCATGCGCTTTCTTCATCAGTGAACTCTCACTAGTAGTAGATATGTCTTAGATCTCTTCGGCAAACTTTTACCGGATCCCTTCATCGGTGACTTTTCACCAGATCTCTTCATTGGTGACCTTGCACCGGATTTCTTCATCGGCGACCTTGCATCGGATCTCTTCATCAACAACCTTGCACCAGATTTTTTCATTAGCGACCTTGCACTGGATATTTTTGTCAATGGGAAAACACTAGCATGGACCTGTTTCCAGTCCACTTCACTGTTACACGTGGTTTCTGGCTGACCACAAACAGACACTGCAAAATGGTTTATGGCTGACCACGAACCTATAGTTACAAAGTGGTTTTGAGATTACCACGAACTTTTACAGAGATACACATGCCTTACAATGCTTACAACACAACTCCAACTCTTGGAGTTATCAGGTACATACTTTACAAATACCACTATAAAAAACATCCTAGACATGCTTACAATTTAAAATGTGTGACTCATAATGCAACATGCTATTGATTCTATTCTAAGAAACTCATAAAAAACTCACATAAAACAAACTTTCACTTTTGTTGTCCATCATAATCGATGTTGCTGCTCCTTCACCTTTTCATTGTTCATATCTTGGTCATCTTTATCTTTGTCAAATAAATTCTTGGAACTCTATGCTTAACCTGTCATTTGTTAGAGTCGTGAATTCTAACAAAATAACTTTACCTACATTGAGTTAGCTAGGCTCAATAAGGCTCAATAACTTTAAACATGATTCCAAGAAACTAAATAAAAACACAAACTCTTCAAGTTAATTTTTCTATCTCTACCCAAAGATGATTATTTCCCAAACATAACAGCGACCATTTTTCTCCAACGATACCTCTGAGGGGTCCACTGATAAGGAAACAAATCGACGACTTTTCCACTGGTCTCAATGTAGTGCATTCTAGCACAGATGATCTAGACATAGGCACTCATAGCCATATGAAGAGAAACAATTTTCCCTTCTCAAAACACTAATCCAAGACTCCATGGTCCCATCCTCTGTCGTCCACAAATTCACTGTCAACATGCATAAAATTCAACAATTTTACACACAAAAGTTCTCGTTTCAGTATCCAATTCCCCTGGCATCATAGCGTAATGCCACTTCCCCTGTTTATAGTATCAAGGATGGGTATATGCTTCCAAGCATGCCTCCTCATGCTCGCTAACAGGATGCAACAACAAAGACCCATTGTCGAGCTAATCTCCTCGCAATTGAACATGCAGATCTGTTTCCATCACATAGTATAGAAACATAATCACGTCCAGGTAGCCTCCCAACAACTCCACGTGCTTCCGCACCTCTTCTGACACCTGCAGAAGTCCCAAAAATCTATCGACCTCTTCTATGAAAGCTGCATTGTTCAACTGGATCATGTGGATGAAGCCACCACCGATTGGTTCCAACGAGGAATTAAGATGTATTGAAACCAAATCAAAAAACAACATTTCACGACTCGACCTTTCTCAGTAGCCTCGTCCACCTTCTCGATATACAAAAACCGAGTGCTCAGATCTTATACTACCTCCAGACTCCAAATCAACAAATCGATTCTCAGTATTGGAAATTCGATCCCCTTCCACTACAACTCGGCACAAACTTCACAAGCAACTCTAGATTTGTTACAAAGATCTTACTTTAACCTCCGTAGTTGAATTTCCATGACAATCTGTCTTTCAGATTAATGGGAGTTGTGCCCCTGAAAGCATCCCTCTTAGTTACACAGTAAATAGACCTGTAGCCCTTAATATGCATATTATATCCAGTGAAAACATCTTCAGTTACAGAACCATAAATCGAACCTACATTCTCTCCCCACTTTTTCTTGTCCTCATACCAGTAAAAAATCACACTTACAGCTTCTGCAACAGTGGAAGCATGAAGAGGTTCACGAGGAGCCGTTAGAGTACCTAGCGGTCGTCCATTCTTTAAGAGTTGATTCCATCTCCTCGTCATCACCATCAGTTGGATTAACGACATGTTCCTCTATGTCACCATGAGTTTTTCTGCTCTTATTTTCCCTACCACAATAACCAGTGTGCTCCTTTTCCCTTGCAGGTCAAACCCATACAAAGTTGTTCGTCGAAACACACAGCCTATTCCCACATACACAGGACCCTGCAACCCATCAAGAGCCCTCATATTGACATCAAAAAAACATTGTATTGTGATTTTCATACCGATCACTGGGATCTATTCCCTCAAATATCTGAGGAAATTGAACATAGCAGATAAGATCCCCTCCACGATCCTTCACGACAATCTGAGGATCGATTCAATTTCAGCAACTTAACAAAAATGTTTCTCCACACACGTCTTTGGTCACGAAATGAACCTAGCAACAATATTCGACTCAGTCTCCACCAATACTCAGAAGGCCCTTGGGTTTCCCAAATATCAAAGACATATTCTTCATTGTGAAGGACAAAGAGGCGATCACCACCGACTTGTGCAACAAGCTTAGAATAGCATCGCTCCTCGCCCTCAATCGTCTTCCTGGGTCAGTTTCGGTGAGACCACCAGTCACTATGCATCTACATATGCTACTGCAGCGCACTTCTCAGGAGATGGATCTGTCATGCCAGTTGCGGCCCTGTGAATCACTCAATCCCTTAAAACTTTACAACCAGCGAGTACATGAGCAAGAAAATACCCAGTGATTCCTCCTTAATGAAACAACGCCTCCAAAAAATTCTCCAATAACACTCCAATGCAAATAGGTATACTAGAAAAGGCACTCCAACGACCACGCAGTTGTATCTGGCTCGTTCACCCACACATTCACGCATCAGTTCTCCACACAACAACACCTCTTCAAAACAGATCAGTCAACAACATCGATCGATCTATGATAGATGGATTCTTGAAACTTAGAAAATCGTAGACGCCGATGCCAATCCACCATACTGCCAAGCAGTTTCACTACGTTTCTGATGCCTTTCACAAGCTCAAAAAATGGCCTTAGGCACTCAGATCTCCTCTTCTTGACCAGTGCTCCTCTTCTTAACCAACGGGAGTTTGATCATCGCTTGGATCTCCGCGTTTTGTTCCAAATATACTCCAAAGAAAACACCAAAGGACACAAAAATCGATCGACCACTGATCTCATATGGCAGCCAATCGATCCTTCTTTTCATGATAGTATGCATATAATGGAATGGGTAAAATAGACCCATGCTTCTGTTGCACTCACTGCACGGGAAGGATGGCGCACCACTAGTCCACGCCAACAGCTTTCAGATCTCCTATGCAGAGGGCAGTGTTCCTTTCCCCACAAGTGCATAGTCCATGCAGCAGTGAGCTCTCTCTGGAAAATGTTCCCCTCATCCCTGAGATCGCTCTACAGAGAAATGCTCGAACAGATCCACTGTCAGTAAAGAAATCATCAAATCATCGGAGAAACACAGCACAAAAATTCCAGAAAATAGGGAAAATTTTAAGAATGGAAGTTTATCTTAAAGTTTAGAAACCTTGGAAAATCTTAGTAGTCCCCAATATGTAAATTAAATTTTTTTTGATAATATTTTTGTGAAAATATTTAGGTTTATAATTATTTTGTATTAGTATATATAATGTTTTGGCGATTTATAGGGTAAAATAATTTTATACTATAAAATTTGGGTGAATCAATTTAAAAAAAAAAGGAAATTGGCGAATATTTTTATTTTTGTAAAAAGCATGGAAAATTAGCCCACCTACGAATATTAGCCCCTAAAATTTTCCTTGGAAGACAGTGCATCATGGATTTCTTGAACGCAGATTCGCTCCACAAATGTAGACAATAGCAATCTTCACTCCTCAACAGCGATCACGTGAGGGATAAATATGCAGACACGTCGCTCCACAACCCACACACACACCACCGCTACAGCGTTCAACAACCAATGACAGATCGTTCACTTAAGTGCTTTCTTCTGCGTTCCAGCAGATACCAAGAACGAGCAGTGAATCTCCATTTCAAAAAACGAGCAAACACCCCCTTCAAATGATGGGCACATCGCTTCTCCAATATACATTCGTCTAAACGAATTGACAACCAAAAAACTAAAAGAAACAATAGAAATATACTCTTATTTCCCTCAGCCTAGGAGGGGCTGAGGTCCAGGCCCATATGGGCTCTGATACCAAGATGAAATCTGAGATATACACAATACTCATTAATCAAATAAAGTTACATATATACATGAAGAATTGTCTCAAGATAGGGAAGCTATCTTGGATGCACAATAAGTTGGTTGAGGGAATATCTCAACATCACACCAAACTAGGAACTTAGTTCTAGCTGACCTATGGAATAGGAACAAACTCTATACATAGAGAGAATCACAACTAAAGACAAGTAAGAATCACATATTTCAACACTTCATAGCTTCACTCCTTCTTCCCTTCACAAAATTGTACAATGAGAAAACCCTAAACCACTATCATAGAAACCCTATCTTCACTTTACATAAAGAAATAAAATTCTCCACCAACAAATTACAACTTATATTCATAAGATAACTAAATTAAAAACGACACTTACAAATTTTATAGGAATAAACTCGTACTAATATCTTATGAAGCTTTATTTAACTTATTGCTACCTTGTATTTATGACTTCAAGATGTAGAATCCTCACTCTCTTTTATATTATCTCGATGTTAAGTTTAACTATTACATGAGATACATGAGAAAAGCGAACGATACCTAAAAGTTTTCAATAATTGATAATTTTTTGAAAATTTTGAGTACTGTTGGAGGATTAAAAGTCAAAAGATCGAAGTTGGTCGTTTTCAGATGCAACTTGCGAGCGAACACATGTGGAAAGCCTTGCGAGCTAAAACGTCGGCCCGCATCCGTATTTCCGTTACTACGTCCAATAGTTTCGATTGCATTCCCCGCTTGAATTTATTGAGCCTAAAAATTAACAAAATAATATAAGTATCTTATTTCATTAAAAAAAAATTAACAACATTAATTTTCTATAATATAAGTACATTTAAATGATTTTAGTTCCAGTCGTTTGCTAAACACTTAGTTTAGCTAAATATATGAATCAAATACATGTTTCTAAGTGGTCGATTTATAATTTTTATGAAACATCGTAATAATTAAGATGCTTATGACATAGTATAAATATTATGTAGGGTAATAGTGTCAGTTCTTTAATACTTAACTAATAACAATTCATATAGATTTACTTTTCAAAATATCAAAATTACTTTATTTAATATATAATTTATAATCATTTATATAAATTACTTTAGTTCAAATATATCTCACCATAATAATGTGTTATTGTTGTGATAATATTTTTGTTGAAAAGACATCTAAAAATTTTACATTTTCGGTGTAAAATACAAATAGATATAATTTAAAAAATGGTTGTTTAAATAGATATATTTTAAGAAGTAGTTGTTTTTGAAAGATAAGTTGAATATATTTAAAAATAAATAAAAACATAAAAATGGAGTTGTTTTATTTACTTATTTATTTGTTATTTGAAATGATAATCATTTTAATTTATTATTAATGATTTTTCACTTATATTAATTAAAATTATATATATTTATATCGATAGGGGTCTCATTGGAAATTGTAACTTTAATCATTTTGCTAATCACAAATTCCAATGTGAGAGTTGAAAATGGATAATATTGATGAACATAACTCGCTTGCATATCTAAATCAAGTGATTAAACCCAACTTAAATAAATATTTGACCAAATTATAATTAAAATTTTATTGTGCCATTAACTATTGACCACATATGAAAGTTAATGTAAATTAAATTCACGTCATTAAAGTGGTAGCTTAATGAGACTCGAGAAAAATCAATATTTGAACCACCATAAAGCTATGAAACCTGTAAAACTATAAAACTTCTTATATAACCATATGTTCATTGTCATTTATAACCGTTCTAAACCTGAAAGAGGCGCCTCTTCACATTTTCAAACAAGAAATGGTTCATTCACATCTAATCAATTTGTTATGTACAATAATTGTTTTAATATTTTAATCCTGATTTATGGTTTTAATAATATTTTTGATATTTTAATAATTTTAAGTTACATAATGTAAATTAAAATTTAATTATGTAACTTACAATTAAAATGGTCACCTGCAATGGAGGGTCATGGAGCACTACCATTGGAAGTGTGAGTGACTCATGTTCCATATTTTTTATTTAATACAGTTATTTAAAATTGAAACAAATTATGAGATGTTGCAAGTTTCATTTCAGAAATTGTGCAGGTTTATTGTTTCTTCACAAGTTTCAATATGATATCAAGATTAGTCCAATTTTTTGGTTCATTGGTTTTTTCCAAAATTGCAGGGAAATTTCCTAATTTTAATACATTGAATGGTATCTAATAGATTGATCGTGGTAAGCAAGTAGGCAGAGCTTCTATTTGATACCTAGGCATTAAAGGCTTTATTAAATTGTTCTAGTCTTAATAGAAACTGGGAGGTATGTAAAATTCAAGCCCTCCTTGTTTGGATAATCATGCTCAATGAAGCAAGCAAATAGAGAATAGAAATATGAAAAGCTTAATTGCAAATGTAAATCATACTACAAGTTTTAAATTGGGATTGCAATCATATTGATTAAAAAAAAATTGTCATATTTTTCTATATAATGAATTTTTTTTTCAGTATGAAAAAAATGCTGTTTAAAAAAAAAAAAAAACAGTTCAAAATTAACCCAAAAACACCAGCGCCATTACAAAACACCATGAAAAGACATGGCAAGCTCAACTGGAATCAGGAATTTGGATTAGTAACCCTACTTTAAAATAAAAATAAAAAAATAAACTAAAACGTTCTGCAATCCGAGATTTGCTTCTGAATTTATTCTACGCTTAAACTCCGTCGCTCTGACCCCTGAAGTTTTTTTATCCTTGGAAGAAACAGTCAAGTTCACTGTACAAGTTGAGAGTTCAGAAGTTGACCAAAAACAAAGCGTATGCCGACGGAACCCCCTTTTTTCTAATTTGGGTGGCTTCGCCAGGCTGATTTTAGGCATGCACCTGACCAGGGAGCATGTCCTAAGTTTTTTTATGTACAGAATTGCCCAGGTAAAATATTGATATGAAATTTAAACATTGGTAAATGAAGATTAAACCCATATCTTAATAACAAGACAAAAAAATGGCAGTCTTCTTAAATTTCTAGTAATTATTATAGTTTATTATGTCGCAGATCTGAGCCTTAGCACAGTACTATATTGAAATTTTAGTCTCACTAAGGGTTAAAAATGTTATCGGCTACCTAATAGATTGAAGGATTTCTATCTATACTGAAAATCACAATTTACAATTCTAAACAACAATATATAATGTGATTTTAGGAAAGGATATATATATATATATATATATATATATATATATATATATATATATATATATATATATATAATTTGATTTTAGGAGAGAGAAATATATATATAATATATATCTCTCTGACATCCATTTGACATCCATTTATTTCACTGTAGTTATTATTTGTTGACATATACACAACAATGCTCGTTGCTGCTCTCAAATTCAAGTGCAACTTAGCCATTGTGGCATATAGAGAAGGAAAGTGCTTTACACTCCATGTGGAGAAGATGTATAGCACAACGGTCGATATGCCACGTGCAAATATTTGTGATCACTTTTCCTTTATGCACTGGGTTAAATGAAACGAATAGATCTTCCAGTTACGTTTTTATTTTATTTATCTTGTGGCATTCTAGAGTAATTTCTAATTCTCGAATCGATAAACATTAGAAAATGAAAACAATTACAACGTTATTTTCATTTACACTTCATAAATCTATATATAATTGAGAAATCATAAAAATGTTTTTTCATTTGAGTTGCAGGGAACTAGGCGACTAACAGATCCACTTATTTTATATAGGGTTTTAGATGGATCCAGAAACTATATGTATAAAAAAACTTAAATTTATTTGAATTTCAAATTTATAAAACATTTTATAATGAATAAACATAGTTCACATTTCCACCAAATCTCAAAATTTCAATTTTATAAGAAATTTTTAATAATGGATAAACATAATTCACATCTCCACAAATCTGAAAACGTTTTCTCATGTTTATGTAAGCTTAAGTTCGTCATAATTTCAAATTTATAAATTTTTTTATAATAGGCGAACATATAGTTCACATCTTGACAGATATGATAACGTTTTCCTAAAGATTTTCTAATGTTAATCTGAAAACGAATTAATAATTGACTTACTTGTTGCATTGCATTTAATAATTATTTTTATTAAAATCTTATTCCATTTATTGAACACCATACTTATTAAACACTATATTAGTGTTTTCCCATTAAAAATAAATTAAATCTAAAGGATATATTTTCTATAATATTTTGAACTTGTAATTGGGCTAAGGCGGGTTACAACACAACTTGTGGATTGATTGAATTTAATGTCTTTATTATATTTACTATAAATATTATATACTATACAATTGTTTATAATTATTTAATTTAATTTTTAAATACAATATTATTCTTTTAGGACATATAAGATGGAAAACAATATGTTAATAATTAACTCATTGCATATTATTTAATATTTACTCTTATTAAAAGTCTATTCTAATTGTTTAAACCATAAAATTTTCCTTGGCTGTTGGTTGAGAATAATGTAGTGTGTAACAAATAGAGTCAAAAGACCATATAACAAAATAGATTAAGTATCATGCATTATGTTGACTGCTATGCATTTTGATAAATATGAAGTGCTATGCATTAAGTTAACTATTTATTTAACAGAATAGATTAAGTACTATGCATTTTGTTAACTACTATGCATTTTGTTAAATATGAAGTGCTATGCATTAAGTTAACTATTGATTTATTTCCATTTTTCATAGGTAATTGATGAAAATAATGTGATATTTAATAGATAATATACTACAATATTGAGTAGTGAGAAACCCTATTATATTAGGTTATTGATTAGCATAAATACTAAGAACATGAAGTAAGTTCATTATTGACTTGTTTTTTCATCTTGTCTATTAGATGAGAATAATAAAACATAAAAATAGATTAGGCTCTTGATCAAATAACCAATGTAATACTCTATTGATAAGAGTAAATAACTTGGTGTAACACCCCTAATTTATGTGTTTGAATTTCAAAGCTAGACATTTGAACATTAATCCTAAGGGGAGTGGACCCCAAAGGATAAGAAATTTGTGAATGTAATTAAATATTTAAATTGAGGAAATGAATAAAATGATTGTGTGCAGATTGAACAAAATGAGATTTATGAGATCACTTGCTAAATCCATGAGGATGGATAAGACAACTAATCCCCAGAATCTTTCAAAAAATCCTTGAAAGAAATTATTCTAATTTAGATTTTTGAGGAAGAATCTAAAATTCCCCAATGATGAGGAAAGTAGTTGGGAAGAGGAAAAAAAGCTGGAAAAAGCTGAGAAAAGCATAAAACAACTTTAAAGAATCCCAAAAATGGGAAGCCTAGGCAAACAGGAAGAAAAACATCTTGATATTCTGGACGCAGAATTAGAAACATGCTTTGGGGAACAACAGCTTAAATAAGCTGCTCCTAAACAGATTAGGGGTTGATCTGTTCTAGGAGGGATCTCAGCTCGGGGGTGAATTATGAAGATAAACGAATTCTAAGGTTGGGTGGATTGGTCATCTAATCAAGTGGTATGCACAGTTTATTTATGTATATTTTGCTATAAGAGGTAGGATTAAATTTCATGTTGCATAGAAAAAAAATATATTTACATGCTGTGTGTAGTAATTATTTCCACACATTGAACAGAAATATCAGCAGAATTAGCTTCAACTTCTGTATAGTTGTGGGAATCACACCTCGGGAAAGAATTCATCAGAACCTTTAAACCATATATGGTCTAAATCTGAGAATACATATTTTCCCAAGATGATCTATATTCTAACTTTAATCTGCTTCTGCAATTTAAAATAAAAAGAAGGTTCATTAAAACTAGGTTCAACTAGATTCCCATCTATTACAATCCAAAATTAAAACAAACTATACTGAAATTGTTCCTGTAACCAAAATTATAATGGAGTCAAACATATTATTATATGTCATAATGCATGCAATAAGAATGAACTCTGCTAGCTAAATAATAGGAAAAATTTCTGTGGGAGTTATGGAAAACCAATTCAGAGTTAGAAAGTAGGTATAAGTCCTTGTATCCAGAAGCAGTATAAATAATCTTTGATGTAATGTGGTTATAATTAACAACCTCCTTCTTTTCAAACTTCATGAGATTTAATGATAACTTAGATAAGTGTAGTTGTGCATATGGAACTCTTAGCCATTTCAGAATCTTATGATAATTGTATCAAGGCAACATAGACTCGGAAAAATGTTAATATTACAATAAATACCCTTTTATATAAAAAAAAAAACATGCATTTGTACAAGGCTACTACATAGTCTTAATAAAAATGAGTTATTGAAATTGGCGGATATCGACTACAACCATACAACCTGAGATATCATAAATGAGTTCCGGATTTATATGCATACAAACAACGTTACTCGTAGTAAAGATTTTGTTGCGGAATTACAATATAGACATTTTAATTAATCGGAGGAAGTAGTGTGTCTACTCACGGAAATTTAATAGCAATAATAAAAACTTTTAATAAAACCATGATCATAAACGATGATTATCCTTGCTAAGGCGGCTGTACATGGCCTTCTGCGATTTCAATCACTATGCAAAATGATGAGTGAGGGCAGAGCCTTCAGCCATTCCGATAAAGTTTTTTTTCTAGTGCGATAGCGATGAACTAAACATAAGTATGGTTAACCATTAAATAAAATTCCGTTTAAATGAGTATTGTGTTTGTAGAAATTTCATAGAAACCAAAATAAGAAATGATACTGGGTTGCTCTGCAAGAACGTAGACAAGCGTCTTATAGTGGTCATATAAGGATGAGATTGTCGTGGCAATCTGGACAGGGAGAAACAAAAATGAAAATTATGCAATTAAACAGTGCGCAAACATTGGAATCCAGTGAATGGATCTTGGGCCACCGTAGCTAAAATCCCAATCGAACGTGGAGGGAATGTAGAAAACCTATATGGTAGGCGATCTACAATAACAGAGCCGAAATGAAGATTTAACCAGAAAACGAGAAGGGGAACCCCTGAACTCCTTGTTCGGAGGGACAGAGCTCCCTCACACCTGGAACAAAAAAATAAATAAATCACTTATTAGGTAAAAGTCGTAAAAGAAAAATCGATGTACAGAGGTAACGAAAAGTGTACAGAGATAAATGATAGACGATACTGGTGTGAAAACTTCGAAGAAGTCAAAGCACTGAAACCAAATGACACGCAGGTCTAACCATGACCACGGAATGATTTCACGATAGCGGGGTCCGGTTGGTGTTAGACCACATTCGGAAACCTGGTGCACAGTATCGTGGGAGTAGGAAGATTTCATTCCGCAGAGTGAAATCCATTAACCGCCATAACAAAAGAATGAGTTAGACGCTGGAATAACCAGAGCATTGTATGATCGAAATTTCTACTATAAACCCACCTAACCATGTGCGTAAATTAAAAGAAAAAAAAAACCAGTAGAGATTAATGCGTGCAAACCCAAACCCTGAAATAAGAACAAGCGTAGGACCAATGGACAGTGCAGAGATAAACCAGAAATATGAAAACGATGAGGCACCCTGAGAGGGAAGTCGCTTACCAGCTTGACCGGTGATGGAAATCAAGCTCTCATGCTCCTCCTTCGTGGCTGTAGATTTTCCATTGTCTGGAGAAAAGCCGAGCCGGCGAAAATAATGAACGATAATCCAAGTAAGGACTACAATCTGTAAAAAAAATTCGACTTAAAAGGAAAACCTAAACCCTAGTACGCAAATCGAAATATGAAATTTCCGAGCTGTGGATAGAGGGAGTGTATGAAACACGGAAATCTGAAAATTAATGGGATGGTACGTAGGGATATCTCGAGAGTGATCGGAAAATCCAATTGATAGGATATCATCGTACCCTTGTTGTACTAATGTCTTCATGGGACCACCGGTTAAACGCCAGATAGACAGAGTTTAATCCCGATCTGGATCTCTCACGGCGCGAGAGTAACCCTTATGCCATTGAAATCTCATGGTTAATGCAACGTGTCCATAAAAAGGTATAAGAGCTCGTTGAACAAAAATTCGAGCCGTAGGAAGCAGCACGCTATCAGAAAGAATTAAAATTTCAGTTGTAAGTGACGTGACAGATAGGATATATATATAATACAAAATTTCCACACAATCACGTGAACCTTACAATGTTCTGACATAATGTCGCTGGCAGTCAAACAACAGAGCGAGAGGTCCATGGGGTTAACCGTAGTCGTATAGGTCATGACCGTAACGAGTTGGGAGAAATGTTTATACACAAGACTAAGGGTTAGTCCTTTGAATTCGCCCCATGGTGAGTATAAAAGTATAAGCATCACAATATTTATCCAAGGTACTATGAAATCGAAATATATATATTTATAGAACTATATATAGTTGCAATTATATACTACATTGAATTTCAATCATACCACCTATAATTACATGATAGGCTGGAATTAAATTTATTAATTCCATTTCAATGAAATGGCATAAATGTTAATCTAGAAGTTATAGCATTTTGGGACAAGAAAAAAAATGACAAAGTTAAGGACATTAATAGTTAACAGAAAAAAAAAATAAAAAAATTTGTGGATAGAATAGAGAAAGAGAGAGACATTAGAAATGGTATCAGAGCCCAGGTTATAAAATTGGGTTGTTGTTATAGTGCTCACTGTTGCTGTGTGTTCCTGGTATAAATGAGTATTGTGGAGAATTTTCTTTTTAAATCTTACTGATCTGTGTTGTGTAGTGTACAGTGGTGCTGACATGGCAGAAGGTGAAGAAATTTACGTGGATCTGCGGGATGAGTTTAGTATGCTAGATCCCAATGCTCTGGTTATGGCTATCTTGCACAGGTTGCAGCAAGAATTGGCTGAGCTGAAAAGCCAGAATGAAAAGTTGTCATCAGCCAGTAGGGAGCAGGAAAAACTCATCAGAGAGCTAACCTCACGGAACAACCAAGAAGGCGAAGGTTCCGGCAAGAGGAATATTGATGAATCTGAGGATGATGATGCTGGTAGGCATCAGTATAAGAAGAAAAGGGAATTACAGGGAGAATTCCGAAAGATCAAACCTCCCTCCTATGATGGAGAGAAGGAGGAAGATGCTTAAGCCTGGTTGCTGAACATGATTAAGTATTTCCAAGTTTATGAATATGAAAGCAATCTGAAGGCAAGATTAGTTGTGTACCAGCTACAAGGTAAAGCTACCTTGTGGTGGGAGGAGACGAAAATGGTTCATGCTATTGACGAAAAAACAATGACTTGGGAGGATTTCCAAGTTAAGTTTAAAAACCGCTATCTAAATGAACGTTACTATGATGATAAAGCCAAGGAATTTCATGAACTTAGACTGGGACAACTCACTATCGATGAGTTTGTCACTAAGTTTACAAATCTGTTGAGATATGTCCCTTATATTAGGGAAGAGAAAGAAAAAGTACAAAGGTTTCTGAACTGTCTGTCGACGGTGTATAAAGAGAAAATCGAGTTTGATAATCCAAAAACAATGGACGAAGCAGTGAGGAAGGCTAGATTATGTTATTAGTAGTTTAAATGAAAGGCTGAGCAGGGAAAAGGTTGGCAGAATAAAAGTGAATTCAAGGGAAGGAAACAAAAACTAGCATATTTGAAGAATTTTGGCAGAGATCATCAGCGAAATAAATTTAATAAACCCAGAGAAAGTCAAACTGCTTAGTCGCAGGTGGCTTCAAAACAAATGGATGGAGACAGTAAGAAAGAGGGCATAGTCAAAATGAAGGAACCTTTGAAATGTTGGGGATGCGGAGAACCCCATCTGTTGAGGGATTGTCCCCACATAAATATTCATATGATTATGAGAGATCGAGAAGCAACCACAGTAAATGACATAGCACGAAGCATACCCACTATCAGTGCAGCCTTGGAGAATCGACAAGCAGAACATCAAGCTACCATGGTTGAAATGGAAGGTAAGATTTTTGACCTACCTGTTACAGTCTTGATTGATCCGGGTGCTTCTTTGAGTTACATTAGTCCAAAAATTGTAGAAAAATGTAAGCTTAAAACTGAAAAATTTCGGCAGTCATGGTTGGTACAGCTGGCCACTAGAACTAAAAGAAAGGTAACACATAAATTGCCCCTAATAGCAGTCCAATTAAATGATTTTCAAACAGAAGTAAATTTGAACATTTTTCCCTTAGGTTCATATGATATGTTGATATGAATGGAATGGCTGGAAAAGAAGAAAGCCTTGATGAACTGTTGGGATAAGACTCTACATTGTGTAGATGAAGAAGGGAAATCTTTTATTCTCAAAGGAAAACAAAAACCCATTTCAGTAAGGCAAATATCAGTGTTGCAATTAAAGAGAACGGCTAGGAAAGGGCATCAAGTTTATGCAGTACATGTGGAGGAAATAGAACAGAAAACTGAAGGAAATCTAATAGATGCTTTACCAGTCTTTTAAACCCTTTGCCGGTTGCAGAATGGAAATGGGACACAGTTTCCATGGATTTCATAACAGGATTACCCAAAACCAAATACCAGCATGATTCAGTAATGGTAGTAGTAGACACTTTAACAAAAGCGGCACATTTCATACCAGTGAAATCTACTTTCGGAACAACTCAAGTAGCGAATGTGTTCTTAAAAGAGGTAGTAAGACTCCATGGGGTTCCAAAGGTAATTGTTTCTGACCGAGATGCTAAGTTTACTGCAGCTTTTTGGAAAGGATTGTTTGGGGGGATGGGTACTAAATTGAATTTTAGTACTGCTTATCACCCTCAGACAGATGGTCAAACGGAAAGAACTAACCAAATTTTAAAGGATATGTTGAGAATGTATGTGATGGACAGGCCGTCAAAGTGGGAAGATTTCTTGCATTTAGTTGAATTTGCCTATAATAACAACTATCAATCCTCCATCAAGATGAGTCCGTTTGAGGCACTGTATGGAAGAAAGTGTCGTACTCCTTTGAGCTGGAGCCAGCCAGAAGATAAATTAATATTGGGACCCGATGCTTTACAGGAAATGGAAAGAATAGTTAAACAGATACAAAGAAACATCAAGACAGCACAAGATCGCCAGAAAAACTATGCTGATAAGAAAAGGGTACACCGAGAATTTAAAGTGGGAGAACATGTGTACTTGCGTATTAAACCCAAAAAGAGCACTCTTTATGCTGGAAGCTGTGCCAAACTAGCTCCTAGATATTGTGGTCCTTTTGAAGTATTAGAAAGGGTGGGACCAGTGGCTTACAAACTGGCCTTACCACCCCATGTTAAAGTTCATGATGTGTTTCATGTTTCGTTATTAAAAAGATATGTCCATGATGCTTCTAACATAGTTGATTGGACTGTTGTACAGGTGGAACCAGAAGGGGAGTTTCTGCCAGAACCGCTTCAAATATTGGAGCGGGAAGAAATTGAATTGAGAAACAGAACGGTAACAAGAGTAAAGGTGCAGTGGAAGCACTTTACTGCTGAAGAAGCTACCTGGGAAAGAGAAGCTGAAATGATGGAAAGATATCCATTTTTGTTTGAAAAATGAACCTTAGTAGTTGAATAACAACACCGAGGACGGTGTTTATTTTCAGAGGGGGAATATGTAACACCCCCAATTTATGTGTTTGAATTTCAAAGCTAGACATTTGAACATTAATCCTAAGGGGAGTGGACCCCAAAGGATAAGAAATTTGTGAATGTAATTAAATATTTAAATTGAGGAAATGAATAAAATGATTGTGTGCAGATTGACCAAAATGAGATTGATGAGATCACTTGCTAAATCCATGAGGATGGATAAGGCAACTAATCCCTAGAATCTTTCAAAAAATCCTTGAAAGAAATTATTCCAATTTAGATTTTTTAGGAAGATTCTAAAATTCCCCAATGATGAGGTAAGTAGTTGGGAAGATGAAAAAAAGCTGGAAAAAGCTGAGAAAAGCATAAAACAGCTTTAAAGAATCTCAAAAATGGGAGGCCTAGGCAAACAGGAAGAAAAGCATCCTGATATTCTGGACGCAGAATTAGAAACATGCTTTGGGGAACAATAGCTTAAATAAACTGCTCCTAAACAGATTAGGGGTTGATCTGTTCTAGGAGGGATCTCAGCTCGGGGGTGAATTCTGAAGATAAACGAATTCTAAGGTTGGGTGGATTGGTCATCTAATCAAGTGGTATGCACAATTTATTTATGTATATTTTGCTATAAGAGGTAGGATTAAATTTCATGTTGCATAGAAAAAAAATATGTGTACATGCTGTGTGTAGTAATTATTTCCACACATTGAACATAAATCTCAGTAGAATTAGCTTCAACTTCTGTATAGTTGTGGGAATCACACCTAGGGAAAGAATTCATCAGAACCTTTAAACCATATATGGTCTAAATCTGAGAATACATATTTTCCCAAGATGATCTATATTCTAACTTTAATCTGCTTCTCCAATTTAAAATAAAAAGAAGGTTCATTAAAACTAGGTTCAACCAGATTCCCATCTATTACAATCTAAAATTAAAACAAACTATACTGAAATTGTTCCTGTAACCAAAATTATAATGGATTCAAACATATTATTATATGTCATAATGCATGCAATAAGAATGAACTTTGCTAGCAAAATAATAGGAAAAATTTATGTGGGAGTTATGGAAAACCAATTCAGAGTTAGAAAGTAGGTATAAGTCCTTGTATCCAGAAGCAGTATAAATAATCTGTGATGTAATGTGGTTATAATTAACAACCTCCTTCTTTTCGAACTTCATGAGATTTAATGATAACTTAGATATGTGTAGTTGTGCATATGGAACTGTTAGCCATTTCAGAATCTTATGATAATTGTATCAAGGCAACATAGACTCGGGAAAATGTTAATATTACAATAAATACCGTTTTATATATTAAAAAAAACATGCATTTGTACAAGGCTACTACATAGTCTTAATAAAAATGAGTTATTGAAATTGGCGGATATCGACTACAACCATACAACCTGAGATATCATAAATGAGTTCCAGATTTATATGCATACAAACAACGTTACTCGTAGTAAAGATTTTATTGCGGAATTAAAATATAGACATTTTAATTAATCAGAGGAAGTAGTGTATCTACTCATGGAAATTTAATAGCAATAATAAAGACTTTTAATAAAACCATGATCATAAACGACGATTATCCCTGCTAAGGCGACTGTACATGGCCTTCTACGATTTCAATCACTATGCAAAATGATGAGTGAGGGCAGAGCCTTCAGCCATTCCAGTAAAGTTTTTTTTCTAGTGCGATAGCGATGAACTAAACATAAGTATGGTTAACCATTAAATAAAATTCCGTTTAAATGAGTACTGTGTTTGTAGAAATTTCATAGAAACCAAAATAAGAAATGATACTGGGTTGCTCTGCAAGAATGTAGACAAGCGTCTTATAGTGGTCATATAGGGATGAGATTGTCGTGGCAATCTGGACAGGGAGAAACAAAAACGAAAATTATGCAATTAAACAGTGCGCAAACATTGGAATCCAATGAATGGATCTCGGGCCACCGTAGCTAAAATCCCAATCGAACGTGGAGGGAATGTAGAAAACCTGTATGGTAGGCGATCTACAATAACAGAGCCGAGATGAAGATTTAACCAAAAAACGAGAAGGGGAACCCCTGAACTCCTTGTTCGGAGGGACAAAGCTCCCTCACACCTGGAACAAAAAAATAAATAAATCACTTATTAGGTAAAAGTCGTAAAAGAAAAATCGATGTACAGAGGTAACGAAAAGTGTACAGAGATAAATGATAGACGATACTAGTGTGCAACCTTCGAAGAAGTCGAAGCACTGAAACCAAATGACACGCAGGTCTAACCATGCGCGGAACGATTTCACGACAGCGGGGTCCGGTTGGTGTTAGACCACATTCGGAAACCTAGTGCACAGTATCGTGGGAGTAGGAAGAGTTCATTCCACAAAGTGAAATCCATTAACCGCCATAACAAAATAATGAGTTAGACGCTGGAATAACCAGAGCATTGTATGACCGAAATTTCTACTGTAAACCCACCTAACCATGTGTGTAAATCAAAAGAAAAAAAAAACCCGGTAGAGATTAATGCGTGCAAACCCAAACCCTGAAATAAGAACAAGCGTAGGACCAATGGACAGTGCGGAGATAAACCAGAAAGACGAAAACGATGAGGCACCCTGAGAGGGAAGTCGCTTACCAGCGTGACCAGTGATGGAAAGCAATCTCTCATGCTCCTCATTTGTGGCTGTAGATTTTCCATTGTCTGGAGAAAAGCCGAGCCGGCGAAAATAATGAATGATAATCCAGGTAAGGACTACAATCTGGAAAAAAATTTCGACTTAAAAGGAAAACCTAAACCCTAGTACGCAAATCAAAATGGGAAATTTCCGAGCTGTTGATAGAGGGAGTGTATGAAACGCGGAAATCTGAAAATTAATGGGAGGGTACGTAGGGATATCCCGAGAGTGATCGGAAAATCCAATTGATAGGATATCGTCGTACCCTTGCTGTACTAATGTCTTCATGGGACCACCGGTTAAACGCCAGATAGACAGAGTTTAATCCCAATCTGGATCTCTCACGGCGCGAGAGTAACCCTTATGCCATTGAAATCTCATGGTTAATGCAACGTGTCCATAAAAAGGTACAAGAGCTCGTTGAACAAAAAATCGAGCCGTAGGAAGCAGCACGCTATCAGAAAGAATTAAAATTTCAGTTGTAAGTGACGTGACGGATAGGATATATATATAATAAAAAAATTTCCACACAATCACGTGAACCTTACAACGTTCTAACATAATGTAGCTGGCAGTCAAACAACAGAGCGAGAGGTCCATGGGGTTAACCGTAGTCGTATAGGTCATGACCGTAACGAGTTGGGAAAAATGTTTATATACAAGACTAAGGGTTAGTCCTTTGAATTCGCCCCATGGTGAGTATAAAAGTATAAGCATCACAATATTTATCCAAGGTACTATGAAATTGAAATATATATATCTATAGAACTATATATAGTTGCAATTATATACTACATTGAATTTCAATCATACCACCTATAATTAAATTATAGGCTGGAATTAAATTTATTAATTCCATTTCAATGAAATGGCATAAATGTTAATCTCTAAGTTATAGCATTTTGGGACGAGAAAAAAAATGACATAGTTAAGGACATTAATAGTTAACAGAAGAAAAAAAATAAAAAAAAATTGTGGATAGAATAGAGAAAGAGAGAGACATTACACTTGGTAAGATGAAAATGAAGAAAAAGCAGTGGGCAACTATATGGTATTAGGGTGTTGAATTTTTGTTTATTAATCCCTAAACCATACATTAGCAATAATATATAATTATTATTAAAATATATGCAGAATATGTTTACGTCAAATGCTGCAAGAAAATGCTAAACTTAGAGTAGTCACATTAGTTAGTTAGGGAAAACTAATTCTGTAAAAAGTTAGACTATTATATTTCAATTATGGAGGGATGAAATGAGACAGAGAAGAGAAGAGATAGAGTAAGTTTATATTTTCTATTTATAATGAAAAATAGAGGAATATTATAAAAAGTTTATAATAAAGAATTTTAAAATTATAAAAAAATCTAAATACCAAAACATTAATGAATATTTTTAATGATTGAGAAATATTTTTAAATCTACAACATTAATGAATTTTTTTTTTGTGACTAAGAAATATTTTTAAAATCTAAAAAAAGATTAAGTAAGTAATAAATATTAGTAAAAATAAATTATTTTTTTACATAAAAATATTAAAAAATGAAAAATTATTTTGGTACATTTCTAAATTCATTAGTTTCACCAAACAAATATAGATTATGTAAATATGTCATTTGTTAAATTTCAAATTTAAAACATGGTGAGTTTATTGACGTAGCTAAGCATATCACAATGCCTTATTCATTTTACTTTCACCATTGACTTTATACATGTCAAATTTATAATAATTTATAATAAAACTATTTATTTGTTAAATTGTAGATTTGTTCATATTATATAAATAAATTAATAATTTTAATAGTAAATAAAATTAGTTCGAGGCACATATGGAAAGTTTACTTTAATATTGATTATTTGTTTACTAATATTTTGTATTTATTAATATTGTTAGTGTTAATATAACATAATTAATACAATTAATATAAATACGCCCTAAGGCCTTCATATTTGAAAACAACTTCTCAAGCTGTCAATGTGTCAATTTCTGAGCCATTGGATCAAATGTTAGACGATTGAAATGTTTGAGGCCATTAGATCCACAAGTAAATAGTTATATATATATATTTTATAATGTTATTTTTTTTTTCTTTTTAATAAGTTAGATTGATTTTAGGTGTATAATAGAAAGTGCTAATGTCATGTTTAACATTTTCACTATGTCAAATTACACAAAAATAAAAATAAAACTAAATTAAATAAAAATATTGACATAATTTAATGAACATTTTAACTAGGTCAAAATAAAATAATAAAATAATAAGAAAATAATAAAATAATAATAAACTATAAAAACAACCCATGGTATTGACCCATGGTATTCATGTGGAATATAGTTTTTTTAAATGGCTAAATTAAGATGGCCTAGATGAACCTTGATTACCAAGAGCCAATATTGATCAAATGTCTTCATATGCAAACCTCTTTTAGAGTGAAAAGAGAATTGATCGCTCTCATAAATAATATAAATCTAAACTAACTACTTAATAAAATTATTTTTAAGTCTTTATTACCATTATTATTTTAAAATTTTACTTAATAAAATGTATCTAAATTTTCATACATCCAAATATACATAACTATATACATAACTTTAATTACCTAATTGTAGCTAAAAAATATTATATGTTTTTACTTTATAATCATAAACAAATTTCAAATTATATGATGTCAAACTTACTCAATTTTTTATTCTGAAATTTTAAACAAAGTTTTTGACTACATAATCTTAGCTTTTATAATTTTTTGATTTTTAAATTCAAACAAAATTTACAAAAGAAAAAACCCACTGAGTCTTTACTGTAGATTATAGTTTTACAAAATTGACACTATGTGATAAACAATAGAGTAACTTGAGATAACCTGAAGGGGTTCTTTTACAAGTTTTATCATAACCTTTCCCTCCATCCAATATATATTGTAGTCTTCTGAAGAGAGAGTGTATTCTAGTTTATAACCTGATCCACAATCAAAGAAAATGGCTAGCTATTTCACAAAGTATTAGTTTGTAACCTGGCAATCAAAGAAAATGGCCACGGATGTCACAAGTTATCATTCACATAGTGATCTACTAGCGTTCTCAATTGAAATGGATCCTATTAGATGCATGGTGGTCACAGACACTACAAATTAAAAATAGATATCTCTTATGGCATCCATATTCTCTACAAACCATCAAGATTTCCCATTTTATACAAAAATTTCTAACAATAACGGCTCAATTTACTCTCCAATTTTTGACACCCCCACCCATGCTCGGGAGATTAGAGTGTAAAATTAAATGTTCCTATTGTTTTCTTAAAGGGTTCATAAACAAAACAAACAATGATAATGTCAATATTGTGGTATAATAATTGTTTTTTGAGTCACTGTGACAAATAAAACATCACATCAACTTACAAAATATACCTAATTCTATACGGATCTAAGATGATAACAATGTTTTGAATCATGATAACTAGGTGACAAACCAAAAACAAGTTTTAGCCACAAGAAAAAAAATCACAACAACTCACAGAATATATCCAAGGTTGTAATGAAACCCACACATAGTGATGGACATCATGGGAATTTTAGTGAATATAGAACACCGCCCTAAAAATTCTATACTTTTGATCAATTTAGAATAATCTAAGATGTCTAGATTGGATGTCGAGGTGGGTGGTACAATAATTGAGGATGCTTCTTAACGGGTAAGGGAATGTAGATACTCCGTCCTTCCACCAAATCTATAAAAAGTGAGACTCGTAGATTGTACTTTTACAAAATTGACACTGTGGGATTAAGAATAAGTTCAAAAAATCTGTTCTATATATTATAGTAGTTTTGGCTTCAGTAATATTTCAATTTGGCATTAAATTATTTATTAATAATTTTTTTTTACTTAGTAGGGAGTACAATAATTTTATAATTAAATAATAGGAGAAACCATATTCACAATATAATTTATTTGAATAAATATATGTGTGTAAAATAGTATAATAGGAAACTAGATTTGTAATTATAAAATATAAAACTATAACTTAAAATTGCGAAATTAATTTGTATTTTTTTGTTTATTATGTATATAGAGAAAGAACAAACCAAGTTTGGAGTTATGAAAATAAACCATAACATATAGAACGATATCTCCTTCGAAAAATGTCTCCATATAAAAATAACACTAACTTTCTTGTATAGTAAGACTATTGTTATTCATTTACAATATACAATTTCTGACAAGAATGGAATTAGCCCTCGGATATGTAGATGAACTTGGAGTAAACTCTATTTCTATTAATACAAATTCTCTTTATTTACATCTATGCTAGAAATATTGTACTTGAATGTATTTAAAATATCTTATTTGAGTTACATGCTTGTTTCATAGGATTATTAATCACCAAAGGATTTTCACCCCAATTTCCTATTTAAATATCTATAACAAATTTTTTATATATGTGAACAAATTATGTTGGTTTATATATATGTTTTCACCCACAATTGACTATTTCAATATCTATAACAAAATTTTCTGGTTGATAACCCTTATCATCAATATCTTTGAAACCTCCACGACCTGCTTCCATGGAAGGGAAAATTACATTTCATTCCTTCACGATGGCTCGTCTCTGTAACTTCTCATTTCTTCTAGGCTACTCTTTCCTATGTTATTTCCTTACAACGTTTCTTTCGGAGCATGTGGTGTAATTGCTAGTTATTATTAGTATAAAATACTAATACTATAAATATAAATATATCGATATGTTAATATAATACAATTAATATAATTTATATTATCATTACAACCTATATTAATAAATTTTCAAATATATATATATATTTTTTTAATTTTACATTTATATTATTTTTTACTATTAATTAAATTAAAATACATATTATCAAAATCAAATTATATTTGTAAATATATATTTAATATAATTATGAAATTACAATTTCAATTGTTAAATAATAAATGATATAAGAATTTATAGAATTAATATTGATGCTTGAGTGAGATTCATCCATATAGAGAGAGTCTCATTCATGTAATACAAACACTTGATATTAGAGAAGTTTTCTTTTCATTAGCCTTTACTAAAGAAAAAAATTGTTTATTTATTCATAAATATTTTTTATTTATTAATATTTTTAATATTAATACTATTAATATAATATAATTAGTAAAATTAATATAATTATTATTTTTTCTTCTAAATAAGACTAATTCTATTATATGGCACATAAAAATACAATTCGTAATGATCCCTCCGGAGCTTCTATGCTAGCCAATTCCGGCAAGTGTAGAGTTCAAAGAAACAAAAATGTGACCGCCCCTGTTAGGGAAACTAGTCCAGAGATTGCTTCCGTGAGTGGGAAACCAAAATTTACAACAATATTCAAAAAAATTATAGTGTTGTGCAGGAGAAAAAAAAAAAAACAGAAGAATAGTAAAATGTAAACTAGCTGAGCTAGGAAACATCTCGAAACTGATTCTGATGTGGTGAGACATGCTACTAGTTGTGTGGAGGAGGATCTTCAAATATGAAGAAACCGTAGTCTTCAGAGGAGTCCTGTTACTTCTTTTAAGGCTACACTGTAGGCTCTGGTGTTGAAGTAGAATGTACACCTACACCAACAACATTACCATCTTCTATTGAGTTTTCACTCCCTTTGCTACTGGAGGAATGCGTGGCTGGTTTGGTAGGTAGAGCCTTTGATTTTCTGGATTTCTGCGGGTAGGATGACGATATGGTAGACATTGTTAAATTTTTTTAAGATCCAGAACTAGCAGAGCTAGACGGGACTTCCGGAAGACGCACCGAAAGTGTGGCTGAGACAAGATGATTGTCCAAAGCTTCAGAGGAGTTGAAATTGAGCTGGAATTCGGTCGGATTTTCCTCGTGGAGGGGGGCGTGGCTTTCATCATGGAGGGTTATGGGAGGGCGAGAGGGCTGGCCTCTTCTGCAGCCTTTGTGGCATCGCATCCTGTGACACTAAGGCATGGAGTTGCGGATGGGCTTTATAGCGGAAAGGAGAGAAGCAGACTTGCTGGAGGAAAGATGGAAATTTTCCTCAAGCTACACACGATGTGGGGAATGGAAGCTGGGGTGCCTCGGAAAAAGACCTGCAAATTGGACAAAGACCAACAAACTATAGGAGAAGACAATAGGAATGAAAGTGCTGGGCGCCTTGAAATACCGAGAAGGGAAGCAGGCTGGACGGGTGTAAAAGTTTGAAGAAAGTGGGTTAATGCAAGCGTGGGCTGAGAAAATGCCCCATTTAAGAGAATCTGAACTGAGGCCATGTGCCTTACGGAGGAGCCTCCACATCGTAGTGCCTAGGGATCACCAACATCTAGGGATTAATATAATTATTATTAGTATATAATAGTATTAATATATTGATACATTAATATAATACAATCAATATAAATTTTATTATCATTGCAACCTATATTAATTCGAATGTTTATATTTTTTTTTGATCTTGGCATCAAAAACAAGATCAACCAAGATTTCTCGAATATCCTAAATCTCACCAGGTTTCACTTGTCAAAGGGAGCAACAGTTGCAGGAAGATTTGTTTTCATGATAGAGGGAGTAGTCATGACAAAGGGAGTTGATCTCTAGGATCGAGATGAAGGATCTTGGTTGGTTATGTTACATTCTGGGACTGAAAGTGTGGCAGAAGCCAGGTGAGATCTTCCTTAGTCAAAAGGAAGTGTATTATTACGACTCTTCAAAGATTTGGGATGATGTACAACAAGGCCATGGCCATAGGAGATTGGTTTATTTTAATAATTGAAAAGATAATTTCATAATTATTATCTTACATTATAAAAATTTATAGAATTAATATTGACGTATGAGTGAGATTAATCGATATACAAAGATGACCATTTATGTAATGCACATAATGGAAATTACTCGATATTGCTAAGTTTTCTTGTTATTAAATTTAATTTTTTGAATATTTATGTTTGTTATGAAGTTCAATATTTATGCTTTTTATTAATATTAATAAACATTGATAAACATAAATGTTTAAAATTAATATATAAAGTATGAATATTAATATTAATATTATTGATATTATAGATATTTTCGATATTATTATTTTTGTTACTATTAATATTATTATTAATTATTTAAAATTAACATTAATATAATTAAAATTAATATTGATTGATATTAATATTAATAATTTAATAATATACATTGATATTAACATTAATAATAAATATAAATATTTCAAATTAAATAAGAAATTATTAATATTAAAATAAATATCAATATCTATTTTAATGTTAATTAAACATAGAAATTTAATGTTAATGTTAATGTTAAAAATAGAAATTTATATAAAATTATATTTCACATTTATACATGAATGTGAACATTGACGTTTAACATCAATATAGATATTTCATTAAACAATAGGACTGATAACAACAGGTTTACTTATGTTCTATGACATTAGAATTTAACTTTATGTCTTTTTAGGTTCAATGACATTAGAATTAAAAAAATTGGTATTTTTATATCATCTGGTCCATGTAGCATTATGTTATTTTATAAATCTAGGTTTATAAGATAAAGATTTTTAATGTTAAAAAAAATTGTTTTAATTTAATATTTATATTGAACATCAAACATTTACATCAATATTAAACATAGACATTAATAGAGACATAATAGATTTATTAAGATTGACAATATTGGATTGTAAACATCAGGTTTATAAAATTGTGAGTTCTTTTTAACCATTGTAATACTGTTCTTGTGGCTCATATGATCTTATACATTACGTATATGTGAATTTTACTATATTTGTAGATGAGAAATTGCTTATGTATGTTAATTTTAATTCTATTCACCATTAATTGAATTTTTTTTGTTGATATCATGTGTGCTTTCTTTTATGTTAGGTGATTTCCTTGTTTTTTCATGGATCCAACTATTTGGTTTTGTATTCCATTTGAAATTCTTAAAATTGTCTTTCTTTGGCTCCCTTTACCAGTTGTGATAATGTTTAGCATTGTTTGTAAGCAATGGAAGAAGGTTTTGCAAAACCCTTCTTTCTTATTGGGTTAAAAGTAAATTGTTTTGGCTCTATTTGGACATAGAGTATGAAGATTATCCTTGATATGGGTATACAATTTAACGGTTTGATGTAATAAAAAATGAATGTGGTTTTTCATTTGTTCCAATCACTAACATACAATGCATATCATTAGCAATATGCCAGATTGAGTTGATATGTCTTATCAATGATCGCTCCAATTCTGTATGGTCAATTGAAGATATAGATAATTTCCAATTTGGTTACCCGTGTTTTAAAAAAAGAATTGACTACTTTGAGGATGATTGGGGCTTCAGATGGAGTTTGTTGGAAGAAATTTCTGTAACGCATGAAAATCTGAATTTGGGTTACATTTTTTTCCTTTTTTTCAGAAACAAATTTCATTTTTTTCTATTATTCAACTTTATGCAAGCTAAAACAATTTTTCTGTTAAGAATTTCATTTTGACATAAAAATAAGAGTTGTCAGAAATTTTACTATATTCTTATTAGTTATTTTTTGGAATTTTTTTATACACATTTAATCTATCAACTTAGCATTTCTTTGAGTGTATATTCTTTAACAATCAAAGGATTCATAAAAAGTCATGTCTAAACATGTTGGTGTATACTTTTAATTTTTTTTTTTTTTTTGAGAAACAAAATGTGTTACAACAATATAGACATAGTCTACTTCATTTCCATTATATTTACGAAACCAACTGATACATATCATAATTACTAGAATTTTTTGAACTGATTCAATATGAAAAAACTGCATATTTTGAATATGTTTCGACTGGCACAAAATTTCTCAACATGTAAGTTATAAACTAAAAATATAAAAACTATCCATTACAGACCAATGTAATGCACCATAATTTTTTCAATTTTTTTTACAGTGTATTTTGGAAGATACAAAATATTGATTTCACTAAATCATAATGACCTTAAGAAATTGTTTACACCTCTTTTATTACAAAATTCATTAAAATTAGTAAACATTTATGAAATTCCATAAAAGTTATATTTCTTGAAAGTAGATCAAATCCTACAAATTCTTGTCTTGGTTTCGAAAATTAATTCACAAATTTTCATGGAGTTTAATCAGTCCAAAGTTGAAGAAATGTGTTCAGAGCTTCGATCTACGTAATTGTAGATGTGTTAGTTTGGCCAAAGTTTTCAAAAAAGTTCGACCAAATTGTTTTTTGCCTCGACGATCAGTCAAGTCTAACGACACAAAAATTTGACTAAAGTTTTTACAAAATTTTGGCCGAAATTTTAATTCACTTTATGTCCGATGGAAAATTCAACGAATCCCCTCCAAAAAAACATTTTGTGGCAATATATTTGATAGAAATTATTAGATTCATTATTTTCGCAAGATATAAATAGAGAATGTCCTAATTAACTTCCATTTCGAGCAGTCTAAGGTGTGGTTCTTATGTGCAACTGCAATGAAGTTCCTTTCCTACTATATGACATGATGACTGAACTCTGTTTTCCAATAGATATTGATAATTCAGCTAATCAACAAATTTATGGGTTTTGGATTCCAACGTTGTAGGAGTGCAATGATTTGATCGAGTCTAGAAATGCTTTTGCAATTTATCCCCATATGGATTCTATTGATGAGATTCCACTATTAGATATGGACATAAAGTCTTAGGCTATTAGTCATGTTAGGATTTCTTATATATATTTCCATTTTATATTCTCTCTATGGCTCTTGAAAATATTTCCATTTTTTTTACTTTACATACTTTTGGGTCTATATCCTAAGACTTTAAAATTACAATTTTATGGATATTTATATGGCTCATGCTGGGATTTCTTCTATATGTGTATGTATCGAATGTTTGATATTGAATCCCATTGCAATTTGCTCGAAAATATTTATTTTTGTGTCCCCTTTAGTTATCTTAATTTCATTTGAATGTGTATAGATGCTATCCATTTTTCTTTCTTTTTATAATTATAATTACTGTGACTTATTTTATACAGGATATTTATATTAGTTTTTTCTCATTGATTCTCAAACAATGTAATGTCCCTCAACTTCCACATATGCCAATTTTTTTGTTTTTTTTTTTGTTTTTTTTTTGTTTTTTTTTTTTCTGAAGTTATCATTTTCTCTCGATTGATGAACTCAATTATGTTAATATAACTAATACCTAGGTGTTTAGAACTACCTTTTCGAATTAAAATTCCATATACTTTTATTAAACATAATTTCTATGTTTAGTCTATTCCCCATTGTATTTATATTTCAATAGAGTAAAGCATATAAAAATTTCTTTATAACTCTCTTGGTTAGATTAAATATTATAAATCAAATCAATAAACCTTCACTTCTATTATATATATATATATATATTCACTATATATATATATATATATAATATATAAATAATATAAACTCCATACCATATAAAATCCACAATGTATAATCCATCACATATTTTTACATATAATCCACCCTTATATGAATTTCACCCTATATATATATAAGATGATGATTTTTCTTTTCGATTGGAGATCTCGTTTAATTTGATTTTATTATAAAATTTCCACTTCTATGGTTTGTATTCTTGGCAAGATTGTACTTATCCAATCGAATGATATATTGTTCTTTCCATAGGCTTTGACATACGTTATTACCGTGTCAGTATATATGAATTTATCGTTCCCCTTACTTGGTTGATATGGAGTAACTCTCAAGTACTGTATCGTATCTTGGTTTGATGGTTTCGTATTGCATCGCCTTTATCACACTCTGCTCATCGTACGCTTGAATTTAATTTATGGATTTACTCGTATCCTCTAACACTGAATGTAATATATTTTATAGCACTATTTGGTTACGGCTCTGAATTCATATTAAATATATTTGGGTACTTGTACATTTGGATTTTATTGAATTACTACTGAAATCAAACCGTTAAGATCGTTGTCAATCCATGTGAGAGTCTACCGATTTGTGCAAGTTGTATGGCTAGATTTTATTAGGGTTTTTCATTTATGGGTACTATAAGGGTTGAGAAGTAAACTATGGTTCGCTTCTCTATTCGAACCTCCATTCCCACATTCATCCTTGGTTTGTTATTGCGTTGGTATCTCTGCTCGACCTTCGAGCGTTAATGGTGCACCCCGCCGGCTTCGTCGCACTCCATTGGCAATACACAGAGGTAAATTAAGTTTCTTCTTCAACATTCTGATTTTCTATTATGGCGCTGTAGTATGTATTTGGTCGTTACGATTTTACTTTCATATTACCAGGTTTGAACATTGCCATAACCATTCTCCACGTTATAAAATTCAGAGAGAAAATTATGAATGGGCTGTATGTTCTTGGCATTGGTTCTAGGAGGGTTTTTCCTTATCGTTTGCAATCAAATCGATTTACGTACTACAAAAATTGTTGTATCGTTACATGATTTTAACATTTTTTTTCTTGCCTACTCAGCAGACGATCATCAGCCCATTTCATAGTTTAAATTTCTCATTTCTCAAGACCCATTGACCGATACTGATGGTTACCTCATCTGATTTGTGGAAATTTTGAGTAGGCGACATCCTACTAAGATGAGGCGAGGGTTTTCTTCCTCAGCCGTCTTCGACTCCCCATTGTTTTATGCGATGACCAAGAACGTTACTGAAATCGTTCCTTGCCGAGGTAATAAATATATATATATATATATATATATATATATATATATATATATATATATATATATATATATATATATATATATATATATATATATATATATTATATATATATATATATATATTTAACTCAGAATCGTTCCTTCCCATAGATAAGATTTCCCTTGTTTATTTAGCTGATACAGTTTCGATATCTTCATTTACAGTCACTGACATATTTAAACTAACATAATGTCATTCATTCACATGTAATTATTTGTTTCCTACTTCGTCTGACCACTTCCCGCAAGCTTGTTGCATTTTTCATTGAAAAATTTGTAATCCTTTCTCTTTGATATAGGTTGATACTCACGAGAAACCTCGGCTATGTGTTAACTCGTTGCCCATGCAATGACTTGTTTAATGTTTGATTTATATCAGTCCATGGATGATAATTTTGAATCCAAAGAGATTCATACCATTGTCTCTATACGTCCTACTTATTAAGTACACCGGACTTTATATACTCTGACTTGGGTGAAATTTTGCCCATATGATGGCGATATGAATTTCCTTCATACTGTTATTATTTTTCTACTGATAATTTGTTTTTTTTTTCCGCTTTGGACCTACTGTATATGAGAAATTCTATTCAATGGTTCAGGTCTTTCATAATTGAAAGTTAAAATCATTCATACCGATGGTAATTTGTTTTAAATGTACTGTCAACTATACCAGTGTATTGTGACTCTTTTAATATATTTTTATTAATTCCACCTAATATTCGAGTCAAGAAAAATTCTTTTCGTTTGCTACAGGATTTCGAATTATTCAGAAATTATATATATAATTTTATGTAATAAATGAGAACTCTCTCATGTTTAGTAATTATAATCTCTAGTACAGAATTAGTTTTCCAGTAACATGTTGTCTTTTTAATATAATATTTTAAATACTACCTAACCATTTTCTGCAATACTTCATTCATTCCTTTTTGGTACTGGTATAACTCTAGATCTTTAGATTACTATGATGGAAATGAGTTTATAATGTTTAAGTCCTCATCTCGTTAGACTTTTTATTTAAAATTTGTTGGATAGAATTTGTGTAACTAAATTGGTTCTCATGTCTAACATGCCATGTTAATCAGTACTGTAACTGCCTATGTATCACAGGCCTTTGGTTTCAGTATAGATAACTGTACAATGTATTAATTATACATCTGTGTTTAAATTTGGAATGATTTTAATTCTGTGACTAAAGATATAGGTATACTGGTAACATACTCAGATTTTTCCAATTCATAAACTTCAGTATCCTGTAACTAGTGATCGATGGCACCTTTATCAATTATATACTCTGTTTTTCCTGCTTATTTTTTTCACTTCTTATTTCAAGCAAATATACTTTGTATCTAGTTTCCTTACTCTATGATGCAGGTAAGGGTACTAGGCTCCTTTTTCAATAGTTAGGATTTAGTTCATAAAAACAGAAGCAGATTAAAGTTAAACTATAAATCATCTTTGGGAATTAAGTATTCTCAGATTTAGACCAGCTATGGTTTAGAGATTCTGATGAATTATGTCCCATAGATGTGATTCCTACAACTATACAGAAATTTGAAGACTAATTCTTCTGATATTTCTGTTAAATGTATGGAATGTAATTACTCACAACATGCCACATATAATACTTTTACATTCAATACAACATAAATTTTATACCTACACCTTATAACAGAGAATATAAATGAATTGTGCATACCACTTAATTATATGTCCAATCCACCCAACCTTAGAATTCGTCTATCTCCAGAATTCACCCCCGAGCTGAGATCCCTCCTAGAACAGATCAATCTCTAATTTGTTGAGGAATAGCTTATTTAAGCTACTGCTCCCCAAAGCCTGTTTCTAATTCTGTGTCCAGAATATTAGGATGCTTTTCTTCCTGTTTGCCTAGGCTTCCCTATTTAGGGACTTTTAAAGCTGCTTTCTACTTTTCCTAGCTTTTTACCTCTTCCCAAATACTCTCCACATCATTGGGGAAACTAGATTTTCCTCAAAATCTAATTTGGAAATAAATTCTTTCAAGTATTTTTGAAAGATTGTGGGGAAAGTATTTGCCTTTATCCATCCTCATGGATTTAGCAAGTGATCTCATAATTCTCATTTTGGTCAATCTGCACAGAATTATTTTATTCATATTCTCAATTTAAATATTTAATTACATCCACAAAATACTTTTCCTTTGGGGTCCACTCCCCTTAGGATTAAAATTCAAATGTCTAGTTTTTTTTTTTGAAAATCAAACACATACACTAGGGGTGTTACATATTCCCCTTCTGAAAGAAAACACGGTCCTCAGTGTTAATATCTAATTACTAGAGTTCATTTTTCAAACAAAAATGGATATTTTTCCATCATTTCAGCTTCTCTTTCCCAAGTAGCTTCTTCAGCAGTAAAGTGCTTCCGTTGCACTCGCTACTGTCTGATTTATCAATTCAATTTCTTCCCGCTCCAATATTTGAAGCGGTTATGGAAGGAACTCCCCTTCTGGTTCCACCTGTACCACATTCCAATCAACAATGTGAGAAGCATCATGTATATATATTTTTAATAACAAAACATGAAACACATCATGAACTTTAATATGAGGCGGTAAGGCCAGCTTGTAAGCCACTGGTCCCACCCTTTCTAACACTTCAAAAGGACCACAATATCTAGGAGCTAGTTTTCCACAACTTCCAGCATAAAGTGTGCTCTTTTTGGGTTTAGTACGCAGATACACATGCTCCCCCACTTTGAATTCTCGGTGTGTCCTTTTCTTATCAACATAGTTTTTCTGGCGATCTTGTGCTGTTTTGATGTTTCTTTGTATATTTTTAACAATTCTTTCCATCTCTTGTAAAGCGTCTGGTCCCAACATTAGTTTATCTTCCGGTTGACTCCAGCTCAAAGGAGTACGAAATTTCCTTCCATAGACTGCCTCAAACATACTCATTTTGATAGAGGATTGGTAGCTGTTATTATAGGCAAATTTAGCTAAATGAAAGTAGACTTCCCACTGTGATGGCCTATCCATCACATACATTCTCAGCATATCCTCCAAAATCTGATTAGTTCTCTCTGTCTGACCGTCGGTCTGAGGGTGATAGGCAGTACTAAAATTCAACTTAGTGCCCATACCTCCAAACAGACCTTTCCAAAAAGCTGCTGTAAACTTAGCATATCTGCTTGAAAAAATTACCTTTGGGACCCCATGGAGCCTAACTACCTCCTTCAGGAACACATTCACTACTTGGGCTTTCCCGAAAGTAGATTTCACTGGTATGAAGTGTGCAGCTTTGGTTAAAGTGTCTACTACTACCATCACTGAATCATGTTGGTACTTCATTTTGGGTAATCTTGTTATGAAGTCCATAGAAATAGTATCCCATTTCCATTCTGCAATTGGAAAAGGGTTTAACAAACCAGCAGGATGCTAATGTTCAACTTTGACTAGTTGACACTCCATGCATCTAGTTAAATATTCTGCTACATCTCTTTTCATTCCTGGCCAAAACAACTTCTTTTTCAAAGCTGTTAACATTTTCTGATATCCTGGATGTCCTGCATATGGCTGTTTGTGATATTCATCTAGAATCTCTCTTTTCAAGGACTCTACATTAGGAATATATAATCTTTTTTTATAAAAGATCAGTCCTTTCTGGTTTTGAGTGTAGTCAGTCATCTCCTTATTTAGGATTTTCACTTGTAGGTTCTCATAATTTGGATCCTGGTCTGCTGCCTTTTTCACTAAATTTTCTAAATCAAACTGGGCACTACTTCCAATGCTGTTTAAAATTTGATAGGCATTTCTGCTCAAGGCATCAGCAATTTTCTTTTCTTTCCCTCTAATATGTTTTATGTCCATGTCAAATTCACTTAGGAAGGACAACCATCTGGCTTGTATAGCATTCAAATCAGTTTGGGAAAAGAAATATTTAAGACTAATATGATCATTCATCAATGTAAATTTTTTTCCTAGAAGATAGTGTTTCCACATATTCAAGGCATGAATAACAGCAACCAACTCCAAATCATATGCACTATAGTTCTGTTCATGTGTCTTCAGTTTCCTAGACTCATATGCAATAACTAAATTTCCCTACAAAAGGACTCCTCCCAACCCCTATGTACAGGCATCGGTGCATACAACAAATTATTTATCAGGATCTGCAATTTTCAATATAGGGGCTGTGGTGAGTTTTAATTTCAATTTTTCAAAACTGTTTTGGCATTTTTCAGTCCACTCAAATTTGAAACCCTTCCTTTGGAGTGAGGTTATGGGGTATGCTATGGCAGAAAATCTTTCCACAAATCTGCGATAATAGCCTGTAATCCCCATGAATTATCTTACTGCTGAAACATCTGTTGGTACAGGCCATTGTTTGATAGCCTTTATCTTTTCAGGGTCAACAGCCAACCCTTGTTCAGAAATAATATGTCCCAAGTATTGGATCTTGTCTTTATAGAATTCACATTTACTAAACATGGCATATAACTGGTTTTCTTTCAAAGTTTGCAATACTATCCTTAAGTGCTCCGTGTGCTCCTCTTCACTTTTGGAATAAACCAAAATATCATCTATAAATACAAGCACAACTTATCCAAGTACTTATTTAACACACTGTTCATTAGGCACATAAAGGTGGCAGGGGAATTTGTCAAACCAAAAGGTAGGACTACAAATTCGTAGTGACCATACCTAGTTCGAAAGGCTATTTTGCTGATGTCTTCTTCTTTAATTCTGAGCTGGTGATAACCAGTCCTTAATTCAATCTTCGAAAATACTGAAGATCCTCTCACTTGGTCAAAAATATCATCAATTCTGGGTAAAGGGTATCGATTTTTTATGGTCAACTTATTCAGTTGACGATAATCAATGCACATCCTAAAGGTTACATCCTTATTTTTCACAAATAGAACCGGTGCTCCCCAAGGAGACACACTCGGTCGGATATATCCTTTATCCAGCAATTCTTGCAATTTCATTTTCAGTTCCATGAGTTCGGGGGGACTCATTCGATAAGGGGCTCGGGAAACAGGTGTTGCTCCCGGCACCAAATCGATTGAAAATTCAATCTCTCTTTTGGTAGGAAGATGAGGAATCTCCTCTAGAAAAACTTCCTTAAACTCTCTTACTACTGGAAAAGCATCCAACAGATTTTCTTCAGTTTTATGTTCTGTCTCTTCTACATGTACTGCATAGACTTGGTATCCTTTCCTAGCTGTTCGTTTTAATTGCAGTGCTGATATTTGTCTTACAAAGATCGGTTTTGGTTTTCCCTTGAGAATAAAAGGTTTCCCCCCTTCATCTATACCATGCAAGGTTTTATCCCAACAGTTCATCATGACCTTTTTCTTTTCCAGCCAGTCCATTCCTATCAGCAAGTCATATGAACCTAATGGCAAAATATTTAAATTTACCTCTGTTTGAAAATCATTTAATTTGATTTCTGTTTGAGGTAAATTATGAGTTACTTTCCTCTTGGTTCCAGTGGCTAACTGGACTAGCCAAGACTGCTGAAAATTTTCAGTTTTGAGTTTGCATTTTTCTACAATTTTTGGACTAATGTAACTCAAAGAAGCACCCGGATCAATCAAAGTTGTAACAGATTCAGTCAGAAATCTTACCCTCCATTTCAACCATGGTAGCTTGATGCTCTACTTGTCGATTCTCCAAGGTTGCACTGATAGTAGGTATATTTCTTGCTATGTCATTTACTATGGTCGCTTCGCGGTCTCTCATAATCATTTGAATGTTTCGGTGGGGACAATCCCTCAACAGATGGGGTTCTCCACATCCCCAGCATTTCAAAGGTTCCCTCATTTTGACTATGCCTTCCTTCTTATTTCCTTAATCTAGTTGTTTGGAACCGACTTGGGATTGGGCAGTTTGAAATTTCTTGGGTCTGTTAAATTTCTTCCGCTGATGATCCCTGCCAAAGTTCTTCAAATAAGTTGGTTTCTGTTTCTTCCCCTTGAATTCACTCTTATTTACCCAGCTTTTTCCATGTTCATTTTTACCTTTGAAATATTGGTAACATAATTTTGCTTTTCTCACCACTTCATCCACGGTTTTTGGATTATCGAACTCTATTTTCTCATTATACACAGTAGGCAGACAGTTCAGAAACCTTTGCACCTTTTCCTTCTCTTCCCTAATGTAAGGGACATATCTCAACAGATTTGTAAACTTAGTAACAAATTCATCAATAGTAAGTTGTCCCAGTCTAAGCTCATGAAATTCCTTTACTTTCTCATCATAATAACGTTCATTTAAATAACAGTTTTTAAGTTTAACCTGGAAATATTCCCAAGTAATTGTCTTTTCATCAATAGCATGAACCATTTTCGTCTCTTCCCACCACAAGGTAGCCTTACCTTGTAGCTGGTAAACAACCAATTTTGCCTTCAGATTTCTTTCATATTAATAGACCTAGAAGTACTTAATCATGTTTAGCAACCAAGCTTCAACATCTTCCTCCTTCTCCCCATCGTAGGAGGGAGGCTTGATCTTTCGGAATTCCCCCTGTAATTCCTTTTTCTGCTTATACTGATGCCTAATAGCATCATATTCCTCAGACTCATCATTATTCCTCTTTTCGAAACCTTCACCTTCTTGGCTGTTCCGCGAAGTTAGTTCTTTGATGAGCTTTTCCTGCTCCTCACTGGCTAATGACAATCTATCATTCTGGCTTCTTAGCTCAGCCATTTCTCGTTGCAAACTATGCAACATAGCCATCACCGGAGCGTTGGGATCTGGTGTATTGTCATCATCAGGCAGATCAACATAAATTTCCTCACCTTCTGGCATTCCAGCACCACTTTACACTAAACAACACAGATTAGAAAAAAACAAAAAAAAATTCAACGTAAATCATTTATACAGTGAGCACACACAACAACAGCCCAGTTTTGTATAACATGAGGTCTGATACCATTTGTAATGTCCCTCAACTTCCACATACTCCATTTTTTTTTTCTTTTTTCTGAAGTTATCATTTTCTCTGGATTGATGAACTCAATTCTGTTCATCTAACTAATACCTAGGTGTTCATAACTACCTTTTTGAATTAAAATTCCATATACTTTTATTAAACATAATTTATATGTTTAGTCTATTCCCCATTGTATCTATATTTCAATAGAGTAAATCATATAAAAATTTCTTTATAACTCTCTTGGTAAGATTAACTGTTATAAATCAAATCAATAAAGCTTCACTTCTATTTTATATATATATATTCACCATATATATATATATATATATATAATCCAAAATATATAAATAATATAAACTCCATCACATATTTTTACATATAATCCACCCTTATATGAATTTCACCCTATATATATATAAGATGATGATTTTTCTTTTCGATTGGAGATCTCGTTTAATTTTATTTTATTATAAAAGTTCCACTTCTATGGTTTGTATTCTTGGCAAGATTGTACTTATCCACTCAAATGATATATTGTTCTTTCCATAGGCTTTGACATACGTTATTACAGTGTCAGTATATATGACTTTATCGTTCCCCTCACTTAGTTGATATGGAGTACATCTCAAGTACTGTATCGTATCTTGGTTTGATGCTTTCGTATTGCATCGCCTTTATCACACTCTACTCATCGTACGCTTGAATTTGATTTATGGATTTACTCGTATCCTCTAACTCTGAATTTAATATATTTTATAGCACTATTTGGTTACGGCTCTGAATGCATATTAAATATATTGGGGTACCTGTACGTTTGGATTTTATTGAATTACTACTGAAATCAAACCGTCAAGATCGTTGTCGATCCATGTGAGAGTCTACCGATTTGTGCCAGTTGTATGGCTAGATTTTATTAGGGTTTTTAGTTTATGGGTACTATAAGGGTTGAACAGTAAACTTTGGTTCGCTTCTCTATTTGAACCTCCGTTCCCACATTCATCCTTGGTTTTTTATTGCGTTGGTATCTCTGCTCGACCTCCGAGCGTTAATGGTGCACCCCGCCGGCTTCGTCGCACTCCATTGGCAATACGTAGAGGTAAATTAAGTTTCTTCTTCAACGTTTTGATTTTGTATTATGGCACTATATTATGTATTTGGTCGTTACAATTTTACTTTCATATTACCAGGTTTGAACATTGCCCATAACCATTCTCCTCATTATAAAATTCAAAGAGAAAATTCTGAATGGGCTCTATGTCCCTGGCATTCATTCTAGGAGGGTTTTCCCCTATCGTTTGCAATAAAATCGATTTACGTACTACAGAAATTGTTATATCGTTACATAGTTTTACAATTGTTTTTCTTGCCTACTCAGTAGACAATCATCAATCCATTTCATATTTTAAATTTCTCGTTTCTCAGGACCCATTGACCGATACTGATGGTTACCTCATCTAATTTGTGAAAATTTTGAGTACGCGACGTCCTACTAAGATGAGGCGAGGGTTTTCGTCCTCAGTCGTCTTCGACTCCCCATTGTTTTCTGTGATGACCAAGAACGTTACTGAAATCGTTTCTTGCCCAAGTAATATATATATATATAAATTTAGAATCATTCCTTCCCATAGATAAGATTTCCCTTGTTTATTTAGCTGATACAGTTTCGATATCTTCGTTTACAGTCACTGACATCTTTAAACTAACATAATGTCATTCATTCATAGGTAATTATTTGTTTCCTACTTTGTCTGAGGACTTCCCGCGAGCTCGTTGCATTTTTCGTTGAATAATTTGTAATCCTTTCTCTTTGATACAGGTCGATACTCACGAGAAACTTTGGCTATGTGTTAACTCGTTGCCCATGCAATGACTTGTTTAATTTTTTATTTATATCAGTCCATGGATGATAATTTTGAATCCAAAGAGATTCATACCATTGTCTCTATACGTTCTACTTATTAAGTACACCGGAATTTATATACTTTGACTTGGGTGAAATTTTTCCCATATGATGGCGATATGAATTTCTTTCATACTGTTATTATTTTTCTACTGATAATTTGTTTTTTTTTTTCCGCTTTGGACCTGCTGTATATGAGAAATTCTATTCAATGGTTCAGGTCTTTCATAATTGAAAGTTAAAATCATTCACACCGATGGTAATTTGTTTTAAATTTATTGTCAACTATACCAGTGTATTGTGACTCTTTTAATCTATTTTTATTAATTCCACCTAGTATTCGAGTTAAGAAAAATTATTTTCATTTGCTACAGAATTTCGAATTATTCAGAAATTATATATAAAATTTGATGTAATAAATGAGAAATCTCTCATGTTCAGTAATTATAATCTCTAGTTTAGAATTAGTTTTCCAGTAACATGTTGTCTTTTCGATATAATATTTTAAATACTACCTAACCATTTTCTGCAATACTTCATTCGTTCCTTTTTGGTACTGGTATAAATCTAGATCTTTAGATTACTATGATGGCAATGAGTTTATAAAACTGTATATATAGCATGGATCTTCTTCTAGTTATACATATAATATTCATATATACATAGTGTTAACTATTGCCATAATAGGAAGAAGAGTATGATTACATATATCCTGCCTAATTTTATTAATTCCTCTTTATTTATGGGACATAGCTTGCATATCCACTCCAATATATTTTAATATTGAAACAAGGGAATCAATTTTTCGTCATGCAAAATATTTTTCCCACTTTATATGTTCATAGGCTAAACTTAATACATTTGATTTAGTTCTTATGTATTGTTCACATGGTGACTAAATTCAAAAACTTTAATGTAGGATGTCTTATTCACTTTTATTATGGATTAAATACTTTAATTTAAACCCCAATTACTCTATTCGAATAATCCTGGAAAATTATTGTTTTAATCATCAATGTCATTCACAACCCTTACAACTCCTATTACATGGAATATCACTAACTCTTGGCTACAAACCTCTAGTTTCCAATACGATTCCCAAGGAAAGATTTTAGTGAGATTTGGTTTACCTGTGGGATGTCCGTATTATTAATACTACTGTAATATTTATTATGTTTAAATTCACCTTAGGGTATGCTACCGGATCTAGTTTAATGGTCCTGGTCTATTCGGCATTTAACTATGAATAAACTCGCCGTAAAATTTCTTGGAATGTTGAAAGCATTAACTTCGCAAAGACGATATCACATGGCTTGTACCCCACAAATGTAATGCGTGGGAGACCTATTGTCCTCCTTGGATGTGAGACACTTGGACGCTCTTGATCTCATACATTTTTTCGGTTTTTTTTTATGTTAATAAAAAGCTCAGGATTTGAAGACGCCCAATTTTATCTGTAAGGTTATCCTCTTTGGGTACAAAGTGCCTCCAGTACACTTTCACCGTGGCCACTATCCTATTTCGGAGCTCAATTTCTTCCCACACCAAGATTTGAAGTGGCTCTAGAAGGAATTCCCCTACTGGTTCCACCTGTATCATATTCCAGTCAATAACATGAGTAGGATCATGTACATAACGAAACATGAAATACATCATGAACCTTAATGTGAATGGGTAAAGCCAGCTTATATGCAACTACTCCCACTCTTTCTAGCATTTCAAAAGGTCCAGAGTATTGTTGTTCTATTTTTGCACAAATTCCAGTGTGAAAAGTACTTTTATTAGGCTTAATCCTTAGATACACATGATCACCCACACTGAATTCTTTGTGAATTCTCTTTTTGTCTGCATAATGTTTTTGCCTATCTTGTGCTGTTTTGATGTTTTGCTAAATTTTATTCACAAATTTTTCCATTTCCTTTAAGGCTTCTAGTCGAAGTATTTTTTTATCTTGAGGTTGACTCCAACTTAGAGGGGTATGGCACTTTCTACCATAAAGTGATTCAAAAGGACTCATCTTTATGGAAGCTTGATAGCTATTGTTGTAGGCAAACTCTACGAAGCATAGATAGTCTTCCAATTTTGTTGGCCTATCCATGACATACATCCTTAACATATCCTCCAAATTCTGGTTTGTTCTTTCTATTTGGCCATCAGTTTGGGGATGGTAGGCAGTACTAAAATTTAATTCGGTACACATGCTTCCAAACAAAATTCTCCAAAAATCTCCAGCCAACTTCTCATCTCTATATGAAATGATAACCTTATGAATACCATGCAACTTTATAATTTCCTTCATAAATACATTTTCTACTTGAGCTATACCAAAGGTAGACTGCATAGGTATAAAGTGAGCAGCTTTAGTCAAAGTATCCACTATAACCATGATAGAGTCATGTTGATATTTGGTCCTTGGTAAACCGGTAATAAAATCCATGGAAACAGTCTCCCACTTCCATTCTGGGATGGATAAAGGATTCAACAACCCAACAGGATGCTGATGTTAAAGCTTTACCTGTTGGCACTCAATACATCTAGCCAAGTAATTTTCCACATCCTTTTTCATTCCAGGCCAAACAGATTCTTTCTTAAATCTAACAGTAATTTCTGGTATCCTGGATGTCCAGCATAGGTTCTTTTACGGTACTCATCTAGAATCTCTTTCTTTAAGGAATCTACATTAGGAATATACAATCTGTCTCTATAAAAAATTAACCCTCTTTGGTTCTTTGTATACCCTTTTATTTCCTTTTTCATCATTTACGACTGAAGTTTTTCATAATTTTGAACTTGTCTCACCACTTCTTGTATTAGTCCTTCTAGATCAAAGTTGGCACTACTTCCAACATTAATCAAAGTTTTCCAAGCATTTTTGCTTAATGCATCTGCGATCTTGTTTTTCTTTCCTTTAATATGTTTGATTTCCATATCAAACTCACTAAGGAAGGACAACCACCTAGCTTGCCTAGCATTTAAATCTGTTTGGGTGAAGAAATACTTTAGGTTGATGTGATCTGTAATTAATACAAACTTTCTCCCTAAAAGGTAATGTCTCCACATCTTGAGATCATGTATTACAACAACTAATTCTGGATCATAAACACTATAATTTTTTTCATGTTTCTTGAGTTTTTTTGATTCATAGGCTATAAAAGAATTTTCTTGTAGTAGTACCCCTCCTAATACCTCTCCACAAGCATCTATGCACACTACAAATTCCTGATCTGGATCAATAATTTTTAAAATAGGTGTTTTCATAAGTTTCAGTTTTAGTTGATCAAATTTTTTTTGACATTTTTCAGTCCATTCAAACTTAATTCTTTTCCTTTGTAAATATGGAATTGAGTAAGCTAAGGCTGAAAATATCTCCACAAACCTCCTATAGTATTCTACAATTCCCATAAAGGATCTTACGACAGACACATCAGTAGGTATAGACCACTCTCTTATTTATTTTATCATTTTTGGGTCTACTGCTAACCCTTGTTCTGAAATTATATAACCCAGGAATTGAATTTTATCTTTGAAAAATTCGCATTTGCTAAACTTAGCATACAATTTGTTTTCCCTCAGAGTTTGCAAAAAAATTCTAAGGTGTTCTTTATACTCAGCTTCATTCTTAGAATAAATCATAATGTCATCAATAAATAATAATACAAATTTTTCCAGGTATTTATTTAAGACACTATTCATCAAGCACATAAAAGTAGCAGGTGCATTGGTCAACCCAAACGGTAGGACCACAAACTCATATTGTCCATACCTAGTTCTAAATGTAGTTTTACTTATATCTTCATCTTTAATTCTTAATTGATGGTAGCCTGTCCTTAAATTAATTTTTGAAAAGAATGTTTCTCCTCTAACTTGGTCAAAGAGATCATATATCCTAGGTAAAGGATATATGTTTTTGATTTTCAACTTGTTCAATTGACAGTAATCAATACACATTCTAATAATATCATCCTTCTTTTTCATAAACAACACCGGTGCTCCCCATGGGGATACACTTGGTCTAATAAAACCTCGTCCAACAACTCTTGTGGCTGCATTTTCAACTCCATCAGTTCTAGAGTACTCATTCTGTATGGGGCTCTAGAGACTGGTGTTACTCCTGGCACTATGTCAATTGAGAAATCAATCTCTCTCCTAGGGGGCAGATGAGGAATTTCATCTAGAAACACATCTTTCAATTCTCTGCTAACAGGTAATGTTTCTAAAGGATTTTCTTCTTCTTGTTCTCCCAGTCTTCTAAATGGACAGAATGCACTTGGCAACCTTTCCTAGCAATCCTTTTCAATTGAAGAGCTGAAAATTGTCTCACTGATATGGGCTTGGGTTTACCTTTTACTATAACAGGTTTTCCCTCACTATATATGAAGTGTATTGTCTTATATAAGCAGTTTAACATGGCTTTCCACCTTTCTAACTAGTCCATCCCTACCAGGACATCATAAAAACCTAAAGGAAAAATATTTAGATTTAATTTAGTTCGGTATCCTTTCACATTTATGGCTATTTTAGGTAGCTTATGAGTCACTTTCCTTTTTGCAACAGTGGCCAATTGAACTAACCATGACTGCTGAAATTTTTCTAACTTTAATTTTCATTTTTGTACCATTTGAGGACATATGTAACTTAAATATGCATTAGGATCTATTAAAACAGAAACAAGCTAGTTAGCAATCATACCTTCTACTTCTACCATATTGGACTGGTGTTATGCTTGATGATCCTCCAGAGCAACACTGATTTTGGGGATGTTCTTGCGACATCATTAACATTAATTTCTTCTCTCATTAATTTTATGGTCTGAATGTTTCTGTGTGGACAGTCTCTCAATAAATGATGTTTTCCACAACCCAACATTTTAAAGGTTCTCTCATTTTAACTATTCCCTCTCTTTTATTTTTTCCATTCATCTGTTTAGACCCTGTTTGTGTTCGAGCAGTTTGATTTTCTCCCATTTGGTTGAACTTATTTCTTGGTGGTTTCTCTCAAAGTTCTTTGGATATGCTATTTTTGTTTTCTTTCCACTAGAGTCACCCTTTTCTTTGTTTTTCCAATTCTTTGCTTGTTCACTTTTTCTCTTGAATTGTTGACAACATAGCCTTGCTTTGTGCACCACCTCATCAATGGTATTTGGATTATAAAACTCTATATTTTCCTTGTATATAGTAGGTAGACAGTGTAGAAAACACTGTAATTTTTCCTTCTCCTCCCTTATGTAGGGTACATAGTGTAACAGATTGGTGAATTTGGTTACAAACTCATCAATATTAAGCTCTCCCAATATGAGTTCATGAAAATATTTGGATCTATCATCATAATACCGTTCATTAATGTATCGATTTTTTAACCTGACTTGAAAATCCTCTGAAGTAGAGTTTTCTCATCAATTACATGGACCACCTTTGTTTCTTCCCACCACAAGGTAGCCTTACCTTGCAACTGATAGATATCCAGCCTGGCTCTCAAGTTAGTTTCATATTCGTAGAACAAAAATTACTTTATCATATTCAGAAGCCATGCTTTAGCATCTTCCTCCTTGTCTCCATCATAGGAAGGAGGTTTTATTTTCCAAAATTCACCCTGCAATTCCTTGTTCCTCTTAGACTGCTCTCTAGAGGCCACATCTTCCTCAGAATCTTCTGAGAAATTTACTCTTCCCTTTCTCTTCCTTCCAGAATCTTCACCTTTGTGACTATTACGAGAAGTCAATTCTCTTATTAATTTGTCTTGTTCTTCACTTGCTAAAGATAACCTTTCATTGTGGCTTTTCAGCAGCGCCATTTCTCTTTGCATTCTATGCAACATAGCCATCAATGGATCATTTGGATTTGGTGTGTTTTCTCTGCCACCCAAATCCACATACAACTCGTCCTCTTCAATCATGGTTCATAGCTATATACCTCAGCACTGTTCACTGTAAATGAAATTAAACATTAGCAAAATTTAAATTCAAAAAAATTTAATAGCAACATAAAATTGCTGATGTGAGCACATAATTTTCCCAGTGTTTTAACCTGGGATCTGATACCATTTGTAACACTTTTTAGAAAATTATATATTATAGAGCAATGCAACACATAAAATATGCAAAAAATACAAGCACAAAAAACACATAAACCAAAGAGACACAGATATACGTGGTTCACCCAGTTTGGGCTACGTCCACCCCAAACAACCAATCCTTCCTTTCTATTATCCAGCAGAAATGAAGAGACACAACCTACAGAAGATCTACTATAATATCCTTCGTTCTCTCTCACAGTCTCCCTCTTTGTTTCCCACTCAGAGAATACACATGTAAAACACAGCCGCAATACAATACCCTCATACAAAGAGAGGGGTTTCCTTCTAGGGATAAAAACCCTAAACTAAACATAACTTCTATCGTCAGATCATCCGCCTAATGAACGACCCAGATTGACAAGAAATTACTATACTTTTACAAGGCAATTTTACATCTATTTTTATGCACTGCCCCCGAAACCCCCCACTAGGGGGGGGGCTCCATAAAGTCGCTGCCACCCCCCCTAGACCCCCCATGACAGTGATTAATTTAAGGACGGCGTTGCCGCCCCATTTAAGGTACAGGGGTCCAATGATATGATACAATGTAAAGAATATAATCAGGCTCCACACATAACAACACTTCTCATTTCCATAGCTAGATTTTTTTTCTTTAATAGCAGTATTCTCTGCGGAATATTATTAAGAGACTATTTCATTTCCAACAGTTTCACCTTGTTAAGTTTACGCCGCATTTCGATGAGGTTTTATCGCTAGCTCTGATTTTATCATCACAAGTCTCTAAAATTTATTTGACCATTAGGTCAATATTTTTCTTATAAATTTGTCCAACTAAATTTTCTCCCATCCTCAAATACCTTGTCTTTATTTACACTACAAAAAATATTTATATATACTATGGATCTTCTTCTACTTATAAGTATAATAGTCATATATACATAGTGTTAACTATTTCCATAATAGGAAGAAGAGTATGAATACATATATCCTACCTACTTATATTAATTCCTATTTATTTATGGGATAGAGCTTGCATATCCACTCCAATATATTTTAATATTAAAACAAGCGAATCACTTTTTCCCACTTTATATGTTCATAGGCTAAAGCTAATACATTCGATTTAGTTCTTATGTATTGTTTACATGGTGACTAAATTATAAACCTTTAACGTAGGATGCATTATACACTTTTATTATATATTAAATACTTTAATTTAAACCCCAATTACTCTATTCGAATAATCCTGGAAAATTATTGTTTTAATCATCAATGTCATTCACAACCCTTACAACTCCTATTACATGGAATATCACTAACTCTAGACTACAAACCTCCAGTTGTCAATACGATTCCCAAGGAAGGATTTTAGAGAGATTTGGTTTACCTTCCGAATGTCCGTATTACTAATACTATTGTAATATTTATTATATTTAAACTCACCTTAGGGTACGCTACTAAATCTGGTTTCATGATCTTGGTCTATTCGACATTTAACTATGAATAAACCTGCCGTAAAATTTCTTGGAATGTTGAATGCATTAACTTCACAAGGACGATATCACATGGATTGTACCCCACATATGTAATGCGCGGGAGACCCGTTGTCCTCCTTGGATGTGCGACACTTGGACACTCTTGATCTCATACGTTTTTAGGGTTTTTTTTTTATGTTAGTAAAAAGCTCAGGATTTGAAGATACCCCATTTTATCTATAAGGTTATCCTCATTTTCTAAAATTTTTATTTTTAACTCTACAATTTCATTTCTTCTTGTCCAAATCTGTTACTACTATTCGGTTCCAGTATGGCTGAGAACCCCAGTTCATTTCATGGCCGCAACTTTTGATTTTATGTGGTGGACATTTTTCATGTTTTCACCAGGTACAACAACTATATCTGCGTTCCCTTTTATGGATGCGTCAGTATCGGTATTTATTTCCCGGCTATGATTTCTCTTTTTTTTTCTATTGTTGAAATGCCAAAGCCAAGTTATGTAGATTTTATTTGTAGACTTTCTTTAAGGTATAAAAAATATCCTCTACTATCATTAAATTTTTTCCTATTTGTTCCTTCTATATTTCAATGATTTTTGTCTCTTGTTTAACCCTTCTCTGCATCTTAATACTAAGAAAGAATTCTCTACGTTTAATTTTTGGAAGTGAATTCTACCTTATTGGAATTCTAGCTTTGTCACTTTTGTACTAAGTTTCAATTTCCAAAAACTCTCTAATATTACTCCATTAGAATAATTGTAATCTCAATTATTAGAATTATGGGGTTTTATTTTTTTTTCATACTTGTCCTTAGAATTAAATTGTTGACAGATGCTTACGAATGGCTCTATCTTAATAAATTTATTTCTCACCTTGCATTTTTTCCCCCAAACCACAGATAAAATTGTAAATCGAATGTATTTCAGATGGGAAAGACGTTCAGGCTTGCAGAATAAACTTCTACATTGAATTCCTGAAATTCAATTTACGATTCAAGCAACTATCTATACACTGCTTCCAGTTCTTACTTTCGTAAATTACACCTCTTTGGTAATTTTATTTACAGAGACTGTGTCTCAATTTTTCATGAAATTATTTTTATATATGTGTATTTGGGTCTTCTTGTATCATAATATGGAATACATAATTTATATCCTTTTGATATATTGTTTTGAAGCAACCATTATTTCGAGAAATACATATAGGAATTTCTGTCATATGAATATATAAAAGTCATTTCAACAGTTTTCTTTTTTTTTTAATTTCTAGTAGCATATTACTCTGCCCACTGAGGGAATCATTTACTTTCTTGACAATAAATTTTATTTTTTTTAGTTACTATATATGTTTTCAACCATAACCCAGAACTAACATGTGTTTCTAAATTTTGTAGGTGGGACCCCTACCTCTGGAAAGATATTTTTCTACTATCATTTCTATTTGATTTTTAATAGGAGGATTGTTCATATTCAAGTTGGTACCATCCCATCGGGTTTCCACCATGCCATCTCTACATGAACTTGCCAAGGGACTTCACAATTTACCATGCAGGAACCAATGTTCGCTCTTATAATATTTTTGGTTACATACCGAGTCAAATTATGGACAATTATATGTATTTACTTATTTTATATTCCTATATTAACTAAGTTGACAATTATGATTATTAAATTACTGCACTATTTCAGCCAACGAAGATGTTAAGTATCCTCGTTCTACAATATCTGGTTTTATAACTCTTCGTTTTTATTTATTTGAAAATAACAAAATCCAATTTGTTGGCTTCCAATGCAATGATATCTCTATGTAACATATATGTATTTTATAGCATATTATGGTATAGGAATACAGTTCTGATGTGTAAAACATATACTTCCCATACCGATATATATTTTTATATCTTTGTTATTTTGGATAGTAACCTAAAGACAGTCGTTATTTATTTGTTAGGTATACATAGAGAGTAGGAACGGATGGAATCTCTTACGGAATAACCCTACTGTTTGATATATAGGTATACACATTTCTGAAACAACCTTCTTCTGTTTGTTTCCTTTCCATCTGTATAGTGAAAAAGTATACTATGTCTTATAGTATTTATCTCACCATGTTGTAGTAAGTCTTCCACTTAGATTAGTATTTTTATACCATATCTAAATTTATACAACTTATTCCTATCTATTCTCAATTATATGTGAAATTTCCTGTGAGAATAATAAAGTGTCTATTGAATTGTTCAATATCTGATTTTTTATATGTATATATTTTTAGTGATATAGTTCAGTTTTCTGCAAGTCTCCAACAACTTTAGGTCTAGTTTATTTTTCTCTACCCAACATTGAATTATGTAAAAGGATAGTTTTGTATATATTTATTTATAACTATCTAGATAATTCTTTTCTACTTATAACTTTCTAGTTAGTTTTTTTTTTTTTTTTTTTTAGTATACTGTGCACTTAGCTAAGAGCATAATACAAAAATTAATTTACAAAACTGAAAAAATTTCTCTGAGGTACCCAATCTCAGATCTAGACCCATTGGGTTTAAACATTCTCAGATTTGGGCCTCTGCAGAATATGCCTGTACAACCATCCAAACTTGAATATTTCTCTTATAGTTATTTCTCTTAAATGTACAAACCCACACAGATAGCTGTAATTCCTAACTTGTCAAATTTTAAACTCAGATTTAAATTCAGAATTTGTCATATTAAACTGACTACTTGCTCCATCTGAGAAATTCATCACAGCCTCAACATTTAATCCAAAATCCATTCTAACTAATGTGCATACCTCTTAGGTTTGAATAGTTGCCTCCCAAACTTAGAGCTCTTTCTCCACAACTCAGCCCCGAGAAGAGATCCATTTCTCCAGTGATAGAAAACCACTTGTCTATCCTAAAACAACTTATTTAAGCTTTTCTTTCCCCAACCTATTTCTATTAACTGCATACAGCTAATTTAGGATGATTTATTCCTATTTTACCTAGGCTTTCCATCTGTTTCTTCCACAAAGGTACTTTTAGGGCTATTTTTTCTGCTTTTCCGGCTTTATTCCACCTCTTCCCAATAATTTCCACTTGATTGGGGAAATTAGATATTTATCTCCAAATATAATTTTAGTATCTTATTTTATTCTTTGTAAGGATTTTTGGAAGTTCAGGAAGTCTTACAACATTATCCATCCTCATGGATTGGGTTTTCAAATCTCAAATCTCAATCTAGTCATTGCACACATAATTTTCCATTTTATGTTATTAATTTAAAATAATAAAATAAATCCACATCAATGTTTTCCATTGGGGTCCACTGTACCCATTTGGTCAATTGTCAAATTAAAAGTATAGAAAACTAGGGATATTACAATGGATGATATCATGGAAAGAACATTTCCTCTAGATAGTTCATTGCTAGAATATGCTCCTCACCAACTTAATTTTGTTGTTCGATGATTTCCTGAATTTTTTCATAATATTGGGCAACATATCACAATAGATAAGAATATCATATCGATAAATGGATGAAAATTTTCACTCTAACCCTTCTGTCTCTGCTATTAGATATTTTTATCAAGGCCTGAAGTTGCAAAATATCCATGGTTGTAACACCTCACATTCATAATTTTTTTTTCTATTTATAGCAGTATTCACAGTTGAATATTACTAAGAGCCTTTATACTATTCTAGTAATCTCATTTTTTTACGTCTTCATTGCATTTCTATGAGATTCTGTCACTGACAGAATTTCCAACATTTTAATTTTCTAGAGATTTATCTATGAGTTGTGATAGTATTCCAGTTACACAATGTTTTATTACAATTTTCCCCAACATACCATGTATTTGTTCTCTTTAAAAATATATACATATAAAATAGATATATCCCTTCTCTATTTAAGCATAAAATAGTCATGGATACACTTATACTTTTAAATATTCTTAGGAAAATCATGAAGGCATAAGTAAATATATCAATTTCCTCTTTACTAATAGCTTATGGGCTTGCATGTCCATTACAATATTATGGATATTAAAACATGGCATTAACTCCTATATTCTTCGTTCTAATTTACCCAAAGCTTTGACTTATATTTAATCCTCAACATTCCTATACCTTTAATAAGGCATACCTCCACTACAATATACATGAAAAAAATGATTTAGAAACTTTGGGAAATTTCCTAGTCTTCTTATTCCATTCTAACGTGTATATTTATTATGATAAATTTATTGTCATTCCACACCATGGTGATATGTCCACGTTTTATTTTTAAAGCTTAATGGTTATTACTTGTCATATTGACTTAGGCTTGTATAAATGCGAAGTAATCTTTGTTATGTTATCATGTTTATGCACGATTTCCTTGATCACTTAAATATGTTTTAAAACAACTGTTAAATTCGAGACTTGGCTATTTCCAAGTGGGTTCAGTTCATTAATGATTTTTTCCATAATTAAATTGGATTCCCGCTTTACGTTTCGAATAGTCACCTCTTTAATATCAGTTGTTTGACCATAGCAATCGGGATACCAATTGAGTAGATGGCTACCACTCGATTTTTGAGTGGAGTTATTTTTAACGTACCAACCCACATGGCTCGTATATACTTTTCTGATACAATTTTTTTTTTTTCCATAAACAATTTATTTCCAGTAATTATGAAGTACCAACTCTCATGGCGTTCTTGACTCAGTTATCCACACATCCATCCAAAGGTAATTGTTCATGTTACTACACGTGGACGGTCGAGATCACTGATTGTCTAGGGTATCTAATTGACATAAATAATATCAAATTTTCTGCATTTTATCATTTTCATTTGTGACTTCAACCTAGACATCCAACCTCACTTCCACGAATTTTTTTTTCTCTCAATAATGATGCTGAGCTAGTATGAAGATGAAGAATGGCATAACAATTGAAAGAACACCTTTCGTTACTCCAGGTAAAACGTATAAGAATTCGTTGTTGATAGATATTTGTATTTTTTTCCATTCTTCTCTATGCTTGTCTAGTTTTTAATTTTCTATCCACGATTTTGGATTTTCCATATACTCAAAGTGAATTTGAATGCATGCCATTGTATTGAAATTGCTGTGAATATTCTGGTTAATTTTGGTATTAAATTTCTGAGCTAAATCCGCGATTCGTTTATATAGGATAATTTAGATGATTGTACCGTGTAACTAAAATACTGGCGAATCGATAACTTTTATTATACTCTATTCTCATTCTTATTATAATTCTAATAACAATTATTATTATTATTATTATTATTATTATTATTTTCCCGAGTTATTACTCTATACTCGATTATCAATCCAGAAGTTTTAAGTATTGACTTTTACTTCTTGTGAATTCCTCCACCTTCCCGGAATTAGGAGAATAATTTATTACTATATAGAAATAACCGTATTTCTCATATACCCATATTGGTGAAATGAGAACTTTAGCTCTTTATTTGCATAGTTATTTTGTTTTCCAGTGATGTACCAGTTTGCAGCTGTAATATTTGGTGTCACCATAAAACATTTCTCCAAGATTTCATTTATGATTACGTAGGCTTATGATGTTGTGTCTTTAAAATCCCTCTGGAATTTCGTTTAAGTGTCATCCTTGATACTGGTATATTTCGAAAACCCCCAATTCTAAAATGACTTTTTTGGGTTTTCATTTTTCTGAGGTTTTTACGAAATCTTCCAATTCCACATTAAAATAGTGTTTCACTTCTATAATATTCCTAATGAATTACTTATCACTTCTATGATTTGTCTTAACCCACAATAATTTCCAGTTCTATTACAGTCATTGCTAGTGATTATATTTTCCTTCAACATATTCATATTTTAATGTTGTCTCTATTTTTTTTCCTGTAGTTACCATCATAAAATTTGCAACTTGCTGATTTATATTAGTTTCCACTTCCTCACATTTAGATTTACCATTTCGATTCTTATACTCCATCTCAATTATTCAGCCTCATAACTCATATGCCTATTTCATTTTAGGCATGGATGCTATCCACTATATTTTTTTTTTTGTCAAGGGTTGAACATTATTACACTTACGACTCATTTTCGTTTTGACACTAGACTTTGGTTTATTCAGGTTGGTTTCATCAGTTACAATTACTCTACTATGTTGGTCCTTATTTCAGCATTGCAGATATTTTAGACAGTTGTTTTCATAGTGACACCGAATTTCCTCTGGGTCAATGGTTTCAGACTATCTATATTTTGTAATGTACACCAAAACATTCTTGGTTGCAACCCATGAGTTGAACTCTTTTAATTTATTTAATAACAAATTATTATTATAGTTCAATATTTAAACCTCCTTCGGCTGAAAGTGGTTTCCACTTCTAATATACAATTACATGAATGTAGAATAATTTTCTTGTATCATTTAAATACAATATTTAGAAGAAGTTCTTGAATACATATAAAATTTTCTATATAACTTCTTACAGTCCATGTGATATATATTTGTAATTAACATAGCATAATTTTTTCATTGCATTAATTCTGAATTGTATTGTTTCAACCAGAATTATCTAGATTCTTTGTTGAAATTAGTTACTGTACCTGCACACTAATATTTTTTTTTATATATAGAATTTATCTTGGTTATATTATAACTGTCAATTTGAAAATTAAATATAGTATATGTGGCTGAAGTTTTATAATCCTTCCAGGACAAGATTATCTAGTTTATATACTTTACAAGATATGCACTAGATTTATTACATTATGCAGAGATATTTCTACATGCTTACAATATGAGAATGCATTCCATTTTTGTTACTAATCCAGATTTCTATTTCAATGTAGGCATATAATTATGAGATATGCATGCCTCTCTTATGTTACATTCTAATTAAATTTTCCTATACTTAAAACTGAAAATTCTAACCGTATCGAGACCACTTTTTTTATATCTGTAATTTTATTTAAAGTTCATAGTTAATTTTCTTGCTGATCTAAACAACTGGTTAATATAAATCTTAACCACTAACACAACGGAAAGAATTTCTCTGTGAGGTACCTAACTTCAGATCTAAACCCATCACTTGGTTGAGACATTCTGAGAGTTGGTCCTCTACAGAATTTGTCTATACAACCATACAGATTTCACTAATTTTGCTATAGTAAAATCTATTAGATATATATGTTCTTCCCTTATCACTGTAACTCATAAATTATCCAATAAATAAACACATAATTTAACATAGAAAATCACATTAACATATATATTTTTTAACTATTCATAATGCATCACAAAATTAACTATTTTACTGGAACAAAACCTTTCTCATTTAATGTACATACCACTTAGGTATGACTAGCTGCCTCCCAACCATAGATTTCTTTCTCCGTAACTCATCCCCAAGTAGAGATCCTTTGCTCCAGCCATAGACAACCCCTTTGTCTATCCTGAAACAACTTATCGAAGCTTTTCTTTACCCAGCCTGTTTCCATTAACTGCGTCCAGTTAATTCAGGATGATGTATTCCTGTTTGTCTAGGGTTTCCCTCTGTTTCCTCCTTAAAGGTACTTTTAAAGCTATTTTTTCCACTTTTCCAGCTTTATTACACCTCTTCCCAATAATTTCCTCTTTATTCGGGAAATTAGATATTTATCTCCAAATATAATTTTAGTATCTTATTTTATTCCTTCCAAGGATTTCTAGAAGTTGGGAAAGTTTTACAACCTTATCCATCCTCATGGATTGGGTTTTTAGATCTCAAATCTCAATCTAGTCATTGCACACATAATTTTCCATTTTATCTTATAAATCCACATCAATGGTTTCCATTGGGGTCCATTGTACCCTTTTGGACTTGCTCAATTGTCAAATTTAAAAGCATATAAAATTGGGGATATTACATATTCCCCCTCTAAAAACAAACACCGTCCTCAGTGTTGACAAAATAAATAACAAAATCACTGTGTAACCGGTGATGGATATTTTTCCATCATATCAGCCTCTCACTCCCAAGTAGGCTCTTCAAGTGCAAAATGATTCCACTGCACTTTCACCATGGCTACTTTCCTATTCCACAACTCAATTCCTTCCCGCACCAAGATTTGAAGTGGCTCTGGAAGGAATTCCCCTTCTCGTTCCACCTGTATCACATTCCAATCAATAACATGAGTAGGATCATGTACATATTTTTTTAATAATGAAACATGAAATACATCATGAACCTTAATGTGAATAGGTAAAGCCAACTTATATGCAACTAGTTCAACTCTTTCCAGCACTTCAAAAGGTCCACAGTATCGTGGAGCTATTTTTGCACAGCTTCCAGTGTGCAAAGTACTTTTCTTAGGCTTAATACTTAGATACACATGATCACCCACACTGAATTATCTATGAATTCACTTTTATGTACATAAATCTTCTACCCGTCTTGTGCTGTTTTGATGTTTTACTGAATTTTCTTCACAACTTTTTCCATTTCCTGTAAAGCTTCTGATCCAAGTATTAGTTTATCTTTAGGTTGACTCCAAATTAGAGGGGTATGGAAATTTCTGCCATAAAGTGATTCAAAAGGGCTCATCTTTATGGAAGCTTGGTAGCTATTATTGTAGGAAAATTCTACTAAGTGTAGATAGTCTTCCCATTTTGTTGGCCTATCCATGACATACATTCTTAACATATCCTCTAAAAACTTGTTTATTCCTTTAGTTTGACCGTCAGTTTGGGGATGGTATGCACTACTAAAATTTAATTTAGTACCCATGTCTCCAAACAAACTCCCCCAAAACGCTATCATGAACCTTTCATATCTATCGAAAATGATCATTTTAGGAAAACCATGCAATTTTAGAATCTCCCTCATAAATACATTTGCTACTTAGATTGTACCAAAGGTATATTGTACAGGTATAAAGTGAGCAGATTTGGTCAAAGTATCAATTACAACCATGATAGAGTCATGTTGGTATTTGGTCCTTGGTAAACCAATAAAAAAATCCATGGAAACAGTCTCCCACTTCCATTCTGGAATGGGTAAAGGATTCAGCAACCTAGCTGGATGTTGATGTTCAAATTTTACTTCTTGACATTCTATACAACTCGCCAAGTAGTTCGCCACGTCTTTTTTCATACCTAGCTAGAACAGGTTCTTTCTTCAGGCTCAGAGTAATTTCTGGTATCATGGATTTCCATCATAGGGATTTTATGGTATTCATATAGAATCTCTTTCTTTAGTGAATCTACATCAAGGATGTACAATCTGTCTCTATAAAAAATTAGCCCTCTTTGGTTCTGTGTATATCCTTTCATTTCATTTTTCATCATTTGTAAATGAAGTTTTTCATAGTTTTGGTCTTGTTTCACCACTTCTTCTATTACTGCCTCTATGTCGAAATTGGCACTACTCCCAACATTACTCACACTTTGCCAATAATTTCTACTTAATGCATCCGTAATCTTGTTTTCCTTACCCTTAATATGCTTGATCTCCATGTAAAAATCACTAAGGAAGGACAACCACTTGGCTTGTCTAGCATTCAAATATGTTTGAGTGAAGAAATACTTTAGACTGATGTGATTTGTCATTAGCACAAAATTTTTCCCTAAAAAATAATGTCTCCACATATTTAGAGCGTGTATTACAATAACTTGTTCTAAATCATAAAAACTATAATTTTTTTCATCTTCCTTGAGTTTTATAGAGTCATAGGCTATAACATAATTTTCTTGTAGGAGCACTCCTCCTAATCCTTCTCGACAAGCATCTGTGCATACTATAAATTCCTGATCTGGATCAATAATCTTTAAAATAGGTGTTGTTGTAAGTTTCAGTTTTAGCTGATTAAAGCTGTTTTGACTTTTTTCAGTCCATTCAAACTTAAATCCTTTCCTTTGTAGATATGTAATTGGGTAAGATAAGGCTGAAAATATCTCCAGAAACCTCCTATAGTATCTTGAAATTCCCATAAAGGATCTTACGGTAGACACATTAGTAGGTACATGCCACTCTCTTATTGCTTTTATCTTTTCTGGGTCTACTGCTAACCCTTGTTCTGAAATTATATGACCCAGGTATTGAATTTTATCTTTGAAAAATTCATATTTGCTAAACTTAGAATAAAATTTGTTTTCCCTGAGAGTTTGCAAAACAATTCTAAGGTGTTCTTTATGTTCAGCTTCATTCTTAGAATAAATCAAAATGTCATCAATAAATACTAAGAAAAAATTGTCCAAGTATTTATTTAAGACATTATTTATCAAGCACATAAAAGTAGCAGGTGCATTGGTCAACCCAAATGGTAGGACCACAATCTCATAGTGTCCATACCTGGTTCTAAATGCAGTTTTACTTATATCTTCATCTTTAATTCTTAATTGATGGTAGCCTATCCTTAAATCAATTTTCTAAAAGACTATTACTCCTCTAACTTGGTAAAAGAGATCATCTATCCTAGGTAAAGGATAATTGTTTTTGATTGTCAACTTGTTCAATTGATGGTAATCAATACACATGCTAAAAGTACTATCCTTATTTTTCACAAACAAAACTGGTGCTCCCCATGGGGATGCACTTGGTCTAATGTAGCCTCTGTCCAACAACTCTTGTAGCTGCATTTTTAATTCCATCAGTTCCAAAGTACTCATTCTATATGGGGATCTTGAAACTGGTGTTACTCCTGGCACTAAGTAAATTGAGAAATCAATCTCTCTCCTAGGGGGCAGATGAGGAATTTCATCTGGAAACACATATTTGAATTCTCTGATAGCAGGTAATGTCTATAAAGGATTTTATTCTTCTTACAGTCCCAGTTCTTCTTCATGGACATAATACACTTGAAAACCTTTCCTAGCAATTCTCTTCAATTGAAGTGCTTAAATTTGTCTCACAGATATGGGTTTAAGGTTTCCTTTTACTATGGCAGGTTTTCCTTCACTATTTATGCAATGTATTGTCTTTTATAAGCAGCTTAACATGGCTTTCTGCTTCTCTAACCAGTCCATTCCTACCAATACATCATAAGAACCTAAAGGCAGAATATTTAGATTTAATTCAGTTTGGTATCCATTCAAGTTTATGGCTATTTGGGTGACTTATGAGTCACTTTTATTTTTGTACCAGTGGCCAATTGCACTAACCAATACTGCTGAAACTTTTCTGACTTTACGTTACATTTTTCTACCATTTGAGGACTGATATAACTTAAATATGCACCTGGATCTATTAACACAAAAATAGATTGGTCAGCAATCATACCTTCTACTTCAACCATAGTGGACTAGTGTTCTGCTTGACGATATTCCAGAGCAACAGTGATTTTGGTGATGTTCCTTGCTACATCATGAACAGTATTTGCTTCTCTCAATACTTGTATGGTATGAATTCTTCTGTGCGGGCAGTCCCTCAATCAATGAGGTTCTCCACACCCCCAAAACTTTAGAGGTTCTCTCATTTTAACTGTCCCCTCTCTTTTATTGTTTCCATTCATCTGTCTAGAACTTGTTTGTGATTGAGCAGTTTCATTTTCTCCCAATTTGTTGAACTTCTTTCTCTGGTGGTTTCTTTCGAAGTTCTTTAGATATGCTAGTTTTGTTTTATTTCCGCTGGAGTCACCCCTGTCTTTGTTTTTCCAGTTCTTTGCTTGTTCACTTTTGCCCCTGAATTGTTGATATAATAGCCTTGATTTGCGCACCACCTCATCCATGGTCTTGGGATTATCAAACTCTATCTTTTCCTTGTATATAGTGGGGAGAAAATTTATAAAAAAATTTACTTTTTCTTTCTCCTCTCTTATGTAAGGTACATAGCATAACATATTGGTGAATTTGGTTAGAAACTCATCAATCGTAAGCTGTCCCAATCTGAGTTCGTGAAACTCTTTGGCTTTATTGTCATAATAGCGTTCATTCAAGTATAGATTTTTGAACCTGACTTGGAAATCCTCTCAAGTAATAGTTTTGTCATCAATGACATGGACCATCTTTGTTTCTTCCCAACACGAGGTAGCCTTACCCTGCAACTGATAGGTAACCAACCTGGCTCTCAAGTTACTTTCATATTCGTAAAATTGAAAGTACTTTATCATACTCAGAATCCACGCTTCAACATTTTCCTCCTTCTCTAGATCATAGGAGGGAGGTTTTATTTTCTAGAATTCACCCTATAATTCCTTGTTCCTCCTAGACTGCTATCTAGAGGCATCATCTTCCTCAGAATATTCTGAGAAATTTACTCTTCCCTTTCTCTTCCTTCCGGAATATTCACCTTATTGAATATTCCAGGAAGTCAATTCTCTTATTAATCTATCCTACTCTTCACTGGCTAAAGATAGCCTTTCATTGTGGCTTTTCAGCTATGACATTTCTCTTTGAATTCTATGCAACATAGTCATCAATGGAGCATTTGGATTTGGCGTGTTTTCTCCACCACCCAGATCCACATATAGCTCGTCCCCTTCAGTCATGGTTCATAGATATATACCTCAGCACTACTCACTGTACATGAAATTAAACATTAGAAAAATTTAAATTCAATAAAATTTTACAGCAACATAAAATTTCTGGTGTGAGCACCTAATTTTCCTACTGTTTTAAATTAGGCTCGTATACCATTTGTAACAGCTCACATTTAGAAATGTTTTTTTTTCTATTTATAGCACTATTCACAGTTGAATATTACTAAGAGACTTTATACTATTCTAGTAATATCGTCTTTTTACGTCTTCGTCGCATTTCGAAAAAATTCTGTCACTGACAGAATTTCCAACATTTGAAATTTCTAGATATTTATCTACGAGTTGTGATAGTATTCCACTTACACAATGTTTAAATACAATTTTCCCCAACATACCACGTATTTGTTTTCTTTAAAAATCTATAAATATAAGATATATCTATCCCTTCTCTATTTAAGAATAAAATAGTAATGGATATACTTATACTTTAAACTATTTTTAGGAAAATCGTAAAGGAATTAATACATATATCAATTTCCTCTTTACTTATAGCTTATGGGCTTGCATGTCCATTACAATATTATGGATATTAAAACATGGCATTAACTCCTACCTTCTTCGTTCTAATTTACCCAAAGATTTGACTTTTATTTAATCCTCAACATTCCTATACCTTTAATAAGGCATACCTCCACTATAATATACATGAAAAAAATGATTTAGAAACTTAGGGAAATTGCCTAGTCGTCTTATTCCATACTAACATGTATCTTTATTGTGATAAATTTAATGTCATTCCAAACCATGGTGATAGGTCCATGTTTTCTTTTTAAATCTTAATGGTTATTACCTTGTCGTATTGAATTAGGCTTGTATAAATGTGAAGTAACCTTTGTTATATTATCATTTTTATGCACAGTTTACTTCATCACTTAACTATGTTTTAAAACAACTGTTAAATTCGAGATTTGTCTATTTCCAAGTGGGTTCAGTTCATTAATGATTTTTTCCGTAATTAAATTAGATTTCACGCTTTATGTTTTGAATAGTCGCCTCCTTACTGTCATTTGTATGACCATAGCAACTGGGATACCAATTGAGTAGACAGATACCACTTGATTTTTGAGCGGAGTTAATTTTAACATACCAACCCACATGGCTCGTATCTACTTTTCTGATATGAAATTTTTGTGTTTCCCTAAATAATTTATTTCTAGTAGTTATGAAGTACCAACTCTCATGGCGTTCTTGACTCAATTATCCACACATCCATCCAATGGTAATCGTTAATCTTACTACACGTGGACGGTCAAGGTCACTGATTGTCTATGGTTTCTAATTGAGATAAATAATATCAAATTTTCTGTGTTTTATCATTTTCATTTGTGACTTCAACCCAGATGTAGAACCTCACTTCCACGACTTCGTTTTGCTCTGGATAATGATGTTGAGCTAGTATGCAGATGAATAATGGTGTAACAGTGGCAAGAGCGCCTTTTATTACTCTACGTAAAACATATAAGAATTTCTTGTTGATAGATATTTGTATTTTTTTCCATTCGGCTCTATGCTTGTCTGGTTTTTAATTTTATATCCATGGTTTTGGATTTCCCATCTATTGGAAGTGAATTTGAATGCATGCCATCGTATTGAAATTGCTATGAATGTTCTGGTTAATTTTGGTATTAATTTTTTGAGCTCAATCCTTGATTTGTTTATACATGGAATTTAGATTAGTGTACCATGTAACTAAAATACTGGCCAATCAATAATTTGTATTATACTATATTCTCATTCTTATTCTAATTCTAATAAAAAAAACTTCGGGTTTTAACTCTATACTCTATTATCAATGAATAAGTTTTAACTATTGACTTCTAATTCTTGTGAATTCCTCCACCTTTCCGAAATTAGGAGAATAATTTCTTGCTATATAGAAATAACTGTATTTCTCGTAAACCCATATTGGTGAAATGATAATTTAGACTCTTTATTTGCATAGTTATTTTTTTCTCTAGTGATGTACCCGTTTGCAGCTTTAGTATTTGGTGTCATCGGAAACCATTTATCCTAGATTTCGTTTATGATTACGCATGCTTATGATGGTGTGCCTTAAAAATTCTTCTAGAATTTTGTTTAAGTGTCATTCTTGATACTAGTATATTTTGAAAATCCCCAATTCTAAAACGACTTTTCTGGGTTTTCGTTTTGCTGAGTTTTTTGAGAAGTCTTCCAATTCCACATTAAAATAGTGCTTCATTTCTATAATATGCCTAATGAATTACTTATCATTTGTATAATATCTCTTAACCCACAATAATTTCTAGTTCCATTACACTCACTACTAGCGATTATATTTTCCTTCAACATATTCATATCTTAACCCTCTCTCTATTTTTTTTCTGCAGTTACAACCATAAAATTTTCAGCTTATCGAGGTATATTAGTTTCCACTTCCTCGCATTTAGAGTTTTCGTTTCGATTCTTACACTCCATATCAGTTATTCAACCTAATAACTCATATCCATGTTTCATTATAGGTATGGATGCTATCCACTGTATTTTTTTCTTCTCTCAAGGGTTGAACATTATTAGCTTTACGAATAGTTTTCATTTTGACACTGGCCTTTGTTTTATTCAAGTTGGTTCCATGAGTTACAATTATTCTGCTATGATGGTCCTTATTTTAGCCTTGCAGATAGTTCAGATAGTTGTTTTCACAGTGACACCAAGTGTCCTCTGGGTCACTAGTTTTAGACTATCTGAATTTTGTAATGTACACCGAATAATTCTAGGTTGTAACCCATGAGTTGAACTTTTTTAATTTATTTAATAACAAATTCTTATTATAGTTCAATAATTTAACCTCCTTCTGCTGAAAGTGGTTTCCACTTCTCTTATACAATTGCATGAATGTAGATTAACTTTCTTGTATCATTTAAATACAATATTTAGAAGAAGTTCTTGAATACATATATACTTTTATGTATAACTCCTTATAGTCCATGTGATATATATTTGTAATTAACATAGCAGAATTTTGTCATTGCATTAATTCTGAATTATATTGTTTCAACCAGAATTATCTAGATTCTTTGTTGAGATTAGTCACTGCACCTGCACACTAATAATTTTTTTTTTTTATAGAATTTATCTTGGTTACAGTATAACTGTCAATATTCAAATTCAATATAGTATCTGTGGCTGATGTTTTATAATCCTTCCAGGACAAGGTTATCTATTTTATATACTTTACAAGAATGCACTAGATTTATTACATTATGCAAATATGTTTCTACATTCTTGCAATACAAGAATGCATTCCATTTGTGTTACTAATTCATATTTTTATTTCAATGTAGGCATAAAATTATGAGATATGCATGCCTATCTTATGTTGAGTTCTAATTAAATTTTACTATACTTAAAATAGAGAAGTCTAACTATATTGAGACTATTTGTTTCCTATCAGTATTTTACTTTAAAGTTCATAGTTAATTTTCTTGCTGATCTAAACAGTTGGTTAATAGAAGTCTTAACCACTAACACAACGGAAAGAATTTCCATGTTAGGTACTTAACCTTAGATGTAAACCCATCACTTGGTTGAGAAATTTTGAGAGTTGGTCCTCTACAGAATTTGTCTATACAACCATATAGATTTCACTATTTTTTCTATAGTTAAATCTGTTAAATGTATAGGTTCTTCCCCTATTACTGTAACTCATAAATTATCAAATAAATAAACATAGAATTTAACTTAGAAGCTCATATTAACATAAATATTTTGTAACTATTCATAATGCATCACAACATTAACTATTTGAGCAGAATAAAAAATTTCTCATTTAATGTGCATACAACTTAGGTTTGACAAGTTGCCTCCCAATTGTAGGGTTCCTTCTCCGTAACTCACGCCCGAGCTCTATTTTTTCCACAAAGGTACTTTTAAATCTAGTTTTTTTGATCTTCTAGATTTATTCCACCTCTTACCAATAATTTCCTCTTTATTGGGGAAATTAGATATTTATCTCCAAATATAATTTTAGTATCTTATTTTATTCCTTCCAACAATTTATATAAGTTGGGAAAGTCTTACAACCTTATCCGTCCTCATGGATTGGGTTTTCAGATCTCAAATATCAAACTAGTCATTGCACACATAATTTTGCATTTTATCTTATAAATCCACATCATTGTTTTCCATTGGGGTCCACTGTACCCTTTTGGACTTGTTCAATTATCAAACTAAAAGCATTGAAAACTGGGGATATTACAATGGTGGAGGCAATGAGGACATCATTGTATGTGATGATTTAGATGGTAGTTTGATTGGCCATTTGATTGATAATTTGGAGCCGCTTCGTCGAAAAATCAGATCTTTCAACCCCTTTTCTCAAAATAATGTTGTCCCAAGAAAAAAATTAGTCATCCCTGATAGCATTTCCCATGGAACAATGGGGGTAACACAATGATATTTTGACAGTTGCTACAAGTTTTATTATATTCCTCTATTTACAATTTTTTTTTACTAAATTTATAAGGTATTTTCTTCTCTTGGAATAGGATACATGTCATTTTAATAGAGGTCTAGAAATAAAATCCCCAAGTCTTCCATCTACTAATCTGAGAATTGAATATGAATCATGTCATAGCCTTCCGCTGCATTCTCCTCGACAACCAATTCAGAAAACTAATGTAAATGTTCGATGTATTTGGTTTGAGTTTTCATTTTTTAAAATTTTTAGTAAGTTTGAAATGAATTTTATTGCATACTTTATTTTCTTCAAACACGACACAACTCATTTCAGTAGAGGCATACAAATTAACTTCGTAGATGTTCCATCTAATGATGTTATAAGTGAAGAGGAACCATCTCATATCTTTCACCTAGATCACCAACCAAATTTAAATGTTGAATGCATTTGATATTTTCCTCATTTTTCCATTTATTGTTATTTTTACATTGTATTTTAAAACCTTTTATGGAAAAACCATTATTTTATCTAATGAGGTTAAAGAAATGGAATCCAAAACATCAATTGTCAAACTAATGTAATATTCTATGTATTTGATCTTTTTTACAATTTTTAATCTTTATTGGTTGGAAATATACTTTTATAATGAATTTTATTTTGTTGAAACATGAAAAAACTCATTTGAATAGAGGCATAGAAACTATCTCCCCAAATGTTCTATCCACTGATGTTAGAAGTGAAGAGAAACCATCTCATAGTGTTCATCCATATCAACAAACAAATGTAAATATTGAATGCATTTTATTTTATTTTCATTTTTTAATTTCTAATTAGTTGGACATTAAATTTAAAAAAAATTTATGTTGAAGACACCTTATCACCCTCTCATTTAAAAAATGTAGACCATAAATTTGGAAAGGCCTTATCATAGATCCATTCCACATGTTTCAAATTGGGGAAGGGAATCTCATGGTGCTGAAAATCAAGTACATTTTAGAGGAAATTATACTCTTGCACATCATTATCCACATGGTCAAACCAATACAGATCATATTCACTTTGATGAAAAACTAATTGTACTGCATAACATATTCCGAGAAACGATAAATATCTTGTGAGTTGTCCAAATGTGCCATATCTGCCAAGAATCATATCCCAAAATCCAGGTTTTGAGAGATTTTCAAGGACCTGTTTTCAAACTATGTAAGAATGAAAGAGCTTCCCATCATTTTTCTAGATATAATAACATGGATCTTGGTGAGAAACCTCATATTTTCAGTGTTCTTTCTCAAGTTGAAGAAATTTTAGTAGCCATGTAAATCCTATTTTTCAAGTGTCACATGCTTGAGGTGGGAAATATAAGTATAGAGGCCATACAATTAGATTTTCCCAAGATATTTATACAATTGCACAAATTATTCACCGACATGTTGAAGATCTTGACTTTCTAATTGTGAGGAGACAATCTGCTCAGTCTAAATATTATGAATGTTATGTCAAAAGATCTTGAGTCATGGATGCATTTATTTTCAAAATTGAACATGATCAATATTATCTATATGTTGTAATTGACTATGATTTAGGGAATGCTCTTCTCGAAACATCACCAGATGTCTCCTCTAGGATTAAATTTGTTGATTGTGATATTGAAGAATGTGAGGTCAATGCAGCTAATAATGAAGGGTTTCTTGTTGAGAAATTTCCCTCTCATCCTTCTTATTTTGTTGCTCTCCTACCAAATGAGTAGAGAGAAGTGGAATAAATTAGAGCATTTCTTGAGAATGTTGACTCTTCACATGTTAAAGAAATGGATTGGCCCATTATTGGAACCTCTCCAGTGAATGAATATAATAATGAGGGTTTATTAGATATGTCATTCCCCACATTTTCCCCCACCGGTGATGCTTATTGGTTGCAACCACATATATATAGTGTTGAAATTCACGAGTATGCATTGCATCTTCTTAGATACTATGATCAAAGGTTTTGAATCCATCCTCGCTTTCAATATTACCTATTGAACATGATAATGTGACATCGGAGCCAAAAAAACTATTGCAATTTTTTTCAAAAAACATTTACATGATAACTCATTGATAATAATTGAAAATTTGTGTGACCAACTTTTGACTTACCAGATAATAAGTGGGTTGAGCATATTATGTGGCTTGGTTCTTCTCTGAGAGGTACAAGGGCATACTGGATGAAATTTCAGGCTGAATTGACTCATGTGGTTACTTAGTTGGGATGTCCATATTTGTTTTTTACTTTGAGTGCAGCTGACAGAAAGTGGCCAGAGTTGCATAACCTTATGCATGTACCATCACATTCTCATTCCTTAAACCAACATCGTATGAAAATTGATAATGTTATCTAGTACCCTCATATTCTTGCCACATTTATGCACCATAGATTCAATATATTTCAAGAGGAATTTATCCAAAAATATCTTAAAGAGAAAGAATTTTGGTACAGGTCTGTTGTTGAATTTATTTTCTATTCATTGTCAATTTCTTATTATGGCTCTATTTATATTTTTTTGAGTAAATATATATTAAATTTATTAATATATGAGTGGCAACATATATTTTCAACACATATCCATAGTTTCCTATGGTTGTAAGGCACTCCTTACATGGAAATACTTAATTGGTAAAATGCTTATGAATTACAACTTGCAATGAGATTCTTTGAAAATTATGTAACTGCATGGAATCCACGTGAAATACATCATCACAACATAATGGTTCCAAGAAGTCTCAGTGATTGAACTTGCCTATTGAATACTGGTAATATTTTCTCTTGCAATCCTCATAATGATTATGAATAATTGTTTAACTGTGTCCAAAGGCACACAATGTGTAGTGTAGATTCTTGCTTGTGTAGAAAGGGCACTATTCACACATGTCGGTACAATTATCCATGGAGTCTTTCTGATGAATCAATATTGTTCATACATCATCAAGGAAGACAAAAATATGACCCGACAAGAAATTATGATAGGATCAATGTACATAACACTGTCCTTCTAATAATGTGGCACACAAATGTTGATTGCCAACTAGTGCTTTCTTAGTATGTTGTCCTGAAATATATTGCTAGGTATGGATCAAAAGAAGAGAAAAGGTATGAAAGTTATCATAATATGTTAACTAGAATTTAAAATTCTATTGCCTCTAAGGATCATGCTTTATGTGCTCACAAAAGGTTTATTGTAGAAAGAATTGTTGACTATGATACTGGAGCACAAGAAACATGGCATATTTTTCTTAAACTACCTCATGTTGTCTATAATCAAAAATGTGTTTCCTTAAATGTTGGAGGAACGGTTTTCAGGAAAATATCAAGGGATGGCATGCAATGTTCATATGAGAATACCTTTGCTCAACATGATCAGAGGAGGCTCTTTTTCCATGAACATATATCTTTGATAGAAACAACAAGATCTTTGACATTTGATAGCTAGCATAAAAAATATCCTTGGAAGCCTAGAGATGCTCATGATATTGTTTGGATTTGGCCACAATTTTATTCTATTCCTAGTGAGGGTTCAAACTAATTTGAAACCTTTTGTTGGACAAAATAGCTCTTGTACAATCCATTTCATGACATTAGTGAGGAGATTCATATTTTAGATGAAATTGTTGTTGAAAATTGGAGGAATTTCTGATATCGAGCATGACATGTTGATCGAAATCCATCAATTATCGACAATATTGAAGATGGAGAAGATGGTGATTTTGCTAACCAAGAAATGAATCTTGAAGATAATTTCCAAGAATGGAAACTTTTTTGTCACTTGGTTCCACCAATTAATGTGAATGTTTCTGATCTTCACACCCTTGGTCAAAAGGATTTTGATATATCATTTGATTGGAAAAGTACAACTATTTCTGATTATGTGGTTGAAGAAGATATTCATTTTATAACGAATGGACTATCAAGGGGTGATATTGCTGACCTTTCAATTAGAGCATTTGCATCTCCAAATTCATTGGCATAAAAATAATGACTTGCTTTTGAAATAGTTTTAAGGAATTTTGCTGAGTATGATATTCATGAAGCTATTCTTATGATTTTTCACGACACTGCATGCACTGGCAAGTAATTCCTTATGTAATATCCCTATTTTTATTCTTTTATTTAGATAGTTAATAATTCTAAATTTTCAATGGAACTAAATGAAAACTATATGTGGACATATTTTTTTTGAATTAAATAAATGTGAAAATTAGTTATTGTGTAGATACTAGAGTAAATTGGAGACCAAAATTTCAAATCCATGAGGATGAATAAGATCCTAATCCTTTCCCAAAATTCTCCAAAAATCCTTGGAGAAAAATAAAATAAAATAAAAATATTAGGTGGGAGATAAAATCTAATAAATACCTCAGTAAAGTGGAACGTTACAGAGAAGAGGTGAAAATAAAACTAGAAAGAGGAAAAAGCTAGTTTTAAAGAGCTTTTGTGGGGAGAAAAGTAAAGCCTAGGATAAGGGAAAACAACATTCCAAATTAACTAGATGTAGTTATGGAAATATGCTGAGGGAAAGAAAGCTTAAATAAGATATTCCTAGGTAGACAAAAGGTTGTCTACATTGTGGATGAATTGGTCTCTTCTTAGGGGGAGCTATGGATTAAGCTCAATGTTGGGTGGAAAATAGTCTTTACCAGTTTTGGTACGCACATTCTGTTAAATTTTGTCTCATGATTTCTGTTATCTTTATGATATTCTGATGTAGTCAGATATGGTTAAGTTCTATGTTATAGTTAAAATATTTATACCTTTAACTATAAACTAATTTTAACAGTCAGTTGTGTTTAGAAAAAAGTAGTTTTCATATGTATTTAATAGAATTGAAAATATAGATGGTATAGTTAATTATTCTGTATAATTACATAGAATGAAATAAATATTATGACCAACATAGAAAATCTCTAAACCCTGAGGAAATGGCTAAATTTTTTGTTGGGTCCTTGTTATAAATTTTATTATAGACCTGGAGAACACATATATCAATTATCATCATAACTGTAAATAAGGTTAAATACAGAGAGATTTGAATAAAACATAGTTTAGTTATGTAAACATATAAGAGAATTATGTATATATAGCTAAGAGATGAGCTGCAACTATAATCATGAATCTATAAATATGCAAAATAAATAGATTCTTCAGATTTAAAATACATAATTCATATTCTATGTCCAGTCATACATATAGAGACAGATATGTATTGAAAAGAATATGTCTAAAATTTATATAGTAGTTCTGAATATATGAACTCCCTATTATAGAGGTGAATATAAACATAGTACACTTCAGTTAAAAACCTTAATTTCAACAATTATTTACATCTTGAATGAAATTCATCCACTTAAACTACAAAGCATAGAGTTTAAATTGGTAAAAATCATATTATATAGATAGCTGGAATCTATATACCTGGATGACTTACCTCAAAGAAGACGAAACATGTCATCAAATATTCTAATTGTAATTGGAAGTAACTGCAGTGGAATTATAGGAAATAGAAGTTACCTGTACAGAAACACATATAGATGTGTTAAAATAGTACTAAGTAGAAATAGAAGAATTTGAAAAGCATAGAAAATATGTATAAGAAATAATAATTGAAATTATACATGTATAAGGAAAATGAACGATTTGCATTCCTACTGCACAGGACAATAGTAATATATTTTGTTTAGAAAATTAAAAGATTTGAAGGAATGTGAATAATGAAAATTAATGAAGTACAAAGATGATAAATTAGTTACCTATGATGAGTAGTATAACCTGGTACAAGGTATTGGGGAAGAATTGCGGAATTTATGTGAATATGGAAAAATATGTTTTTTCCAGAATCTGAGTATAAAAAGAAAAATTTATTTTGAGATTTAATAAGAATGAAATTAAAAACATAATAACATATTTTTATACAAAATTAGGATCTGCATTATCAAATTTACTGGACTCTGTAAATTTTATAACAGTGAAAAATATAATTTCAGAGCATTCTTATATCAATACTAAAATTGGGAAAATTCACCAATACAATTCCCAAGTAAAATTGATCTACATATACCTGACGAAGCCATCAAAAAGCTATACATTGAGTTAAAAGTATGGCAAGTTGAGAAGATAAATATTGTTGTACAAACATTACATACATAGAAATTTAGCTAAATTGGAAAATAATTAAAAGAATTACAATAAGCCTCTATTAAATCGATCTGTGTTGTGTAACCAGCTCCAAAAATATAAGAAAAAGATATCAACGCCTTAGAAATAAGCCACTTAGAGGGGGAAACCTTCAATACATTACATAAATGAAAAATTCTTGGATGATACAATTTACAAAACCTCCTTTCTATATATAGGAGTCCATGGGGCCATAATGTAATCCTAGTGTGCCACAATGTAATCCTAGCTGACCTAACAATAATAATTTAAGGGCACAATAATAACAAAATGGGGGTTACAAGGGTACAATAATAACAATAAGGGGGTTACACTAACAACAATAAGGGACTATACTAGTAATATAAGGACCTAACATGCCCCTCTCCTTCAAAAAAAGTGTTGTCCTCAACGCTTGAGTAGCTCTGGGTGTTTTTGTATAAAATTCTCATCCTCCCATGTAGAATCTTCAGTGGGTAAGTTCTTCCACTTGATGAGATACTCTGAAATTGATCGATTCCGTAGCTGTCGAGTTCTTGTTTCCATGACCGCTTCAGGTTCCAATATGATTTTTCCTTCCTCATCAAGTTCTGGCAATATTGTTTGAAATGGAAGATTTTCACCTATAACCTTCTTTAAGCATGAAACATGGAAAACTGGATGTACTCGCGAAGAAGCAGGAAGCTCCAATTTGTAAGCCATAGAACCAATCTTTTGCAACACCTTGTAAGGACCATAGTACTTTGGTGATAATTTATTATCCTTCTTAGCTTGCTTGAGGGACATTTGTTTGTATGGTTGTAGCCGTAAAAGTACCCAATCTCCTACATCAAAACTTCTCTCGCTGTGATGTTGATCTGCCTGTTGTTTCATTCGATTTTGTGCCAAATTCAGGTTATCCTTTAAGAGTTGGAGAACTTCTTGCTGATGCTCGATGTGATCTTCCACTGCTTGAACCTTCGAATTTTCCTTAAAGATGATGTGATGGATGGTGGATGATATCCATAAAGTGCCATAAATGGGGTCATTTTTGCTGCAGTATGGAAGGAAGTGTTATACCACCATTCAGCGAGAGGTAACCACTTGACCCATTGTGTTTGTTTATCAGATACAAAACAGTGAAGATATCCTTCCAAACATTTATTTACTATCTCAGTTTGACCATCAGATTGAGGATGATAAGATGAGCTATGAGCTAATTGAGTACCCAAACAAGAAAATAACTCCGTCCAAAAATTTTCCGTAAAAATGGGATCTCTATCGCTCACAATAACCCTTGGGCTTCCATGTAGCTTTTGAATTCTGTCCACAAATGTAGTAGCAACTGTACTTGCTTTAAATGGATGAGATAATGCACAAAAGTGTGCATACTTGGTAAGTCTATCAACTACCACCATGATGACATTCTTGCCTTCTGACTTCGGTAAACCTGTGATAAAATCCATTGAAATATCCTCCCAACGTTGACTTGGAATGGATAAAGGTTGTAGAAGTCCCGGGGTCTTAATTGTCTCCACTTTATTCTGCTGGCAAACCAAACATTCCGCTACAAAATTTTGAATATCAGATTTAAGGCCATCCCAAAAAAATTCTTTCTTCACCCTATGGTAAGTTTTTAAAAATCCCGAGTGTCCTCCTAAAGGAGAAGTGTGCAATTCCAGAAGAATCTTTTGTTTTAGTTGAGAATTCTTACAAAGACATAAGCGATCTTTGTACCATAAGGAATCATTTTTCCAACTAAATGTATCAGATGTACTAGGATCTTGCTGCAACTTTTGAATGAGTGTCCACACATCTTTGTCCTTCTTCCATTCATCTCTTGCTTTGGTTATCCAATCTAGTTGGATAATAGAAATGGCACAAAGCAATGCTTCCACCTCTTCATTCTTTCTTGAGAGTGCATCTGCAACAACATTAAGCTTTCCTTTTTTGTAGATTATTTCAAAGTCATAACCCAACATCCTTGTGACCCATTTTTGCTGCTCTTCTGAAGATAGTCTTTGTTCCAAAAAGTGTTTAAGACTATCATGATCAGTTTTTACCTTGAAGTGTCTTCCCATTAGGTAAGTTCGCTATTTCTTTAGTGCATGCAGTATTGCTAACATTTCCTTCTCATAAATAGGTTTCTGTAAATACTTTCCTTTGATTGGACGACTTTCAAAAGCAATGGGTCTTCCTTCCTGCATTAAAACTGCACCAATTCCATTTCCTGAGGCATCACATTCCACAACAAAGGTTTTTGTGAAGTCTGGCGTAGCTAAGACCGGTGCTAGGCACATTGCCTCTTTAAGATGTTCAAAGGCCTTAGTTGCTTCAGGAGTACATGAAAATGCATCTTTCTTCAATAATGTTGTTAGAGGTGCTGCTATTCTCCCATAATTCTTAACAAACTTGCGATAATACCCTGTTAACCCGAGAAATCCTCGCAACTTCTTTATGGTTGTGGGGACTTTCCATTCCTTAATGGCTTTAATTTTGTTAGGGTCTACTTTAACACCCTCGTGAGATATAATATGACCCACATATTCCACCTCTTGTAATCCAAAGAAACATTTGGATTTTTTTTCATATAATTGTTTCTCGTGCAATAGTTTGAGCACCCTGTCAACATGTTCAACATGATCCTTAAAAGACTTGATGTAGATTAGTATATCATCAAAAAATACTAGCACAAATTTTCTAAGGAAGGGTTTGAAAATGGAATTCATCAACCCTTGAAATGTAGAAGGTGCATTGGTAAGGCAAAAAGGCATGACCAAAAATTCATAATGACCCTCATGAGTTTGAAATGTTGTTTTCAGAATATCTTCAGTCTTCATTCTAATTTGATGATATCCTCAATGAAGATCCAACTTGGTAAAATAAATTGCTCCATGTAATTCATCCAATAATTCATCAATCACAGGAATGGGAAATTTGTCTTTAATGGTGAGCTTATTGAGCTCCCTATAATCCAGACACATTCGCCATGATCCATCCTTCTTGTGTACGAATACTACAGGAGCAGAGAAAGAACTTTGACTAGGTTGAATTATACCCGCCTCTAACATTTCTGCAATCATACGTTCAATTTATCTCTTTTGGACGTAAGGATATCTATAAGGCCTGATGTTTGGAGGAACACTTCCTGGAATCAAATGAATAGCATGATCATGATCACGAATAGGTGGGAGTCCTTTGGGAGTTTCAAACACCTTGGAATGATTGTCTAAGACTTGTTGGAGATCTGCCGAAATAGATGATTTTGATGTCGGAACGTCTAGTGAGCATAATTGTGCAATTACGCCTCGTTGTTCTTTCTTTAGAAGCTTTGTCATGACATTAGAGCTTATTATCCTTCCCGGCTTCCCTTCAATACCCCGTAATTCGACTTCCTTTCCTTCTGAAAAAAATTTCAAGAAAAGTTCTTGAAAAATTAAAAGCTACCGTCCCCAAAGATTGTAACCATTGTACTCCTTGTACAACTTCAGCACCTCCCATAGGAATGGAAAGCATTGGACTATTCAATACATATTCCCCCATGGTTAGCTTGATATTATGGCATTTTCTAGAGCAATTTATAGTTCCTCCATTTGCAACCATCACTTGACATTCTGGTGCTGGGTATAGGAAACAATTTAATTCCTTGGCTACCTTACAATGAATAAAATTATGGGTGCTACCCGAATCAATCAACACTATTACCCTTTTCTTCTTGATCTGTCCTACTATCTTGAGAGTTTTAGGAGTGGTAATTCTAGCCAGTGCATTACATGATATGGTCGGATTCATTTCTTCCTCTTCTATGGCTGGTTCCTGGTGTATATCCTCTTCTTTTTCATTTTCTTCTTCTTATTCACAATCTATGTAAAATAATTTCTTTTCAGCACACTTATGACCTTTAGTGTATTTGCTATCACAACTGTAGCAAAGCCCTTTTGCTCTTTTTTCTTCCAATTGTTGTGGTGTCAACCTTGTAGGTTGTGGAAATCTAGTCGTAGCAACACTTCCTTCTTTATAGAATTGAGTGGTAGGCTTCCTTGTCACCATAATTTTACATTCAACTTTTCTTGCCAACCTGAATGCCTTCTCCAATGAATCAGGTTCCAAAACGCGAACTTCATGTTGGATGTTATCCTTTAAAGTGCCTATGAAGAGATCAATCCCGTGTTCCTCTGGAATATCAGTTACCCTTATATTCAATTTTTCGAAGTCCTCAATGTGCTGCCCCACTAAACCCTTTTGTTTGAGATTTATCAATTGGCTAAAGAAGGTGTTGCTCTTTGTATCCTCATAATGTGCTATCATTTTCTCCGTAAAAATTGACCAAGTGACAATTTTTTTACGGGAGCAAAGCCATCGATACCATACAAATGTATTTTGTTCTAAATGTAAAGTTGCAATGCGTACCTTTTGTGTGTTTTGCACGCTATGGAGATCAAAATATTGCTCCATCTGTAGTATCCATGTTACAGGATCCTTTCCATCAAACTTCCTCATATCCATCTTTGGAATATGGTGGTTCTTCCCACCAACATTAGAGTTTATGAAATCACAATTAACATTTATTTTGTTCTCATCATGAGGTTCTTCTAATATCTTTTCACCATTAGGAAACCTTTCTTGTATCAAATTTGTCAAACCTTCCATGTTTGATTTTAGAAAATTCTTCATGTTTTCCATTTTGTCATCGATCTTAGCTTCCATGTCATCCATCTTAGATTCCATGCCAGCCTCCATGACATCCATCTTAGCTTCCACGCCATCCATATTAGCTTGCACGCCATCCATCTTAGCTTCCACGCCTTTCTTCAAACCGTCCATCTTCACTTCCACGCCATCCATCTTAGCTTCCATGCCTTTCTTCAAACCATCCAACTTCACTTCCACGCCTTTCTTCAAAACTTCCATTTCATTTTTTGTTGCTCTTTGCGAGAGTGAAATTTGTTGCACTTTCTCTTGTAATTTTGATAGATCATGTTGCAATTATTCATCTTCATGAGGCATGGTAGAGCCGTCTGAAGGCTTAATGGGTGTTGAATTCTTTTTAGGCGCCATTTTAGAATCCAATATTGATACCTATTCTTTTACTTGCTTTGAGGAGCTCGATATTGAAATTGAATTATCTCTGTAATTGAAAATCTTCAATATCTGAAATTCAGCCCTGTAGTATCCCTATGAAGCTTCTTTCAAATTCCACAGGTCTGATCTAATTTGGATTCCCCAAGAAAAACTTGTGTCCAATCTCCCACAATGACCTAATTCTGGACTGGTTCGGTAGAGAAAACCTGTAGGACCTGCCACGTGTCACTGTTTCATCCTTTATCTCTGAAACTAATAGCCAAGAAATTACAGTCCGTGTACTTGCAACCACATTTTACAGCACTCAAATCCACTGCCCAGAGAGAGAGTTATTGAACTTTTCCCACGATCACCTCTTTGAGATGAAATTCAAGAGCCTGAAAAAGCACTACCTTCCACAGATCATATCTCCAAAAATATTAAAAACCAAGATCTGAAATTTTTTGACGCATTTCCTCAGGATTTTCTCTTCACACCATACGAATTTCAGATTCTGAACCTTCGTAGAAAAAAAATTATAGCGACAATTCCACGATGACCTGTTTAGGAGCTTGGAAAAAGACCTATCTTCCACAGATGATATCTCCGAAATTATTGTGAACCAAGCTTTGAAATTGTTATAAAATATTCCTCAGGATTTCAGCTTCGCACCCTAAAAATTTCAGCTTCTGAAACTTCGTAGAAACAAAGTTATAGCGCAAATGCCACGATGACCTATTTGGAGCAGCGAAACCCTAGAATCCCAAGCTCTGATACCAAATGTTGTGTAACCAGCTCCAAAAATAGAAGAAAAAGATATCAACGCCTTAGAAATAAGCCACTTCGAGGGGGAAACCTCCAATACATTACATAAATGAACAATTCTTGGATGATACAATTTACAAAACCTCCTTTCTATATTTAGGAGTCCATGGGGCCATAATGTAATCCTAGTGGGCCACAATGTAATCCTAGCCGACCTAACAATAATAATTTAAGGGCACAATAATAACAAAATGGGGGTTACAAGGGTACAATAATAACAATAAGGGGGTTACACTAACAATAAGTGACTATATTAGTAATATAGGGACCTAACAATCTGGAGTTAAACAAAGTTCAACTTCGGAAACACTTGATGATACATAGAGGATATGACTATAATTAAATTAAAAACTTCTAAATTTTAAGGAGAGTATTTTGAATAGAGATTGAAATATAGTAATAATTTGAACCATAATCCTCTATATCATTGCAATCATAATTCTAAATTATAAAGGCATAAAAATTTTAATATGGGATTTAAAATTTGATTCAGTACAAAGACACTGGAAATTAAAAAAAATTATTATCATAAATTGATACAACGATTTTAAGGATAATTAGACACAGTTAAAGAAAAAATGATATATAGTGAACAAATTTTTTTTATATAGTTAACAAAATCAATGCAGTGAGTAACAAACTTAAAATGTGGAGAAATGTATACTCTTTAATTGTAAGAGGAGCCAAATTTTCTCTATTAAAAATCCATAGATAAAATGATAGTCTCTAAATTAACCCCAATTTAATAAAAAAAGAAATAAGAAATGCATGGTATAATTCGTAATAGCATAGTCACAAAGAATAACAATTTATCATTGGGAAAGACCAATAGATTTGGGGAAAAACATGTTCTAACATTCGTTTTTATTTTTAAATGAAGGTACAAAAATCTTTGAATCAAAGGTTATACAAATAGTTGCAAAACTCAAAGGTGGAAACCCTACCAAATTTCCCAACGCTCGGATGTGCAGAGACACAACGTAAGCAAGGAAGAATCTAACATTCATTTTTCCAAAAGAAAAATACTAAGAACCAAACTCAATTTCATGGGTAATTTTAGTGAGATTCCAGAATCTACAATGCAGAGGAAAATGAAATTAGAATCAGTAATAAAATACCAAAAATGACATTTAAGCCATTATGTGAATAAAGAGTAGCAAAACGGTGGAAAATAAATAAATTTGGAGACTATACGAATTACATAAAAAAATAGTGAGCATAGGTGTAATTCCAAGGAGGAATTGCATTCATATTTGCATGCTTCTCCCTATTGAGAATAGGAGAAATGCCAAAAATTATAGGAGAGAGCTCTCTGTTAAATTTGACACAAATGAAAAAATGATAGAAACAAAACCATAACCTTAGCCATAGTAACTTTGAATTGGAGGGAATATGAATCAATCTGCAACATTGAAAATGAAATAGATCAAAACTATAGTTGGCTCAATCGTAAACAAGCCCTTGTGATTTTCTACTGCAGGAGGTACCAAAAATTTAATGTGTGGGAAAATTGAAACGATAAGGAATCAATGAGTTATATCTGTTCTGTCATTTGAGGTTAATGAAATCACATATTATCCATCCCTATATTAGGATTAAGGTCTGTAATATGGATATGTCATTCAATATGGAATTACGTTTATATATTGTAACAACTCCACTTGCTAATTTTTTTCTCTAATTAGAGCATAACTACTGACTTTGCGAAGTCTATCATTCCCCTTTGAAAAATTATATTCTTATATTTTCATCATTGTTTCGTCAATTTTTTGATGAACTTGTTTTTATCTTCATGCTTATATGGATTACAAAATTTCAAATTCTCTTGATTTCGTTCTATCCTCATTATCCCCGTACGATTTAGGTTTGTCTTATCCTTTCTATAATCTTAATTATACATACTGCTGTAATATGAATCCCTCAATATTAGATTACATTTATCTATCCTATATACTCAATCACTTCCCCCTCATGTATTTCTAAATCAATACCCTTAGGTTCATGCTTTAAAAGGGACTTTAGTTTATCTAAAGGAATTCCCTTCCGTATTTTAGTAGACTCTTCTTCCTTATGAACTTTAGAAAATTTTCCCATTTTAATATATGATAGGAATAGTTTCTCTAACTCCTCTTATTATCGTCAACTTTATAATCTATAGCACCTTTAGGCCCTCATTTCAAGATTTCATTTAAAGCATATAATATACTTTATATTTCATAATTCGTAATAGAATCCACTATTACCCTACAATGTCATTGAATAAATATTCCCTTTCAGTTACATAGTGTAATATTACTAATGTCCACCTTAAGTTAATATAACTCACCCATCCACATTTATAATGCTAGACTTGTAACATAGTACACTATTTCTACGAATACCTATGAATTATCACTACTATAGTTGGAACTTACCGTAAGGGTTTAAGTATTATATTATAATATAACCACATTTTCTCTTCCACCATTAATACTTGTTGGTCATCCAATTCATTGTTTTCAAAAGTAACACTTTAGCTATACGTGATATAATGAAGGTTACGTATGTCACTTTGCAGGTCAAGGGTCACCTTAATACTCTCCACTGTAAAGACTTTGGTTAGATTGAATTTCCAGGTTGACATTACCATTGACACTAATATCACGTGACATACTAAATTTGTTTCTTTACCCATCATATATTAAGTTTATAGAGATATTATACCGAAATCTGGGATTTGACTTTAACTTTTCATAGCTATATTAGTACCTCAAATCGAGCCTCGGGACTTTATCACTATTTTAGTACGTTTATTTCAATGTTATCACTCAACTTATCTACCTTCCTCCTCACTTTCTCCTCCACGTGGATGGTATGGATTGAGTCGTATGCCCTAGAGCATTTTTCACACAAAGTAACCCTAACTAGTTTCAATTCCTTTGGTAATTTCTCGTGTGCGTTCCTACAACTCGACTTGCCCACACAGTCAATTTTTCTTCTATTGCCGCAAGTTGCGTTGAGTTGATTTTACCTCCAGGATTACGATGCTCTGCTATTACCTTCATGCCGAAATACTATATCTCATCAAGGTCAATGGTTTTCTTATTTTGAAATTACAAGTACCCTTTCAATTTTTTCTTGACTGTAATTTATTTACCTTTTTCAATTTTATTCCCAGTTTATTTTTCTAGGATACTAATTCCATCCTTGTTAATTTCATATTTAATGGAAATATTTGAGGATTTTGATTTCTCGACGTTCCACATTCTACAGGTAAAAAAATTGGGTTTATTTTGAACTTTGTTTTCTCATATTTCCTTTCTTATGGTGTCAAGGAATTTGAATTTTCCTTGTAGGTTAATGAAAGTCGTAGGAGGTTCTACCACTACTTGTTGACACTGATCCACATGTAAGAGAAATTTTCGAAAGTAAATGTGTTTCCTTAAACCCCTTCCCGTAGTTGGTTTGACTTACATCTAAAGCACCTATCATCGTTTTCCTCTACGTCAATCACATTTATTAAAGTCTACATTCGGGCACTGGTAAGAGTTTCACAAATTCAACCTACGTTATCTAACTTTGGATGCTTTCACTATTATCTTCCTCAAAATTTATACATCTCTGCATCGTCTATTGTTTCGTCCTTCATAAATATTTCATTTTGTATCGAAAATAGTATTGGTTTCTATACCATAATAGTTTAAGCTTTTTATTTCTTTTATTTGAAATCTATTTTAACATGGTTGAGAAATTTCGAGTAGATAAAACTCACGACATTTTCATTTCAAGTTATGTTCTTTATCATTTCTATCACTTTATTGTTTTACCTTGAATCCATCTTGGACCTTGAAGTACGCTAATATATTATACATTGTAACTCTTATACTGTTCAGATACATCGCTGTCTCTAGCATTTGACCGTCGGTCTTATCACATATTTTAGAAATTACCATTTAGGTATTTACTCAGAATTCCTGTCAGGTTTGAGCTAGCTCCAATTTTTCCCTTTCTGATTTATGTTACTCATCCTTTAAGGTTGATAATTTTGGAATAGCACTTGGGTCTGTATTTTCCCACCTTTTTCTTACAGTACATATTTGTAAGGTTATTTATTTGTTTCTTAAACAAATCTATAGCATTGTACTTAAACTAGACCCCTTTTCTATTTTTATAAACTTTAGTTTCATAGTATAATGTCTACGATATGATGTGAAATTTATTTTATTCCTACTTGTGCAGGAATACAAATGGGTTTTGCATTATCTCAGAATAGAGTTAAACCTCGGCTGCCACCATTTCCAGGTTATCATTCTCTCTTCTCTTTATCAATCTATTTCTTACTGTTTTATTTTTATATTCTAAATTTTAATTTGTTTTCCAAATATTTTTATAGGCATATTTATTGTACTACTCCACTCTATCTATAAAGGTAATAATTAGATGTAAATCATCAATATTCCTTCCTTCAATATTGACAAATTTAATGAATTTAAGAATATTCATTAGTATTTGTTTGTATACAGGTACTTTCTTACCTTTCTGTTTTCTTATACCATATTATTATCCATATATATGTCATCCAGTGAAAATTTGATTCAAACTTCGTTGTACAGGTTGGTCCAGAAATATTTCAGGACTTCCCTTAATAGAACATATGAACTATTTTCCCAAATATTGTATAATTTTTATTTCGTGGGACTAAATCCAAAATCTATATAATTTATTGGAATGAAATACTTGAAAGATTTTATATATACATATAAGTCTCCTGACTTACTTTTGTTCAGTATAATCCACTATATTTAATTTCCAGAAATGAAATTATTTCAAATTTTCAGAATATATTATGTTTTGGGTTACCTTCATTCCCTTTTGATATAATATTAGGATTTGTGTATAAATTAAGAATTATTCAAGTTATATTACAACAGAAATTAGAATTTACTTTCCTATATTCTTATTTGGTAAAAGTACAAAGTTTCATGTTTTTGTATCATTTCATTTGCAGGTTATCATAATTACTTGGGTAATATCATTGTACCTACTCCTATATTTTCTTTTTGCAGGCATACTTTAATATTTTATTCCTAACCTTGGATTTAAACCTATTTCAAGGTTTTATACATTTTGAGAATTGGTACCATTCATAAACCTATCTGTGCAACGGTATAGAACTCCACTATATTTATTATAGTAGGGTTTTGTTAAATGCACATATCTAAACACTTTACAATTAACAGAAAAGTATCCTACTACATATTTACACCAAATATAATCATTCACATCTCTTGCTAAAATTTTCATTTGCACTAGCAACTTCAGCATAATGGCACAAAATTTTAGAGACAATTAAGTCACTTGTGCATACCAATTATGGTAGAATATTTTCCACCAAACCTTTGATCTCTATCTCCATAGCTCCCCCCGAGCAGAGATATTTTCCTCCTCGGTGTAGAAAACCTCTTGTCTACCCAGGAATGGCTTATTTAAGCCCTCTTTCCCATCAACTCATTTCCATAATTGCGTCCACTTAATCAGGATGTCATTTTACTTTTTGCCTAGGATTTCCTTTTGTTTTTTCCACAAAAGTAGTTTAAAGCTATCTTTTTCATCTTTCTAGTTTTATTCCCCCTCTTCCTAGTAAATTTCCTCCTTGATAGGGTATCTTTTTATATTTTTATCTCCAATCTAAAAATTATTATTTAATTTACTTTCTCCAAGGATTTTTAGAGGACTAGGAATGTGTTTGGAACTATATCCATCCTCATGGACATGGATTCATGATCTCTAATTATACTCTACTATTTTTACAATTAATTCTATTTCCATTTTATTAAATTCAATTAATAAAATATGTCCACAATAATTGTTTTCCCTTGGGTTCACTTGACCCTTAGAGTTTTTTTACTGCCAAAAATAAAAGAAGAAAATTAGGGTTATTACATGTTCCCCCTCTAAAATAGAACATCGTCCTCGGTGTTGCCAATTATTTTGTGATTTATCAACCATGGAAAAAGAAACCTCCATCATCTCATATTCTTGCTTGAATAAGTTTCCTTAGAGTACAAGTGCATTCACCATACCTTTACTCTGCTTACTGCTATACTGTGGATCTTGTTTCTTCCTACTTAAGTATAAGAATTATATTGGGAAAAAATTTTAATTCCTATTTCCACTTGTTCACAGTTCACATCAATTCACATGAGTAGTATCACCTATATACAATTATAATAATGAATCATGATAATACTCTAAACCTTGATAGTTCTCAGTGGAGTCATTTTGTAGCAAGGCTCATAATGGTTCATAGTAGTATAGTGGTAAATTAGCATAAACACTATCATTCAATGTACTCTTGTGAGGCTTACTCCTCAAGTACGCATGACTACCTTCTGAAATTATTTGTGATTCCTTTTCCCTTCTAGATGTCTTCTCACATGTAATTCATCCGATTGGAGTGTAGCATTTCCTGTTACACTTATCTTCACAAAAAACCTCTTAATTAGAAGCTTACTAATTTGTATTAAAACAAGTGTGTCATATGCAGCTTCCCCCCTTAAGGATTTTTCCATTTTTCTATTTCATACCTGCACAATATGTATTTAATATTTGATTGATTCTTTCAATCTATTCCACTGGTGACAAACAGTACTCAAGTTCAACTTGATACTCTCTTTTTTCTGTAACACAGTTTTCAAAGTCCAATTGAAATTATCTTTGTCAAAATTTTCAGATATAATCCATATTGGAACTTCATATTAGTTAAAAATTTCTATCTTGGACACATCGACTACTTTTACGAGTGTCTAGTTCTAGGTCAACCAATTTTAAAATTTACTGAAACAACTTCCTAGTTTCTACAATAGGGATAGAATCCAATAATATTGTTCGATACTTATGTTTCATTATTACTTAGTAACCCTTTGGACTACAAAATCTACTACTCATTTCCCATACCAGGCCAAAACATGTTCCGTTTAGATCCTAAATTCAATTTAAATCACCAGTATGTCCTGTATACACAAATTTATGATATTCATCTTAAATTTTTATTTTAATGAGATCACATTGATAATGTGCAATCTGTTTTTATAACAATTTGTCCCTCCTGATTTGGAGTATATCCCAATATCTCAGTATTCTGCAATTTTTCTTGTAAATTTTTTTCATGTTTAATGCTTGAATCCTTACTACTTGTATCCATCCTTCATGATCAAAGTTTGCATTACTCCAATATTATTCAAATTTGGAGAAACATTCCCCCTCAAAACATCTAAACTCTTATTTTATTTTCCTTTTTCATGTTTGATTTTTTTTTTCAAACCCATTAAGGAAAGACAGACACCTAGTTTTCATATCATTTTTCATGCTGTTGAAAAATTTATACTTCAGAATTATGTGTTCTAGTATCAAAACACATTCTTACCTTACAGATAATGCATCCACTTCCTGAAGCATGCATTTCCTCAACTAACTCTAAGGCATACCCAGTGTAATTTTGTTCATTTTTCTTAATTTTTATTGATTCATATGCCATGACTGAGTTTTTGTTGTAATAATTCTACTTCTAATCCTTATACCCAATCCTCTGTACGACTACAATTTATTAGATTGGGCCAGAAATCTTAAAAACAGGAGTAGTTGTTAGTTTAAGTTTTTAATTGTTCAAACTATATTGACCTTTTTCAGTCCATTCAATTTTCACTCCTTTCTTCTATATAGAGGTAATAGGATAGGCTAAGAATAAAATATTTCTACCAATCTCCTATAGTATTTCTTAGTACCCATGATTGATATTATGGCTGAAACATCACTAGGTACTGACCAATCCATAATAACTTACGTCTTCTCTCAGTCAACTACTCATCCTTTTTCTAAATTTACAGGACCCAAGTACTGAATTTTATCTTTATAAAATTCATTTTTTTCTAAGTTTGGCATATAATTTATGTTCTCTTAGTGTTGGCAGAATTGTAGAACAATGATGAGCTATTTTATGTTATGTTTCATTTGAAACATAAAGGATCAAGACATTAATCAACCCAAAAAGTAGAATTACCTTTTCTTAGATTTTGTATCTTGTTCTAATTATAGCTTTACTTATGTCCTCTTCCTTCCTTCTAAGTTGATGATAGTCCGCCCTTGAATAAATTCATGAAAAGATAGTGGTTTCTCTCATTTTATCAATTACTGAGCAACTCCGGTATTCTTCATGGAGACCCACTTGGATGGATATATCTGCTATCTCGGAACTCGTGTAGTGGAATTTTTTTTAAATTTTCAACTATAGGATATTCATTCTATGTGTTATTCTATAGGCATGTGTAACTCCAGTTATTAATTCCATTGCGGAATTAAATTGAGGTAATTTAGATATTCTTTTTGGAAGCACTTATTTAATTTATCTAATTACTGTTCATGTTTCCACAGTTTCTTTTTCTATTTTCTATCCCAATTTCTGTACTTGTACATGATGTACTTGACAACCTTTCCTTGTTTTCCTTTTGAGTATTGTGCTAAATTTTGTCTAATGGACATTAGATGGGTTTTATGTTCACTTCCAATGGTTTTCCTTTAACATATATATAGTGAACTGTTTTACTAACCAATTCATTCCTATTAATACCTTATAGGAATATAAAGGTAAACCATTTAAATTTAACTCAGTTGTTTATACCCATTAGATTTATAGAAATATTGGTTAACTTATGTGTCACTTTTCTTTTAGCAGCTAGTTCATCAAATCAAGTTTCCTAAATTTTTTCTTTTTGATGTTAATTTGCACACAACTCATAAATAGAACCAGGTTTTTTAGTAGTCATACCTTTTTATTTTTTCAAATTTCTCCAGCCTCTTCTTTCCTACAAACAGGTTTTATACTTCTATTGATAGAATGTCTTAAATTTGCAATATGTTTCGTATTCCACTACATTTTTTTTTCTTCTGCATTTGCAAGACTTTTGTTCATGTCTTGTTTCCCATGGTTACTATCCTAACCATGGTTGTCTGCATTTTTGTCGACAATTTTTTTTAATTATTTGTAAATCTCTTGTCAAGTTCTGTTTCTAGAAGTATTAAATCAAGGATAATTGGTTCAGAATTTCTACCTTCCATTTTATCATCGTTACTTCTATTCTTCAGATATATATTTGAACCTTGAGGGAGAGTCTTTTGAATTAGTTTCCTTCCACTCCACACTTTTATCACTCTTGTTTCTACCTAACACAATTAACTTTATCCTGCAATTGGTAGATTTTAGATTTTTTTTTTCCACATTATTTAGTAAACCTGAAGGTATTTTCCTAAATTCAGGAGCCATGATTCCTCATCCTTCACCTAGTTCTTTTTACAATCATGTCTAGTTGATTTACCATTATCAAACAATTTTGAGTGGTTTCAGCTTCTGTTCTCTTTGTTCCAGGTCTTCACTTTAGTGACTAGACCTTGAGGTCACTTTCTCGGCCAAACTTTATTTCCCTTTTCTCACTTGCAACAATATTTCATTTCTTGTTCTGAACTAGAAAATTTCTTGTTGCATTTTCAGCATCATAATCAACAATGGAGCATTTTAATCTGGTGGATGTTCTGCTCCACCCATATCTACATACAACTCATCCTTGTCATTCATAGTTTCACCTGTACTTTCCTGGACTAATTCAAGATACACAGAAATGAAATTAGCGTAAAAATTTTCAAAATAAAATTTCAGCAGCCTAATCTTGATTTTTTTTTTTATCTGGTGTGAGGAGACATCTAGGCCTAGTGTTTCAAAATGAGCTCTGATACGATCTGTAGCAACTCCACTTGCCAATTTTTTTTTTCTAATTAGAGTATAACTAGTCACTTTGAAAACTCTATAATTTCTCTTTGACAAATTCTACTCTTATATTTTCATCACTATTTCATCAATTGTTTGACGAACTTATTTTTATCATCATGCTTATACAGATTAAAACATTTCCACTACCTCTTGATTTCGTCCTATCCTCATTATCCTTGTACAATTTAGGTTCGTCTTGTCCTTTCTATAACCTTAATTATACATACTGTTGTAATATGAATCCCTCAATATTACATTGCATCTATCTATCATATATACTCAATCACTTCCCCCTCATGTATTTATAAATCAATACCCTTAGATTCATGCTTTAAAAGTGACTTTAGTTTATCTAAAGGAATTCCCTTCCTTATTTTAGTAGACTCTACTTACTTTATGAACTTCAGAAATTATTCCAATTTTAATGTACGATAGGAATAGTTTCTCTAACTCCTCTTATTATTGTTAACATTATAATATATACCACCTTTAGGCCCTCATTTCAAGATTTCATTTAAATCTTATAATATACTTTACATTTGATAATTCGAATAATAGAATCCACTATTACCCTACAATGTCATTGAATGAATATTCCCTTTCAGTTACGTAGTGTAATATTATTACTGTCCACCTTAGGTTAATAGAACTCACCCATCCACATTTATAATTCTAGACTTGTAACATAGTACATTATTTCTATGAATACCTATGAATTACCACTACTATTGTTGGAACTTACCGTAAGGGTTTAAGTGTTACAATATAATATAACCACATTTTCACCTCCAACATTAATACTTGTTGCTTATCCCATTCATTATTGTCAAAGGTAACTATTTAACTATATGTGCTATAATGATGGTTATGTATGTCACTTCGCAAGTCATGGGTCACCTTAATACTCTCCACCGTAATGATTTTTGTTAGATTCAATTTCTAGGTTTCATTACCATTGGCACTACTGGAGCGCCACATCCTAAATTTATTTCTTTACCATTCATCTATTAAGTTTAGAGAGATCTTATACCGAAATTTGGGATTGCACATTAACTTTTCGCAGTTGGATTAGTACCTCAAATCCAGCCTTAGGATTTTATCACTATTTTAGTACATTTACTTTAATGCTATCACTAAAATTCTCTAGTTTCCTCCATAATTTATCCTCCATCTGGATTGTATGGATAGAGTCGTATGCCCTGGAGCATTTTTCCCATAATGTAACCCTAACTGGTTTCAATTCCTTTTCATTTTGGTAATTTTTGTTGTGCATTCCTACAATTTGTGGGCGCATTCCTGCAACTCAACTTGCCCATGTAGTCGATTTTTATTTTGTTGCTGGGAGTTACACCAAGGAGATTGACCTCCAAGATTATGATGCTCCATTGTTACCTTCGTGGTGAGAGACTCTGTCTCGGCAAGGTCAAATATTTTCTTATTTTGAAATTAGTAGTACCCTTTCAATTTTTTCTAGACTGTAATTCATTTACCTTTTTCGGTTTTATTCTTAGTTTATTTTTCTATGATACTAATGCCATCCTTATTAATTTCAGATTTAATGGAAATCTGTTGCGAAATCAGCTCCATAAATAGAATAAAAGAGATATAAACACCTTAAAAATAAGCCACTTCGAGGGGGAAACCTCCAATACATTACATGAATGAAAAATTCTTGGATGCAACAAATTACAAAACCTCATTTCTATATATAGGAGTCCATGGGGCCATAATGTAACCCTAGCCAACCTAACAATAATAATTTAAGGGCACAATAATAACAATATGGGGGTTACAGGGGTACGTATGTAATGAAGTTTATGACATATGTGGCCTATGTTAGTAATATGGGGACTAACCTTACTATCCTTTAAAAGTGTTGTGCTCGCTCTTGGTAACTCTGCAGGTGCTTCTGTGTATTACATCCTCATGTAGAATCTTTAGTGGGTAAGTTCTTCCACTTGATGAGATACTCTGAAATTGATCGATTCCGTAGTTGTCGAGTTCTTGTTTCCGTGACCGCTTCAGGTTCCAATATGATTTTTCCTTCCTCATCAAGTTTTGGCAATATTGTTTGAACTGGAAGATTTTAACCTATAACCTTCTTTAAGCATGAAACATGGAAAATTGGATGCACTCGTGAAGAAGCAGGAAGCTCCAATTTGTATGCCATAGTACCAATCTTTTGCAACACCTTGTAAGGACCATAGTACTTTGGCGATAATTTATTATCCTTCTTTGCTTGCTTGAGGGACATTTGTTTGTATGGTTGTAGGCGTAAAAATACCCAATCTCCTACATCAAAACTTCTCTCGCTACGATGTTGATCTGTCTGTTGTTTCATTCGATTTTGTGCCAAATTCAGGTTATCCTTTAAGAGTTGGAGAACTTCTTGCTGATGCTCGATGTGATCTTCCACTGCTTGAACCTTCGAATTTTCCCTTAAAGATGATGTGATGGATGGTGGGTGATATCCATAAAGTGCCATAAATGGGGTCATTTTTGCTGCAGTATGGAAGGAAGTGTTATACCACCATTCAGCGAGAGGTAACCACTTGACCCATTATGTTTTTTTATCAGATACAAAACAACGAAGATATCCTTCCAAAAATTTATTTACTATCTTAGTTTGACCATCAAATTGAGGATGATAAGATGAGCTATGAGCTAATTGAGTACCCAAACAAGAAAATAACTCCGTCCAAAAATTTCCAGTAAAAATGGGATCTCTGTCGCTCACAATAACCCTTGGGTTTCCATGTAGCTTTCGAATTGTGTCCATAAATGTAGTAGCAACTGTACTTGCTTTAAATGGATGAGATAATGCACAAAAGTGTGCATACTTGGTAAGTCTATCAACTACCACAATAATGACACTCTTTCCTTTGGACTTAGGTAAAACTGCGATAAAATCCATTGAAATCTCCTCCCAACGTTGACTTGGAATGGATAAAGGTTGTAGAAGACCCGGGGTCTTAATTGTCTCAACTTTATTCTGCTGGAAAACCAAACATTCTACCACAAAATTTTGATTATTATATTTAAGGCCATCCCAAAAAAATTATTTCTTCACCCTGTGGTAATTTTTTAAAAATCTTGAGTGTCCTCCTAAAGGAGAAGTGTGTAATTCCAAAATAATCTTTTGTTTTAGTTTGGAATTATTACAAAGATATAAACGATATTTGTACCATAAGGAATAATTTTTCCAACTAAATGTACCAGATTTACTAGGATCTTGCTTAAAATTTTGAACGAGTGTCCACACTTCTTCGTCCTTCTTTCATTGATCTCTTTCTTTAGTTATCCAATCTAGTTGGATAATTGAAATGGCACAAATCAATGCTTCCACATCTTCATTCTTTCTTGAGAGTGCATCTGCAACACCATTTAGCTTCCGTTTTTTGTAGATTATTTCAAAGTCATAACCCAACATCTTTGTGACATATTTTTGCTACTCTTCTGTAGATATTATTTGTTCCAAAAAGTGTTTAAGACTATCATGATCAAATTTTACCTTGAAGTGTCTTCCCATTAGGTAAGTTCACCATTTCTTTAGTGCATGTAGTATTGTTAACATTTTCTTCTGATAAATAGGTTTTTGTAAATACTTTCCTTTGATTGGACGACTTTCAAAAGCAATGGGCCTTCCTTCTTGTATTAAAACAACACCAATTCCATTTCCTGAGGCATTACATTACACAATAAAGGTTTTTGTGAAGTCTGGCGTAGCTATGACTAGTGCTAGGCACATTACCTCTTTAAGATGTTCAAAGGCCTTAGTTGCTTTATGAGTCCATGAAAATGCATCTTTCTTCAATAATGTTGTTAAAGGTGCTACTATTCTCCCGTAATTCTTAAAAAACTTGCCATAATACCCTATTAATCTGAGAAATCCTCACAACTTCTTAATGGTTGTGATGACTTTCCATTCCTTAATGGGTTTAATTTTGTTAGGGTCTACCTTAACACCCTCGTGGGATACAATATGACCCAAATATTCCACCTCTTGTAATCCAAAGAAACATTTGGATGTTTTTGCATATAATTGTTTCACCTGCAATAGTTTGAGCACCCTTTCAACATGTTGAACATGATCCTTCCAAGACCTGCTGTAGATTATTGTATCATCAAAAAATACTAGCACAAATTGTATAAGGGTTTGAAAATGGAATTCATCAACGCTTGAAATGTAGAAGGTGCATTGCTAAGGCCAAAAGGCATGACCAAAAATTCATAATGACCCTCATGAGTTCAAAATGTTTTTTTTAGAATATCTTCAATCTTTGTTCTAATTTGATGATATCCTGAACGAAGATCCAACTTGGTAAAATAATTTTCTCCATGTAATTCATCCAATAATTCATCAATCACAGGAATGAGAAATCTATCTTTAATGGTGAGCTTATTGAGCTCCCTATAATCCAGACACATGCGCCATGGTCCATCCTTCTTGTGTACCAATACTAAAGGAGCAGAGAAATAACTTTGACTAGGTTGAATTATACCTGCCGCTAACATTTCTGTAATCATACGTTCAATTTCGCTCTTTTGGACATAAGGATATCTATAAGGCCTGATGTTTGGAGGAAAACTTCTTGTAATCAAATGAATAGCATGATCATGATCATGAATAGGTGGGAGCCCTTTGGGAGTTTCAAACACCTTGGAATGATTGTCCAAGACATTTTGGAGATCTGTAAAAATAGATGATTTTGAGGTTGGAACTTCTAGTGAGCATAATTGTGCAATTACACCTCGTTGTTATTTATTTAGAAGCTTTGTCATGACATTAGAGCTTATTATCTTTATTTTCTCCTTTAGTACCATAATTAAACTTCCTATCCTTGAAAAAAATTCAAGAAAAGTTCTTGGAAGACAAAATAGTCTACAATGTGTAACCATTGTACTCCTAGTAGAACATCAGCACCTCCCATAGGAATGGAAAGCATTGGACTATTCAATACATATTCCCCCATGGTTAGCTTGATATTATGGCATTTTCTAGAGAAATTTATAGCTCCTCTATTTGCAACCATCACTTGACATTCTGGTGCTAGGTATAGGAAACAATTCAATTCCTTGGCTACTTTACAATGAATAAAATTATGGGTGCTACCTCAATCAATCAACGCTATTACCTTTTTCTTCTTGATATGTCCTTCTACCTTGAGAGTTTGAGGAGTGGTAATTCCTACCAATGCATTACATGATATGTTCGGAGTCATTTCTTCCTCTTCTAGGGCTGCTTCCTGGTGTATATCCTCTTCTTGTTCATTTTCTTATTCCTCTTCATAATCTACGTAAAAAAATTTCTTCTCAGCACACTTATGAACTTTAGTGTATTTTCTATCACAACTGTAGCAAAGTCATTTTGCTCTTTTTTCTTCCAATTGTTGTTGTGTGAACCTTGTAGGTTGTGGAAATCTACGAGTAGAAACACTTCCATCTTTAAAGAAGTGAGTGGTAGGCTTCCTTGTCGCCATAATTTTACATTCAATTTTTTTTGCCAACCTGAATGCCTTCTCCAATGAATCAGGTTCCCAAATGAAAAATTCATGTTGGATGTTATCCTTTAAAGTACCTATGAAGAGATCAATTCTGTGTTCCTCTAAAATATCAGTTACCCTGATATTTAATTTTTGGAAGTCCTCAATCTACTCTGCCACTAAACCCTTTTGTTTGAGATTTATCAATTGGCTAAAGAAGGTGTTGCTTTTTGTATCCTCATAATGTGCTATCATTTCCTCCAGAAAAATTTACTAGGTGACAATTTTTTTACGGGATCAAAGCCATCTATACCACACAAATGTATTTTGTTCTAAATGTAAAGTTTCAATGTGTACCTTTTGTGTGTTTTGCAGATTATTGAGATCAAAATATTGCTCCATATCTAGTATGCATGCTACGGGATCCTTACCATTAAAATTACTCATATCCATATTTGGAATATGGTGATTCTTTAATCCAACATTAGAGTTTATGAAATCATGATTAACATTTATTTTTTTCACATCATGATTTTCATCTACTGTCTTTTCGCTATTAGGAATCATTTCTTGTATCAACTTTAACAAACCTTCCTTCAAACCTTCCATGTCTTCCTTCAAACCTTCCATTTTTTCTTCTATACCATTCTTCAAACCATCCATCATTGCTTCCATGCCTTTCTTCAAACCATCCATCTTAGTTTCCTTGCTTTTCTTCAAAACATCCGTTTCATTTTTTGTTTCTCTTTGCAAGAGCGAATTTTAGTGCACTTTCTCTTGTAATTTTGATAGATCATGTTGAAAATCTTCATCTTTGTGAGTCATAGTGGAGTAATCTGAGGGCTAAATGGGTGTTTAATTCTTTTTAGAAGGAATTTTAGAACCCAATACTAATATTTATGCTCAATAGGCCTTTGGAATCACTTAAAACTGATTTTCCAAACAAGACTTACGCAATTTGAAAAAAAAATACACACCTTTTTCTTGATTTTGAGGAGCTCAATATTGAAACTGAATTATATTTGTGATTTAGGATCTTCAATATCTGAAATTAGGCCCTAATGTAGACCCCTGAATATTATTTCAATTTCCATAGGTCTGACTTGATTTGGATTCTTCAAGGAAAAGTTATTTCCAATCTCCCACAATGACTTAATTATGGACTGGTTCAGTAGAGCGAATTTGTACAACTTGCCACATGTCATTGTTAGCTCCTTTGACTCTGAGATTTACAGAAAGGCAACTACATTATGTGTACTTCTAGTCACTTTTTACAGAATTCCAATACAGTGCTCAGAGAGAGAGAGATATGAATATTTTCCCCCGATCACCTCTTTGAGATGAAATTTAGGAGCGTGAAAAAGACGTAACTTCCACAAATCATATCTCAAAAACTATTGCAAAACAAGATCTAAAATTTTGTGATGATGTTCCTCAAGATTTCAGTTCCAGGCATTAAAAATTTCAGCTTCTGAACCTTCGTGGAAAAAAATTTATAGCGAACATTCTGCGATGATCTTTTTAAGTGAAATTCAGGAGCCTGCAAAAATACCTAACTTCCATAGATCATATATCCAAAAATATTGCGAACCAAGCTCTGAAATTTTGTGACAATGTGCCTTGGGATTTTAGGTTCGTACTATAAAAATTTAAGCTTCTAAACCCTCGTAGAAAAAATTTTATATCGAAAATTCCACGATGACCTGTTTGGAGTAATGAAACCCTAGAATCCAAAGCCTCTAATACCAAATGTTGGGAAACCAACTCCAAAAATAGAAGAAAAGAGATATCAATGCCTTTGAAATAAGCCAATTTGAGGGGGAAACCTCCAATACATTACATGAATGAACAATTCTTGGATGATACAAATTACAAAACCTCCTTTCTATATATAGGTGTCCATGGGGCCACAATGTAATCCTAGCCGACCTAAAAATAATAATTTAAGGGAACAATAATAACAATATGGGGGTTACAGGGCTACAATAATAAAAATAAGCGGGTTACAATAACAAAAATAAGGGACTATAATAGTAATATAGGGACTTAACAAAATCTTTGAGAATTTTGATTCCTCGATGTTCCACATTCTATAGGTAGGAAAATTGGGTTTATTTTGAACTTTGTTTTCTCATATTTCCCTTTCTTACGGAATCAAGGAATTTGAATTTTACTTGAAGGTTAATGAAATTCGTGGGACGTTCTACCACCACTTGCAGACTCTTCTCCACAAGTAAGAGATATTTTTGAAATTCAACGCGTTTTGTTAAACCGCTTCCCATATTTGGTTTGACTTACACCTAAAGCACCTGTCATTGTTTTCCTCTATGTAAAAATTTACTGAAGGAAGGTTGGATCATTTTTATTAAAGTCTACATTCCGACACCAATAAGAGTTTCACGAATTCAGCCTATGTTATCTGACTGTGGAGGCTTTCACTATTATGCTCCTCAAAATTTATACATCTCTACATCGTCTAGAGTTTCATCCTTCATAAATATTTTGTTTTGTATCGCAACTAGTATTGGTTGTTATATTATGCTAGTTTAAGCTTTTGATTTCCTCTATTTTAAATCCAGTTTAACATAGTTGAGAAATTTTGAGTACATGAAATTCACGGCGTTTTCACTTTAGGTTATGTTCTTTATCGTTTCTCTCACTTTATTGTTTTACCCTGAATCCATCTTGGACCCTGAAGTACGCTAATATAGTATACATTGTAACTCCTATACTCTTCAAATACATCGTCGTCTTTGGTGTTTGATCATCGATCTTATCACATATTTTAGCAATTACCATTTAGGGATTTACTCAGAATTCCAGTCAAGTTTAAGCTAGCTCCAATTTTTCGCTTTCTAATTTATGTTACTCGTCCTTTAAGGTTGATAATTTTGGAATATCACTTCGGTCTAGATTTTTCCACCTTTTTCTTTAATTATAGATTTACATGGTTATTTATTTGTTTCTAGAACAAATCTATAGCATTGTACTTCAATTAGACCTCTTTTCTATTTTTCTGAACTTTAGTTTCATAGTATAATGTCCATGATACAATGTGAAATTTCATTTATTCATACTTGTACATGAATAAAAATGGGTTTCACATTATCTCATAATAGAGTCAACCCTTTGCTCCCAACATTTCTAGGTTATCATTCTCTTCTCTTTATCAAACTATTTCTTAATATTTTATTTCTCTATTTTAAATTTTAATTTTTTTTCGGAAATATTTTTGCTTGAACATTTGCTATACTACTCCACTCCTATAATGTCCCTAAATTTTTTCTTTTTAAAATAGGCAGTTTAAAGACTTTAAGGGTCAAAGTGGACCCCAAAGAACATATTGATGGTGGATATATTTTATTAAATTAATAAAATAGAAATTAATGCGCAATGACTAGATTATGATTATAGTTATGGAAACGAAATCCATGAGGATGGATAAGGTTGTAAGACTTTCTCAGACTTATAGAAATCCTTGGAAGGAATAAATTAAGATACTAAAATTATATTTGGAGATAAATATATAAATACCTAAATAAGGGGAAACTATTGGGAAGAGGTGGAATAAAGCTCGAAAGCAAAAAAGCTAGCTTTAAAAGTAACTTTGTGGAAGAAATAAAGGGAAAGCCTAGGCAAACAGGAATAGAGCATCCTGAATTAACTGGACGTCGTTAAGGGAAATATTCTGGGGAAAGAAAGCTTATATAAGCATATTCCAGGTAGACAAGAGGTTTTCTATCACTGGAAGAAAATATCTCTTCTCAAGGGTGAGCTGTGGAGAAAGAGCTCTAAGGTTAGGAGGCAACTAGTCAAACCTAAGTGATATGCACATTCTAATTGGAAAATATGAATTATGGAAAGTGGTAAAGTTGTCCTGCCTATATGAAAATCATGAGTTTAACTCTGGGGTCAGGAATTAGAAAATTTATGAGTACAGTTATCTTTAGCTGCTATGTACATTTAACAGAAATCATTATAGAGGTAATATTAAAATCTGTATTTTTTTACAGACGTACTATGTAGAGGACCAAATCTTATAATGTCTAAACCCAGTGATAGGTCTAGATCCGAGGTTAAGTACCTCGCAAAAAACTAACCTTTCTATAAATTGGTTATTTTATTATTATGTTAGTAAACTGCACAGATAATTGAAAAATAAAATTTAACCAGAATTTTTTATGCAGAAATAGAACATCTAGACACTAATAGTTAAAGATATGCAGATAGTTCTGCATTTGACAGAAAAAGATAAAATATGTATGTATTTGTTGGAGACGTGCATACATATGAACTGTATCCTTGTCTAAAAGAGAAATAAATGAACAACTTGTAGGAATATAGAAACTATATATATGGAAACATAAGTAGACATCTTACAGTGAGATGGTAAAGGAAATACTGTAATATTGTATTTTACCTTGATATTTCTATTTGGAAACAGAATAAGCATGCGAATGATACTTCATAAATGAACATATGTAATAAGTATGCGAATGATATTTTAGAAAAGAACATATGTAAATATCTCGTACACAATATTATTATGAAAATTTGTTCCATATATTGTTATTCTCGATATACGAGAACTCAGATTTCTGGCTCAATTGAATAAAAGTATATTTCCTAGAAATATGTTCACTCGGATGCAAATAATGTTTACCGTTATGCCCATAGAATTCACATCTGTATTCAAATAATAAAATGAACAATCCATTGTTTATATGAGTAGGAAATTTATAGCTGTATACAGTTACAACTAAACGAGAAGAAAATCCGGTTAAATGAAAATATGTGCTATCGAGAACAGTTGGGCCTATAGGAAATGAACAAAGTAACAGAAAAAAAACATATGCCAGAAAGCACATAACAATAGTAAATCTACTCCTCTAAAAACACCTATCAGATAATAATCTTGGTTAAGAACTTGTCAACCAAGACCTGAATGTATAACAAACTGTAATGGTGACGAAGGTTTGTAAACAATGGTACAGTCCCAAAACTGGAAGTCACTATTCAAACAATAGAAAGTTCATTAAGGTATTTACTTGGGATAGCCTAAGCTATTAACCCAAAAAAGAAATGATAAGTTACCTTATAAACCGACCGTAACCCAATGTTCACCTGTCATCACCAGATAAATAAAATATGAATTTGTAATTTATAGAAAATCTCAAATGAACAAAATTTAAAATTAGGTGATAGAATGAAAGGTATAGTAGTAAGCTTCATAATTACCAGTATATCAAAGTTAACTCTAAGGAGATTAGTGAAGGAAAACACCATGAAGTATAATAGGGATGAGATCCGAAACCGTTCAAGCGAAATAAACTATTTAAATGAGTAAAATCCGAATAGAAACATCAAATGAAGTTACTCGAATAATTAATTACATCAAAGAGTGCAAATTGAGAAATTTGTGAACCATTGATGTAATTAGATACAAATTAGGAGAATGTTCCTCATCTACAGCAACTTGGAATAAAGAAATAGAACTAGCTCTGTATCTTTCCAAAGAAACACAGTGAGAACGAAATCGAGTAAAGACATAAAATGATAAAATAACCAACAAAACATAGTGTAATGCCCTAATAATCACACAGAAGAAACAAATTAGTGTAACGACTATTTGTTTCTTAGGAGCCAAAGTTCCGTTGGGACTTTATCCTAATAAATTAGAAAAGGCATGGTCTTCAAGAATTTCTGCATTGGGATTAAGGAATATTGAATTGAATCAAGCATCAATATAGTATGAATGAGTCACTATTTTGAATTAAATAAAAAGGTAGAAATGACTAAAATTTAGTAGAATCCCATCACAAAAGGAAAAAAAGTGAATACATTCCACACAAAATACATAGCGTAGAAAGGAAGAAAATTAGGCGATAAATGATAGTTTGAATTCCTATCTTACAACAAAACTACTTCACGAAAACTGAGTACCATTGTTACTCGGATTAAGAATTAATTAGGAAGTGATATGAGCTAAACTAATTCTAGAAACATAATAGTGATAGGGTCCATGGAACTTGTATTTAAACACAATGATGCAATGATACTCTAAGGAACAAAAAAAAATTGTCCACTCTGTTGATATCAAACCGGGAAACGAAACCCCATAAAATTAAGATGATTAATTCCTATTTCTATTTCCATAAATATATTAAAACCAATGATATTTCCATAGAAACAGTTAATGAGTTACCTATAACTATGCAAGGCATGAAGGGTAGACTCAACGCTATTCTATTTCTGTATCATAGTCTTAGGGTGGTAGTTCAGTACAGAGAGAAACTCCAACACAATATGAACCTCCGAGATTGAGATAGTATATTTGTAGTGCTAAATGACCCAGATAGGACCAAGGCTATAATAGAAATTGATAAAGGGAAATGAAATGCAGTTGAAATTCATAAACTCTAAAAGTTTCACAAAAACCTAAATGGAATTCCATCTTAACCGTTCAAGTGTCACTCAACTGGAAAACGATGAACGTTCCCGCAACTCAAGAAGTCACTGTCATCACCATGTCACCCAATACTGCATATTTATGTCAAACCATATCTAACATATCGAAGTCATAAATATTTTATTCATGGTACAATTAAGAGTATCGCTGAAATTTAATGAAGACTAAACCTTATTCGAAAATTCAATGTTAAACTGGCAGAATATCAATATAGGAAATCACCTAAAATATTTACACAGAGTACCTGGTTGGATGTGGATATGTCAATAAGCAATGCTGGAAAAGGTGAGAATCCTCGTTGGAAATGTCTCAAATTCACAATCAATTTGTTTTTACATTAACGAGGGTTAAATTGAAATGTGAATATAAAGGTTCATATGTGAATGATTAAAGTGGATAATAGTCAATAGTGCCGAAATCAAAGTAAAGAGTTAAGGAATAGGAATAGTCCAACTTGAATAAGCTAAGGTTACATATGAATTATATACATTAAAATACAATTTGGATGGTAAAGCATGAGTTTAGTGAGTAGGATTTAAACTTCATGGTTATAATATCAAATGATATTAAATTTTTTATTATATGGTGAAGACAGGGTTCACCTTAAGGGAAAAGGGGGAACTAATGTATAAGGGTAACATGCATTGACGCTCTAACGAACATATAAATAGTGGCTCGAATAATACATATATAACTATTATGTTTATATGTGTTAGAAAGAAAAATATGGACACAAAGTGAAAAATTTATTGTTAGAGACATAAGTAAGTTAATGTTAATAATAAAATATGATAGGTTGTAATAAAGTGTAATTGCATACCGAATACTAAAACATATATACTACGTTCAAACCTAAACTGAACGTGTGAAGTAATGTTTAGTTGAGTGTAGGGATGTATGAAAGATTTGGGATTAAGTCAAAAGAGATGCTTTAATTCAAGAAGGATAAGTGGAATATATATAGTGAATTCACATAAACCTTTAAATTATTAAAGGGAAAATTATAGAAATTCAATATATTAATATATTAATAATAATTTAGTGTAATATATTACTATAATTTCACTTGAATACCTAAATACATATTGGGGAAACGTATGATAATATCCTTATTACGTGGGTATATGTATCAAGTAAAAGGTAGTGAGTATAATTATGTATATTGGGGATATATATACTTACGTAAGTCACATAATAAAGATTATCACGAAATTAGGTTGAAAATGTAACATGTGGATGGAGCATAGGCCGTGAGAACAAATATTATAATTCAAAAGTAGTTGATGTAAATATATATTCAGCAGTGTAGGAGAATTATCAAATTAAATGAATAAGTAAAAGAAGATTTGACTTAATTCAAAATTTATGTAGAAGTGATACATTTAAAAATTTCATGTTGCAAAGTATAGAATGGAAAGTATTGAATTAAAAATAAATTCGCAGTGGTTAGTTTGGGTATAATAATCCAGGATGAAATACCTATATATCATTACAACCATTGTAAGTTGAAAAGAATAAATGTAAGATTTCATAGAAACCTTATCCCCAAGAATGGAAAAGGTGATCTATGTTAGAATACTAGATCCATATTAGCTAAGGAGAAGGACTCTTATCTTAGAAGAAAATTGTAACTGAAGGTGGAATATTCTCTTATCAGTAAATATATGTAATGAAGTAAATTTGGGGGTGACAGAAATACTTCAGAATGTGATGAATTATAAGTAGATATATTACTATAATTAAAAAAAAAAATCAAAAGAAGAGATGTTACAAATGGTATTAAAGCCCATGTTAAAACACTGGGCAAGAATGTGTGCTCACATCGGAAAATTTCTGTTTCTATAAATTTTGTTAAATTTAATTTTCAATAATGATTAAATACATGAGTAGTGAAACAATGTTGAACCATACAGCTGCACACCATGGAAAAAAAAAGGAAGGGACGAGTTGTATGTGGATTTGGGTGTGGAGAAAACCCAACAGATCCAAATATTCCACTGAGGGATATGATGCATCTAATGAAAAGAGAAAAGGAACAATAAATTAATGGGAAGAAGTCTGAGGAAGATGATGCCTCTAGACAGCAGTCTAGGAGGAATGAGGAATTTCAGAGGAATTCTGGAAAAATTTAATTAGACCTTCCTCCTATGAAGGGAAAGGTGAGGATTATACCAAAGTTGGTTTTGAAAGAAGGTATAAAATTCTAAAATGTGAAAGGATGAAAATAGGTGACAATGGGTCATGTATGCTTGTAGAAAAATTCATAAATTCAATAATACTGAAAGATAATAATTGTAGAATAAAGTAACTATGATTAATAAGAAAAATGCTGATGAGAGGTGTGGAGTGCAAGAGCCATAATTTGATAAGAAAACCCTCTCAAAGTTCAAATAATGGAATAATGAAACATAAATATATATCTAACTACACATTTTAGAAATTTTGTCAGGAGGAATATGAACTCTGTGGAAGGACAAAAGAGGCTAGAGAAAATTGAAAGGAAGTTTAAAGATATGCAGCATAAACAACATGTTCTATTCTGGTTGATGAACCTAGATGTGGTTTGGCAAAATACAGGAGGATTCCAGCAAGATAGAATTTTGTACAGAACTGGCATATCATATTTTGAAAGATTTTGGAAAGATAACCAAGTATAACTAACCTTATTTAGAGTTCAATGTTTTCCATTCTCTGTTTCTATGAGGGAGAAACAGGAATAAATCGGGTAGGATAAAAATAAAGACCTACCAAATTGTTGAAAGAAAACATTACATGGTAATTGTAATGATGGAAAACCAGTGAAATTGCAAAAATCAGCTAGAAAAGTGTTGAAAATTATATTATGTGGAATGAAGATAGAAAACTGAAAAATAAAATGGTAGAAAATTTACCAGATTAAAACCATGTGGTGAAAGTTAAAACTAAAACAATAATAAGTGCTGAATAGAAACGATGAAAGACCAAGTAGATCCCTGTTGGGAGTACCGGTCATGTTGGTCAAAATGAAAGATGGAACCTCCAAAGTAAATATAGATTTCTGATAAACAAGATAAAAAAAATTATGGGTTTGGAATCCTACAGGAGTAGATTGGTCTTGTTTAAGACTTATATATATCAAGTAAACCATAACATAATGAAAAAACAGAGAATTGTTTTCCAAATTCTGTAAAATTCAAGAGGACATAAATGACATGATGAACTTAACCAAAAAGAATCTCACTACAACCACAATGAGAGAAAAATGAATAGAATGAAAAATGGTCAATATAGATTGAATAGTTAAAGGAATCACCTAATCCTATTTAATATTTGAAAGGTATGTGCTACCAAGGATTGTACAAAAGCAATATAGGTTATAGTGTATGATTGAAAAAAAAAAAAAAATCATAAGCAAAATTATATTGAGTTACTATTAGGGCTTCCGCTGATACGTATGCTTCAGGAAAAGTGAGAAGAGGTTTTGATTTAGAAACCCTAAAATTGAAGCATATATTCTTCACAAATAAGGAAAAGGTTAAGAAAACTAGGTGGTTGCATTTCCTTAATAAGTTTGGAAGAAACTTCAAAACTGGAACAACGAAAATAAAAGGATATTTTGGGATGTTTTGAAAGAGAAATATCCATAAAACTATGAATAATATTCAAGTAATAAAAAGTTTTGGCTGTGAATAAGTGAGACAAGTAGAATGAATGGCACATTAAAGTAGGAAAACTACTATAAGATGTCCTTAGTTAGGACATAAGGATGAGTCAAATTAAGTTCAAGATTTAAAATAGGACGTGTTTGACATGATAGCAGGAAAGAGTAATGAAAAACCCTTTGTGTGAAATGTTTCTAAGAAAAAATGAAACCTAGTTATCAGACAAAAATTTGGATCCTATGCCTATTTCATAATAGAAATAGGAAGTTGATTGAGTAAAGAAACTAAAAAGGGTTGATTTAACAATGGGTTTACTTAGAAACCAATGTGGTCGAAATGTGCAAGACCGAAATTGTAAATGGATATAAAAAATTCAAGATGTAAGGTAATAACTCATACACTTGATGACGAAAAATTCAAGTGAAAATTGAAAATTAAGTTATAGACCTTATTATTGAACATGGTTATTTCTATCTGAATCGATTGATTAAATCAAGTATTTAGAAGGTACCAGAAGTGCATGTATGAACTGGGGAAAGGTAAAGAGAACCTATACATATGATAAAGTGGTTTTCTAGATTCATAAAATTCTAATGGAAAGATGTCTGTTTTTTTTTAATCAAAGTATGTAACAGGAATTATACACTCTAGTCAAAGGAGTCAAAGGTGAAAAGACATAGAGAGAAGTCACTAAGAAATTCGAGCTATGCCATGTTTACATGAGGAGGAAGTCTCACCGAAAAACATGGAATGATAAGTAGTTCTGCTAAAAATGCACTAAAATACTATGAACCCTGAAGGGTTTTTCTAACAAGTGAATTTATTGAAATTATTAAAGTTTAGAATGTTGTTGTGATTATCAATATATGTATATGATATTACTCATATGAATTGGTATGAATTGTGGACAGAGAGAAACCGAAATAAAAGACTCTTCCAGATAGAATTCTTGCAATGAAGTACGAAGAAAATCAAACTCCAAAGTGTATCAGTAAGTAGAATGGAAGCAGAGGAAGGTATTGGTACTTTGAAGAAGTTGCTGAAAGCCAGGAGGAAAGATGAAGGAGAAATATTCATCTTGAGTTGATAAATCAACATCAAAGTTGTAACACTGAGTACGGTGCTTTTTTTAGGGGGGAATATGTAATGTCCATAAATTGTTGCTTTTTAAAATAAGAAGTTCAAAGAATTTAAGGGTCAAAATGGACCCCAAAGAACATATTGATGGTGGATATATTTTATTAAATTAATAAAATAGAAATTAATTTGCAATGACTAGATTATGATTAGAGATCCAGAAACGAAATCCATGAGGATGGATAAGGTCGTAAGAATTTCCTAGACTTCCAAAAATCCTTGGAAGGAATAAAGTAAGACACTAAAATTAGATTTGGAGATAAATATCTAAATACCCCAATAAAGAGGAAATTATTGGGAAGAGGCGGAATAAAGCTGGAAAGAAAAAAAGCTAGCTTTAAAAGTACCTTTGTGGAAGAAACAAAGGGAAAGCCTAGGAAAACGAGAATATATCATCCTAAATTAATTGGACGTAGTTAAGGGAGAGAGGTTGGGGAAAGCAAGCTTATGTAAGAAGATTCTGGATAGAAAAGAGGTTGTCTATCAATGGAGGAAAAGATCTCTGCTCAGGGGTGAGCTGTGGAGAAGGAGCTCTATGTTTGGGAAGCAACTAGTCAAACGAAAGTTGTATGCACGTTCAAATTGGAATAGATTTTGATTCAATTTTTAATAATGTGATGAATTATCGAAATTGGTACAGTAGTCTTGCCTATATGAAAATCTTGATTTTAATTCTGGGGCTAGGAATTAGAAAATCTACGAGTATAGTTATCTTTAGCTAGTCTATACATTTACCAGAAATCACTATATACATAATAGAAAAATATGTATTGTTGTACAGACATACTCTGTAGACGACCAACTCTCAGAATTTTTAAACCCAGTGATGGGTCTAGATCTGAGGTTAAGGACCTCACAGAAAACTAACATTTTTGTAAATTAGTTATTTTTTAATTATGTTAGGAAACTACACATATTACTAAAAAATAAAATTTAACCAGAAAGTTGTATGTAGAAATAGAACATCTAGACACTATTAGGAATATTGAGAGCGGGGGGGGGGGGTGGGGGGGGGTGAATCAATATTCCTTTCAATTAGAGCATTATTTAATCTTCAATTATTATCAGTGTTTGTACAATGATAGCAACAAACAAGAGGATGACAAATGCACACATTTTTTAAGGTGGAAACGCACTCCGGGACAAAAACCACCTAATGCTTTTCTAATGATTTTTTAATATTCAACTCCAATTGAAAATAAAGCTCCAACTTACTAGAATCTAGAAAATCATTCTTCTCCATCTCCCACTAGAGGGATGCTCCAACACCCAAGATTATTTAGTAGTCAACTGAACGGATGCCCCAACACCCAATGAGCTACAACTCACCCTAGCACCACCCTACCACCCTCTAGAAGAATAAAAGAAGAATGGACTCCCGTACTAGGGAAAAATGGTCCACTTTACAATGATATAGAATGATGTAGAAGAAGATATACTAAAACATAACCCCAACTTTGACACAACCACCTAGTGGTGATCCTAGACCTCCCAACACTTCCTCTTCAACCCCTAGCAGATAGATACTACTACAATTTGTACAATAATGTATTTACAATGACTAAGTACAATGATACCTTTACAATGATTGTATGCAGTGCTGCCCACTTGAAGACTTCATATGTTGAACTTCTTGCTGTTGTTATGCACCTTGGTTGATGCTCTTGCCATGCTACCCTCTACTGCACCTTGCTTTGCTTTGCTGCCGTAGAAAGTCTGGTCCTTTGCAACCCTTGACAACACATGATCTAGCTTTTTCTTTCCTTCTAGGAGCTCGATATTGGATCTGGTGTATCTCTTTTATTTTAGATCCTCAATATCTAATTTTCAGTCTAGTAGTCCTCTGAGTCATCTTTCCAATGTCACAGGTCTGACCCAATTTGGATTCTTCAAGAGAGATTTATACCCAATCTCTCACAATACCCTAATTATGGACTGTTTTAACAGAGCGTACTTGTATGGTGTGCCACGTGTCATTGTTTCTTCATTTGGCTCTAAAATTGATAGATAAAAAATAAAATACTATGCACTATCTGCCACATTTTACGGAATTCCAATCTGATACTCAGAGAGAGAGTTATGACGAATTTACCAAGGTCACTTATTTGAGATGAATTTCAGGAGCCTGCAAAGACCCTGACTTCCATAGATCATATCTCCAAAAATATTGTGCACCTTGATCTGAAATTTTTACAGCAGATTCCTCAGGATTTCGGATTCACCTCATAACAATTTCAGCTTATGAACCTTCGTAAACAAAATGTTAGAGTGAAAATTACACGATGACTTGTTTCAGATGGCGAAATCCTTTGCCTAAGGAGGAAAAGAAGATCACAATTTATATAAATTCTTAAGTTGAGAGGGGCTTCAACAAGTGAATGTGGGAGGGATTTTAGGAGTTTAAAAAATATTAATTATTACTTTTCAATGACTGATGCCCCAACTCCATGGGGTTTTAGCCCACTAACTGGGCGTACAAACTTCAAACATGAATATCTCTCAAACCGTGAAGAATTACATGGCGTGCCATATATCAATAGAAACATCTCGACAAGTAGAAACCATCAAAAGCATTATTGAACTAGAATATATTAATTTTTTAGGTAAAACTTCCCATTCAATATTGGGTTAGCCCCTGGTGCTGTTTGGGTTGTCATCAATGAGAACCACTAATTAACAATCTCCCCCTTTGGCATTGATGGCAACATAAGTACTCCCCCTGCGATCATGACACCTCTTCCTACGACATTCTCTCCCCCTTTGACATCAATGGAGAAGGGTAACTCCCCCTGAAAAACAACCATCCTGCAGACCTGTACACACTTCCACTCCCCCTGACACACAACTGTCCTGCATACCTGTAATTTAATGAGAACTTGGGAGAGTCCCAAGCTTTTGACGAAGATATTCAAATGCTTCACGAGGTAAAGGTTTAGTGAAGATATCAACAATTTGTTCTTTTGTACATACATACTCAAGTTTGATATTATTTTCAGCGACTTGTTCTCTAACAAAATGATATTTGATCGGAATGTGTTTTTTTTTGAATGCATGATAGGATTCTTGGAGATGCTGATGGCACTAGTGTTGTCAGAGAATATGGGAATAGGCTCATTGAATTGTACTTGAAGATCTTGAAAAGTTTGTCTCATCCAAAGGACTTGAGTACAACATGATGCTGTTGCAATGTATTTTGCTTCCATTGTAGATAACAATATTGAAGTTTTCATTTTGCTCAACCATGATACGATACAACCACCTAGATAGAATGCTGCACCATTAGTACTCTTATGATCATCAATGCTTCCTGTCCAATATACATATGTAAAGGCTTGAATAACGAGATTTTAATGCTTGGGATACCACAAGACATATTCTTCCGTTCCCCTTAGATATTGAAGAATTCTTTTCACAGCAATAATATGTGATTCTTTTGGTGCTACTTGGAATCTTTCTACCTGTCCAACTGCTTGCATAACATCTAGCCGAGACGCTATTACATATAGAAGACTACCAATCATAGATATGTACAACCTCTGATCCACATCTTTAGATGAGTCCTCTATGCTCAATTTGCAACCCATTACCATCAGATTAAGGATTTGTTTGCAATCTTCCATTTTGAATTTCTTGAGCATTTCCTTGATGTACTTGGCTTGACATATAAATATTCCTTTCTCTTGTTGAGATATTTGAAGCCCTAAGAAGTATTTCAGCTCACCAAGTAAAGACATCTCAGATTCACTTTGCATATTTGTAGAAAATTTCTTACTTAGTCGATCATCATTGCTACCAAATATTATATCATCCACATATACCTCAACGATTTCTAAATTATCTTTATCTATTTGTACATAAAGATTGCTATCAACAATACCTTTCTTGAACCCTTGTTGATGTAGATATCCATCGAGGTGAGAATACCATGCTATGGGAGCCTACCTTAGACCATATAGAGCCTTCTTTACCCTGTAGACATAGTCTTCTTTTTCTGATAGTAGAAAACCTTCAGGTTGTTCGATGTAAACTTATTCTTCTAATTCTCTATTCATAAATGTTGACTTAACATCCATTTGGTAGAATTTGATTTTTATTGAAAATGCATAGGTGAGAAACATTCATATGGCTTCCATTCTAGCAACTGGTGCAAATGTTTTTTCGAAATCAATTCCTTCCACTTGTGGATAGCCTTTGCAAACCAGTCTTGCTTTGTTTCTGGTAACTTGCCCATCTTCATTCAATTTGTTCCTGAACACCCATTTTGTCCCAATGACATTTTTATATTTTGGTCATGGAACTAATTCCCAGGTTTTATTCTTCTCAATTTGATCCAATTCTTCATTCATAGCTGCTACCCAATGTTCATTTTGGCTGGTTCCTCAAAACTACTAGGCTCAAAGGTTTCTAGAAAAGCAATGTGAGCTTGCTGTGATGAACGAAGTTGTCAACCTTCATTTATGTCACCAATTATTTGATTTGATGCATGGTTATTTTGAATCCACTCTTTTTTTCTCCTTGGAGGAGCTTCTTGTTGTTGTTCTGGTCTATATTTATGATCATTATTTACTTCTTCCTCGTTGATAGTTGTTTCTTGTTCTACAATTTTATCTATGTATTTTTCAGCCTCTGTCTCAAGTTTCAAATATTTTAGATCCTCATCATTACTCGCTAGAACACCATCTTCATCAAATGTAACACTTATTCTCTCCGCTATCTATTTTCGTCTTATATTATAGCATTTATAGGCCTTTCTTTTGCGTGAGTAACCAACATAGATACCTTCATCAACATGTGATTCAAACATACCCAAATTTTGATCTTCTCTTTTGATATAACATTTGCTTCCTAAGATTCTGAAATATTTTACATTGGTTGGTTTTTCTTTCCATAATTCATATGGAGTCTTGTTGCAATTATTTCTGAGAAGACTTCGGTTGATAATGAAGACTGTCGTATCAATTGCTTGAACCCAGATTTATTTTCATCCAATTTTGAGTCCTTCAAAATTGTTCTACCCATTTCCTGTACAATTCTATTCTTTCTTTTAGCAACTCCATTTGCTGAGGTGTTCATGTTGTTTGAAAATTTCCTTTTTATTCCATTTTCATCACAGTATTGCTGAAATAATTTGGAAGTGAATTCTCCACCATTATATGATATTAAACACTTTATTTTCAAATTAGTTTCATTTTCAACCAACTCCTTGTAGATCTTAATGCACTCAAATGCTTCAATTTTTTTCCTTAGGAAACTGATGGCTGTCATCCTGGTATAGTCATCTATCATTAACATGAAATATAATTCTCCATCTAAGCCTTTTGTTATCATAGGACCACATAGATCGGTATGTATCAATTCCAATGGATGTGATGCAAAGTGTTTTTTTGTTTCAAATTGGACTTTTTCCTTCTTGCCATGCCAACGTGCCTCACATAGTGTGTTGGAATGTTTTGAGATTTTTGGCATTTCTTGTACTGCTTCCTTTTTGCTTATCCTAACAAGATTGTCAAAATTTATGTGACCCATTTTTTTGTGCCATAACCAGATTTCATATTCTTTAGCTATTAGACATGCTTTAGTTGCTTCATCCAAAAAATATATGTTGTTTGGAGCTTGACTTCCTGTAGCCACAATTTTACCATACCTTCTTTTCCTAATTTCACATTTTGTGGAGTTGAATAGCATTGTGTGTCCTTGATCACACATTTGTCCAACACTGAGCAGATTGTGATTCATGTTTCGACCAATAGAACATTCTTGGCTATAACATCTTTGCTTCCGAGAGTGACGGTACCTGATCCTATAACATCTGAAGATCCATGATTTCCAAAGGATATGGTTCCATCCTTCTTCTCTTTCAGAGATAAAAATTTCCTTCTATCTCTAGTCATATGCATCGAGAAACCACTGTCAACATACCACACATCTTTATTTTTTTGAGCCTTGAGAGCGAGAGAAAAATTATCAGTCTTCTTCTTCTTCCATGTTCATTCATTCTGTGGCTTCAAAGATTCTTTTAGAGGATTCTCAAGTCTGCAGTCTCTGGCTATGTGTCCAAATTTTTGACATTTGTAACATCCCATATTTTTTCTTAAATGTTCAAATTTTTTGATGTTTCATTGAGCACTGGGAGTTTAATATTTGAAGAATCTCTTGGAATTGTATTGGTTCTTAGGGTACGTGCGACATTCTACATCTTTATGACCAAATTTTCTACATGAATAAAAATAGCCATGAAAAATATGTTGGTACCTGGATGAAAATATTCGTCGAGAAATTGTCTTCCAAGGATGTGCTTGCAAATCTTGTCCAATGAAGTCTTCATGTATGTCAAATCTCATAGGTTCATTGTATTTTTTTGTCGAAGGTCCTGCTTCTTCTTCTTTGTAACCGAGGCTAGTTCTGTCATTGTAAGATCGTTGATTGTTGATGAGTTCTTCCAATACCCTTGAGTTGTTGGCATATTTTTGGATAGTTTTTCCTTTCTTCACTTCCTTACGCAGCGAGACTATTTCGGCTTCTAATGCTTCCCTTTCTTGGTTGCTTTCTTCCAACTTGTTTTGAAGTGATTCTTCAATACATTTGTGTTCTTCAATTTTGAGACCTTGAACTTGTTCTTCAAGAGTATTGGAACAGATCTTCTCAGCATTGAGCTCTTTTATAAGCTTTCTTGCCTCCTCATAAAATTCTTCTATGGTCAACCCCTCTTCTTCATTGTTTGATACTTCTTGTTTATTTTGCTTGGCCATAAAAAATAATTTCTCATTGGCTTCTTCTTCGTTGTCACTTTATTCATCAGATCATGAGCTATCTTCTTTAGAGAGAAAGTTCCTTTTGGATCCTCTCTTTTTTCCTTGCTTGTTGAATTTCTTAAAGCCTTCCTTTCCTCTTGATTTTCCATCACTATTGTTCGGACATTTTGCTACGAAATGCCCAACCTCACCACAACTGAAACATATCAATTGAATTTTACCTTTGAATTTTCCCTTACCAAGTTTTAGTTTTATCGTAAAGTAAGAATATTATACATCTGAAAGACCTTCTCCATCATCTCCCTTTTATTCACACTTGCAGGTGCATGTCATTTCAATTGAAGGTTGTTTGTCCTTATTGGTTTGCTTAGATGCAACGAACGCAGTTTCTAGATTTGAAGTACCCTTTTCTTCATCAAGTCTCATTTCATATGCTATGAGAACTCCATGCAATTATTCATTGCTGAGCTTGTCCAGATTTTCACTGTATTCTAAGACCGATACCTTTGGGTTGAATCTCCCTGGTAAAATTCTAAGAATCTTCCGTATAATCGTCTTCTCGTCAAGTAGCACTCTCAATCCTTCCAAAGTATTGGTTATTTCAGCAACATATTGGAAGTATGCAACAATGTTGAAATATTCTTTCATTCTGATTTGTTCAAATTTTTCTCTATAGTTTTGAAGCTTTTCTTCTTTGACATTTGAGTCACCTGCATATATATTCTTAAGCTTTTCCCATACTTTTTTTCTATTTTTACAACCCAACACCTTATGATAAGAAGATTCAATTAGTCCACTGATAATTATATTCTTTTCTTTTGCATCATTCACCAAATTCTTCTTACCTTGTTAATCTGCAGTTGATGTAAATATGTTTTGAACAGTGTGCCATACTTCATAACCTCGTGCTACGAGATAGACCTCCATTCTTCCTTTTGAAAGTGCATAATTATTTTCATTGAATAGAGGTACACCATTCTTGGTATGCTCCATGACCTCCATCCAGCTGTTAAAGTACTATTGAAGGAACCAAGCTCCGATACCAATTGTTGGAAATATTGAGAGGGAGGGGGGGGTGAATTAGTATTCCTTTCAATTAGAGCATTAGTTAATCTTCAATTATTTTCAGTGCTTTTACAATGATGGCAACAAACAAGAGGAATAAAAATGCACACATTTTTTAAGGTGGAAACACACTCCAGGAAAAAAACCACCTAATGCTTTACTAATAATTCTTTAATATTCAACTCCAATTGATAATAAAGCTCCAACTTCCTAGAATCTAGAAAAACATTCTTCTCCAGCTCCCACTAGATGAACTCTCCAACGCCCGAGATTCTTCAATATTCAACTAGATGGATTCCCCAACACCCAATGAGTTACAACTCACCCTAGCACCACCTTACCACCCTATAGAAGAATAAAATATGAATGGACTTCCATACCAGGGAAAAATGGTCCACTTTACAATGATATAGAATGATGTAGAAGAAGAAGATATACTATACCATAACCCCAACTTTGACACAACCACCTAATGATGATCCTGGACCTCCCAACACTACCTCTTCAATCCTTGGCAGATAGATACTAGTAAAATTTGTACAATAATATATTTACAATTACTAAGTACAATGATACCTTTACAATGATTGTATGCAGTGCTACCCACATGAAGACTTCATATGATGAACTTCTTACTACTGTTATGCATATTGGTTGTTTCTCTTGTCATGCTACCCTCTTTTGCACCTTTCTTTGCTTTTCTTCCGTAGAAATTCTGGTCCTTTGCAACCGTTGACAACACATGATCTATCTTTCTCTTTCCTTCTACGAGCTCGATATTGAATCTAGTGTATCTCTGTTATTTGAGATCCTTAATATCTAATTTTTGGTCATGTAGTATTCCTCTGAGTCATATTTCCAATGCCAGAGGTTTGACCCAATTTTTATTCTTCAAGAGAGAGTTATACCCAATCTCTCACAATGCCCTAATTATGGACTATTTCAGAACATCACACTTGTACGAAATGCCACATGTCACTGTTTCTTCATTTGGCTCTAAACGTGATAGGGAACAAATTAAAGAAAATGCACTATCCATCACATTTTACAGAATTACAATCCAATACTTAGAGAGAGAGTTATGACGAATTTACCAAGGTCACTTCTTTGAGATCAATTTCAGGAGCTTGCAAAAACCCTGACTTCCACAGATCATATCTCCAATTATGTTGTGCACCTTGGTCTAAAATTTTTACAGTAGATTCATCAGGATTTTGGATCCACCTCATAAAAATTTCAGCTTCTGAAAGTTCGTAGAAAAAACGTTAGAGTGAAAATTCCATGATGACCTATTTCAGATGGCGAAATCCTTTGCTTTAGGAGGAAAAGAAGATCACAATTTATATAAATGCTTAAGCTGAGAGGGGCTTCAACAAGTGAACGTGGGAGGGATTTTAGGAGCTTAAAAAATATTAATTATGAATTTTCAATGACCCATGCCCCAACTCCACGGGGTTTTAGCCCACTAACTGGGGGTACAAACTTCAAACATGAATATCTCTCAAACCATCAAGAATTACATGGCGTGCCATATATCAACAGAAACATCTCGACAAGTAGAAACCATAAAAATAATTATTGACCCAGAATATATTAATTTGATAGGTAAAAATTCCCATGAAATATTGGGTTAGCCCCTGGTGCTACTTGGGTTGACATCAATGACAACCGCTGATCAACAGACACTAATAGTTAAAGATATGTAGATAGTTCTATACTTTACAGAGAAAGATAAACTATGTCTGTATTTTTTGGAGATGTGCATACATATGAACTGTATCATTGTCTAAAAGAGAAATAAATGAACAAAATATAGGAATATAGAAACTATATATATGGAAACATAAATAGAGATCTTATAGTGAGATGGTAAATGAAACACTGTAATATTATATTTTATCTTGATATTTTTTTTTGGAAACAAAATAAGTATGCGAATGATACTTCAGAAAAGAACATATGTAACAAGTATGCGAATGATATTTTAGAAAAGAACATATGTAAATATCTAGTACACAAGATTATTATGGAAAGTTGTTCCATATATTGTTATTCTCGATATAGGAGAACTTGAATTTATGGTTGAATTAAATAAAAGTATACGGCCTAGAAAGATGTTCACTCGGATGCAAATAATATTTACCATTATTCCCAAAAAATTCATATCTGTATTTGAATAATAAAATGAACAGCCCATTGTTTATATGAGCAGGGAAATTAGATCTGTATATAGTTACAATTAAACAAGAATAAAAGGTTGTTAAATGAAAATTTGTGCTGTCGAGAACGGTTGGCCTGTACAAAATGAACACAGTAACAAAAAAAAAAGTATGCCAGAAAGCACATAAAAATAGTAAATCTAGTCCTCTGAAACCACCTGCGGGATAATAATATTGGGTAACAACTTGTCAGCCAAGACCTGAACGTATAAAAAAATGGAATGGTGACGAAGGTTCATAAACATCGAGACAGTCCTAAAACTGCAAGTCACTATTCAAACAATACAAAGTTCCTTAAGGTATTTACTTGGGATAACCTAAGCTATTAACCCAAAAAAAAATGTTAAGTTATGTTGGAACTGTGAAACTGGTCCATTTTTAATACTTTTGATTATATTTAGTCTAGAGCAGGGGTTTTGGGGTGGGTTGAAGCCCCGAAAGCATTGTAAGGGGTAAAAGGGTAAACCAGGGGTCTGAAAACCATGGTTTGTAGACCATAGGAAAGTCTAGGCTAGATTTTTATAAATAGAGGAACATTTTGTATTGTAAGGTAGAAAAATTGATGCGAATTGTGGTTTAAGTTATTTGTTTAGGTTTTTGGGGAAAGGGCTCTTGCTGGCTGTGTGCATGGCGATCCAAGTCTAGTTGTGTGCATACACTTCTACTGTGTGCGCAGGCTGGGAAGGGAATTGTAAGAAGGAATTGGTGAATTGATGAATAAGAAAGGTTGATAAAGAGCTAAATCTGTGAGTACTCTTTGTGTTAATCATTGGTAATTCCTGCATTGTGTGTTTCTATATTTAAGCTGCGAAGGTCTATGTAAGTGTGTTTTTTGTTTCTGGATCTATTATGTTTTGTTTATGCAATGTTGTGATACTATCTTAAAAGTATATAATTATAGATCTACTGCACGTGAATGCGAATAGAGACCTAATTAACCCTACGCAAAACAAGGTAATCTGGGTATCATAGGACCTAACGCATCTTCGCTTGCCTTACGTATCCTTTCTCAGGGTGTGGAAACTTGGTTCCAACACCCGCACATACTACTTCAGGTGAGACTTTAACCTATGCAAGTAGGTCATTGTTGAAAGGGCCAATAGTATAGGGGTTTTTTAGCAAACCTTGTATTTTGAACTTGGGTTAGGACCCCTCGAACCAAGAAATTATTCCATTGCCAGGAATCGAAGAATATTGAGAAAGGGATCAGGTAATGACAAGAGAATATTGTAAGCCTGAAATAAAGGAAATTGAAGACTAGTTCGAAAAGAAGATCTAGGAATTTGGGGTAAAAGAAAATCACAGCGAAAAGTTAACAACAGAAAGGTGGAAAAATAGGTACAGCCTTACAAAAAGCTACAAAACATTCTTTGTGACATTTGCGATCGAGCTTCAAGAGTGGATAGCTAGACTCATAGAGTTCCAAAAGTGCTAGAAAGATGAGCGAGTCACTCAGTGGATCCCAGAGTTGATCCAGTAGCTGGAGAGGAGTGATAATACTATCACATGCACAGTCGATCACTGGGTGGATAGTGTGCTAGGAGGATTTTTGACAGAATTTTCCATTGATCAGTTTTTCTCATACTTTGAGGCCAAATGACGATTCTTTAAAGGGTTCTGGTGAAAATTTTTAAGGACATTACTGAGAGCATTCTGTGTAGTCATACTGACTGAATGACCTTGGATCTAGATGGAAGCATGATGTGCAGTGTTAAATACTATCGAACCAACATTAACGGGGGTAAATCCACCTATAATCCGTTGTAAGAACTAGGTTCACAAGATCCCTTGGCTACACCACCATCCAGGCCACACAAAGGTAAGAACTTGCCCATATCACCACCCCCACTGAATAGCGATATGGATACGCACCTGAAACTAACTACCTTCAGGGCATTTGGGGATGAGGATATGGACCGATTTTGGTTTTTTGTAGACTCTGTCTAGACTACACATAATGTGGAAAATGATACGGTGAAGAGGGAACAACTATCCCTGGCATTTGAGGATAGAGCATTGGACTGGTATATGAGATGCATTGCCTAGAATGGGAGTACATCTATTCAAGATATCAAAGACGCTCTAAAAAAATAGTTTCGAAAGCCAAAATCTTACTCTCAGCTGGTAGCAGAAGTAACGGACTTCAAACAAGGTGCATATGAGTCAATGTGGGAGGGTGATCAGTGATTGAAGAGAGAAATCAGGGAAGGAGGATTCGAATTTGATGATAGGAAACATATGGAATGGTAAATCGCTATGCTGTTACCTCACCTGTGCTCACCAATGAGTCACCAAACCTTTGAATCGCAGGAAAAATATGTGGAAGTCACTATGAAACTAGAAGCTGCACCCAGAGAGGATACGTCGGTAGGGGTACAACAAATTCAGGAACAACTTAGGGATATGCATATGGAAATTCAGAACCTGTGAAAGGAGCGAGGAAGGGATGGCCATGTAGATCTATGGTGCATACGATGTTGGGTATCTAGCCATAAAAAGGATCAGTTCCCTCTATTGGCAAATTACATGCAGGTGGGAGGACCTATTCTGGTAGGGCCAGGAGAAAGTAGGGAACCTATCCTATCGTGACCAGGCTCGAGAAGACCTACACTGTGGCGCGATGATTGTTGTGTAGCAAGATTGCATGATATGAACCATTGCCCTCAGCTAGGTGCATATGTCCTAGAACTGAACCAACAATGGTGCAGGTTCTGCTAATCGGTAGGATACGATGAGATGAACTATCGTACTTATGACTTTATGATATATCGTGGGAACTTATATAGGGTACAATCAGACCCTGCGTCGCCAAGAACATCCATGAACATTGGAGGATCCGCAGCCAGGGGTAGAGGAGGTCGGGGAGGAAGTGCACGACGAGGACGTGGGAAACTAATCTGTTATAACTGCGGAGAGGTAGGACACTTCGCCAGAAAATGCCCAAATCCTGTCAGGCCATCATGCAAATATTATAGGCAGCTGGATCATGTGGTTGAGGATTTCACAATTTTAATAACAAAGATGCAGGAAAAATAGCTCACCCCCACACAGAATGTGCAAAGGGTTAAAACCGAGCTAAGTAATATAGACCCAAATGTAAAATTCATGATAGACAGTGGGATGGTCACCCAGGGAGCCACGGAAGCACATACCAGGGATCCTACAACCTCTTCGGAAGGATTGAACATCAGAGGGCAAGAAACACTAGTAGCCCCTGTGCAGCCACCAACGCACCTCAATATAGAGGAAGGGGTTGAGCCCTTTATGCAAGCATGTCTGAAGCTACTACGTAATCCGTAGGCTATAAAAAACCTTGAAGTATTATTGCATAGTTGCGGAGCCTAGCCCAATAGAATTCCTAAGACTAGGGATGTACACAAGCTATACAACTATAAGAAATGCACCGGAAGAGAAATGTGGTTGACTGCGCAGATTGGCGACTACGAGATGGATGAAGTTATTCTCGATATTGGGTTGGATGTGAATGTATTACCAAAGAAAACATGGAAATAAATGGGAGAGCCTAAGTTGGAATGGTCCACCATCCAGCTGCTTATGGAAAATCAACAGAAGATTATCTCTATAGGAAGGATGCCAAAAGTCATGGTAGATATCGCAGGAGTAAAGGTCCTAGATGACTTTGAAGTCATAGAAACTGTGGAGGATGTGGATCCTTACCTTGCACTCCTAGGATTGGACTAGGCTATAGTTATGGGGGTTGTCATCAATCTCAAAAAGCATAGCATGGTGTTTTAAAATAATGGTGCGTGCATAATATTTCTGCTGGATGCTGCAGAAGGTGCGCGGTATACATAGCTATCACGGAACGAGGAAGAAGTAGACCACATTTATAAATTGAATACGTAGGATGAAGACTAGATTAACCCTACATCAGAAGGAGTACTCTGCCGGGAAAAGGACAGTGAATTCTTTTCCAACATTGATGAGGAACTGGAGAATTGGCAAGTCCAGTTGCACGAGGTTTTGATGCTCTGTTGTCTTCGGCTCACCAGGAACTTCCGCTGCATCTCCTCCAAGGTAAGAGACCTGCCCTATCTTATGGACGGGGTTTACCTTAAGGAGTTTTTATGCGCATTCGAAGTTGAAGTTGGCGAGGATCGCGGGCTAGGGGCACTGTCACTACCCCTGCGCGGAGCACCTATACGATGGTGGGATACACATGGGTTGGTAATCCGCACTTGGGAGGAGTATCAGAGTGGGACGACCCTGTGCTTGGGGACCCCAGCTGACAGATGGGCCCCGAGGTTAGTGGATCCATGCGGATACTTGCTAACAAGAAAAACTCAATGGTGCATTAGGACTATGCCTGAATAGGCTCACTTGGTTACTAATGACCTAGGCTTCCATTCGGGTACAGAGTTGCACCAGCCCACGTGCAAGTGGAAGAATTTGCACACAATTCTGATGACAGATGGAACGAGGATGTTTGACGCAGCTTTTTCGTACAGGGATGTCTTGACCAAGGGAAAAGCGGACCTATCAACAAGTATAGTGGCCAAATTACTTCACTGGTACCTGAACCATGTTACGAAACACTTGGCGTCAACATTAATTTGGGGTACGCGAAGAGCACGTAGGCGTCATCCGAGGTCTGATAATCTCTGGGAAAGTCCTTACGTACGAATAATGACCATCAGACCACCCCACTTTGATAGGAAAGGAACTTTACAGTTATGAAAAAAGGGTGGCATACCATCAATGTGACCATTTATGGTAAGTTTGTGCCAAACGATCGATGGTAAGTTTCACGTACAGGTTACTCCACCATTAGATAGCTCTAGACAGTGTGCAGTTAGTAGGATAAATTCACGATAGGCTACATATTATCTTTACACCATGCCCCTGTTATCCACCTACTAGCTTATTTGGATCATTGACGTTTTATAGGATGCCTATCCTTTTGTTGCTATGCTGGTCCCTAACCCACCAAATGCTTTGGTCCCTATCCGTTCAGCACCCACAAACATCATAGTGAGAGGTTCTGCGAATGCTGAGAGTGATCAAATGATTGGTTTCTGGCCCCCTACAGAGGGAATTGACTATGAACCCCGCACGGAGAGGCACCATATCTGCGCAATAGGAATTCCTGACCTTCTCAACCTGGGGACGACCACGGGACCTAGCCGGATGGCCTTAGATAACATAACAGAGGAGGGTACCCTATTATCATGGTCCCCCACCCACAGTGTCATAATTATGTCATGAATAGTCCTGCGCAAGGAAGGAATGGTGAGATATCGATATATGTTACGAATTCTATGCAGTCCTAGATTACCCACCAGTGGAAGCCATATTTGTTCGCTCCCTCGCACTACCCTAGTTAACAATCATGCTCCAACAGCTACGGACATACAAATAGATTTGGCGCAGCTATCTCATGAGGCACTACAAGGATTATACACCGTTGTGTTGCAAGAAGTTCGTCACCGTGATCAGACTGCATGACAACAGTGTGAAATACCTCTGAAAATTCGGGCACAGTGGGTTGCATTGATCACTAAAGAAATAAATCTTATTCAGCAGCAGCTTACTCAGGGAAAAAAATTGGTCAAAACAGCTACGCAGCTCTGGACAGCGGTCCATGCCATCCTATGCCTCACCATATCCAGGAAGACTTACAGCAGAAAGAAGCTTCTTTTGATTAGGTCGAAACTTCTTTGCCCTCCAACGTCTTCGCGTAGTGTCTAGCCATCATGGACATGATTGCAAATATCTGCCGCGCCAAGCATGTATTCAGAAAACGATTGAAACCATGGGGCGATACTGCCCTCCAGATCTCCCAGGATACTGATACCACCATCGCGCGCCTCCATAGGATGTTAAAATAGGTTACCACGGCTCTGGATGGCCCTGCCTCCCTGACACTTGTCAACATTGCATAGCACACTACTGCCCAAAGTTAGGAAGTGCTCCCCCTACTATTCCACACTCTTGATACCTTGTGTGTGCAGATCAAGGTCGCACCACCGCAGTGACTCGGTACAAGTTACAAGATTATGTTGGGGGACTGTTGGAACAGGGTCTCCTACAAGCTGTGAAACTGGTCCATTTTGAATACTTTTGATTATATTTAGTCTAGCACAAGGGTTTTGGGGTGGGTCAAAGCCCTAAAAGAATTGTAAGGGGTAAAAGGTTAAACCAGGGGTCTGAAATCCATGGTTTGCAGACCATAGGAAAGTCTAGGCTAGATTATTATAAATAGAGGAACATTTTGTATTGTAAGGCAGAGAAATTAAGAGAAATTGATTTGAATTGTGGTTTAAGTTATCTGTTTGGGTTTTTGGGGAAAGGACTCCTTCTGGCTATGTGCGTGGAGATCCAAGTCTAGCTGTGTGCAGACCCTTCTACTGTGTGCATAGGCTGGGAAGGGAATTGTAAGAAGGAATTGGTGAATTGATGAATAATAAAGGTTGATAGAGAGTTGAATCTGTGAGTACTCTCTGTGTGAATCATTGGTAATTCATGCATTGTGTGTTTCTATATTTAAGCTGCGAAGATCTGTATAAGTGTGTTTTCTGTTTCTGGATCTGTTATGTTATGTTTATGCAGTGTTGTGATACTGTCATAAAAGCATCTACTTATAGATCTAGTGCACGTGGATGTGAATAGAGACATAATTAACCCTGTGCAAAATAAGGTAATTTGGATATCATAGGGCCTAGTGCAGCTTCGCTTTCCTTACCTATCCTTTCTCAGGGTGCGAAAACCTGGTTCCAACACCCACCCATACTACTTCGGGTGAGACTTTGACCTACGCAAGTAGGTCATTGCCGAAAGTTCCAGCAGTATAGGGGTTTGTTGGTAAATCTTTCACTCCGAACCTGGGTCAGGACCCCTCAAGCCAACAGGTTACCTTATGAATCAATCGTAACCCAATTTTCACTTGTCATCACCAGATAAATAAAATATGAATTCGTAATTTATATAAATTCTAAAATGAACAAAATTGAAAAGTACGTGATAGAATGAAAGGTATATTAGTAAGCTTCATAACTACCATTATATCAAAGTTAAATCTGAGGATCTTAGTGAAGTAAAACACCGTGAAGTATAATAGGGATGATATCTGAAACTGGTCTAGTGAAATAAACTATTTAAATCAGTAAACTCCAAATGGAAACATCAAACGAAGTTACTCGAATAATTAATTACATCAAAGAGTTAGATATTGAGAAAGTTATGAAACACTCATGTAATTAGATACAAACTGGGTGAACGTTCCTCATCTACAACAACCTGGAATAGAGAAATAGAGCTGGCTTTGTGTTTTTCCAAAGAAACTCAGTGAACCGAAATTTGGTAAAGACATAAAATGATAAAATAACCAGAAAAATAGAGTATAATGCCTTAATTATCACACAGAAGAAAAAAATTAGTCCAATGACTATTCCTTTCTCAGGAGCCAAAGTTTCATTGGGACTTTACCCTAATAAATTAGAAAAGGCATGGTTGTCAATAATTTCTGCGTTGGGATTAAGGAAAATCAAATTGAATCAAGAATTAAGATGGTATGAACAAATCATTGTTTCCAATTAAATAAACAGGAAGAAATGACTAAAAATTAGTAGAATCCCATCACAAATAAAAAAGGAAGAGAATACATTCCACACAAAAGCCATAGCGTAGAAGGGAAGAAAATTAGGCGATAACTGATAGTTGAAATTCCCATCTTACATCAAAACTGCTTCACAAAAAATGAGTACCATTATTACTCAAATTAAGAAGTAATCATGAAGTTATATGAGCTAAATTGATTCCAGAAACAAAAGAGTGATAGGTTCCATGGAACTCGTATTGAAACACAATGATGCAACAATACTCTAAGGAACCAAACTTTTTTTTTGACTCTGTTGATATCAAACACAAAAATGAAACCCCATAAAATTAACACGATTCATGCATATTGTGATTTCCATAAATATATTAAAACCAACGAAATTTCCATAGAAACAGTTAATGAGTTACATGTAAATGTGCGGGGCATGAAGGGTAGACTCGACACTATTTTGTTTCGGTATCATAGTCTTAGGGTGGTAGTTGGGTACAGAGAGAAACTCCATCGCCATATGAACCTACTAGATTGAGATAGTAGAGTCGCAATGCTAAATGACACAGATAGAACCAAGGTTGTAATAGAAATTGATAAAGGGAAATGAAACGCAGTTGAAATTCATAAACTCTTAATGTTTCTCAAAAACATAAATGGAATTCCATCTAAACTGTTCATGTGTAACTCAACTGGAAAACGATGAACGTTCTCACGGCTCAAGAAGTCACCGTCATGACCATGTGACCCAGTACTACTTCATTTATGTGAAACCATACCTAACATATTGAAGTCGTAAATATTCTATTCATGGTACAGTTAAGAGTACCGCCAAAATTTAATGAAGACTAGACCTTATTCCAAAATTCAATGTTAAACTCACAAAATATCAATGTAGGAAATCACCTAAAATATTTCGAGAGAGTACGTGTTTGGATGTTGATATGTAAATAATCCACATTTGCAGAGGTGATAATCCTCGTGGGCAATGACTCAACTTCATAATCAATAAATTTTTACATTAACTAGGGTTAAATTTAAACATGAATATAAATGTTCATACATGAATGATGAAAGTAGAATATAGTCAATAGTGCAGAAATCAAAGTAAAGAGTTAAGGAATAAGAATAGTCCAACTTGAAAAATCTAAGGTTACATATGAATTATATACATGGAGTTTAGTGAGTAGGAGTTAAACTTCATGGTTATAATATCAAATGATATTATATTGTTTATTATATGGTGAAGACAGGGTTCACCTTAAGGGAAAAGGGGGAATTAATGTATAAGGGTATCATACATTGATGCCCTGACGAACATAGAAATAGTGGTTGGAATAATACAGATATAACTATTATGTTTATATGTGTTGGAAAGAAAAATATTAATGTTGCAATAAATATGAATGTAGTAGGTTAACTTGAAGGAAAATTTTAATTCGCAACTTTATAGGTGGAACACTGGCGCAACGTATTAATAAGATTAGTAAGGACACAAAGTGACAAATTTACAGCTAGAGACATAAGAAAGTTACTGTTAATAATAAAATATCATAGGTTGTATTAAAGTGTAATTTCATAGTAAATACTAAAATTTATATACTACGGTCAAACCTAAAGGGAATGTGTGAAGTAATGTTTAGTTGATTATAGGGATGTATGAAAGATTTGGGATTAAGTAAAAAGAGATGCTTTAATTCAAAAAGGGTAAGTGGAATTTATATAGTTAATTCACATAAACCTTAATATATTAATATATTACTAATAATTTAGTGTCATATATTACTATAATTGTACTTGAATACCTAAATACATATGGGGGAAACATATGTTAATATCCTTATTACATGGGTATACGTATCAAGTAAAAGATAATGAATATAATTAAGTATATCGAGGATATATATACTTACATAAGTCACATAATAAATATTATCATGGAATTAGGTTGAAAATGTAATATGTGGATGTAGCATAGGTCGTGAGAACAAATATTATAATTTAGAAGTAGTTGATGTACATATATATTCAATGGTGTAGGAGATTTATCAAATTAAATCAATAAGTCAAAGAAGATTTGACTTAATTCAAAATGTATGTAGAAGTGATATTTTTAAAAAGTTACATATTGTAAAGTATAGAATGGAAAGTATTGAATTAAAAATAAATTCACAGTGGTTAGTTTGGGTATAATAATCCATGATGAAATACCGATATATCATTACAACCATTGTAAGTAGAAAAGAGTAAATGTAAGAGTTCATAGAAAACTTATCCCCAAGAATGGAAAATTTGAGGTATGTTAGAATACCAGATCCATATTAGCTAATGAGAAGGACTCTTATCTTAGAGGACAATTGTAACTGAAGCTGGAATATGCTTTTACCAGTAATTCAACGTAATGAAGTAAATTTGGGGGGGATAGAAATATGTCGGAATGTGATGAATTATAATTTGATATATTACTATAATTAGAAAATAAAATTTGCGAAATAAGAGGTGTTACAACTCCAGGTATAAAGATAATAATTACATGTAAATCATCAATATCATTTCCTTCAATATTGAGAACTTTGCTGAATTTAAGAATATTCATTCGTATTTGTTTGTGTATAGGTACTTTTCTACATTTTTTTTCTTATACCGTATGTTTATCCATATATATATGTCATAGAATGAAAATTTCATTGCGATTTCATTTTATAGGTTGGTCCAGAAAGATTTGAGGACTTTCGTTAATAGAACCTCTGAACTATTTTCCCAGAGATGGTATATTTTTTATTTCCTAGGACTAAATCCCAAATCTATATAGCTTATTGGAAATGAAATACTTGACAGACTTTATATATACATATAAGTCTCCTGACTTACGTTTGTTCAATATAATCGACTATACTTACTTTCTAGAAATGAAACTATTTTAAACATTCAGCGTGTATTAAGTTCTGGGTAACCTTCGTTCCCTTATGATATAATATTAGGATTTATGTATAAAGTAGTAATTCTTCAAGTTATATTAGAACAAAAATTAGAATTTACTTTCCTAGATCCTTATTTAGTAAAATTAGAGAGTTTCCTCTTTTTGTATCATTTTATTGGCGGACTATCATAACTACTTGGGTAATATCATTGTACCTACTCCTATATTTTCTTTATGTAGGTGTACTCTAAGATTTTATGCCTAACCTTTGATTTAAACCTATTTCAAGGTTTTAAACATTTGGGGAATTGGTGCCATTCATAAACCTATCTGTGCAAGGTTATAGAACTCCACAATATTTATTATAGTAGGGTTTTGTTAAATGCACAAATCTAAACACTTTATAATTAACAAAAAAGTAACCTACTACATATTTACACAAAATATAATCATTCACATCTCTTTATAAAATTTTCATTTTCACTAGAAACTTCAGCATAATGGAACAAAATTTTAGAGAGAATTATGTCACTTGTGCATACCAATTCTGATAGAGTATTTTCCACCCAACCTTTGAACTCTATCTCCACATCTCCCCCTGAGCAGAGATATTTTCCTCCCCAGTGTAGACAACCTCTTTTCTACCTAGGAATGTTTTATTTAGGCCTGCTTTCCCATCATCTTGTTCCCATAACTGTGTCTAGTTAATCAGGACATTATTTTCCTTTCTTCCTAGGCTTTCCTTTTGTTTTTTCCACAAAAGTACTTTATAACTAGCTTTTTCCTCTATAGGTTTATTCCACTTGTTCCTAGTAACTTTCCTCTTTACTGGGGTATCTTTTTATATTTTTATATCCAATATAAAAACCATTATTTAATTTATTTTCTCTAAGGATATTTGGAGAACTAGGAAAGTCTTTGCAACCTTATCCATCCTCATGGACTTGGATTCCTGATCTCTAATTATACTCTAGCCTTTGCACAATTATTTCCATTTCCATTTTATTAAATTTAATTAATAAAAGATTTCCACAGTAATTTTTTTCCTTGGGTTCACTTGACCCTTAGAGTTTTTTTACTTCTAAAATAAAAGCAGAAAATTAGGGATATTACATAGACAAAGTACGAAGTGGGCAAGGTAAATTGTCATGGAGATAGATATATATAATTTAAATGAAAGAGTTGGATATGTAGTGATTAATACCATAGTACAAAATCATATACATTATGAACACGGTTATCAATTCGATTATTAATATGCATGACGATTGGTGCATAGAATTGTTTTAAGTTAAATAGTGATAGTGATACAATGTAATAGGACATATATTTTTTGGAAATCCTTTCAAAGTATGGGTTATAAAATATGAAGAAATAGGATAACACTTTAGTCCTAAAAAATATTTTATGTTAATTACAAGGGTCAGTGACAATGTTTAAGATATATATATATATATATATATATATATATATATATATATATATATATATATATATATATATATATATATATATATAGACATATAATTTCTAATACTATAAGGGTTTGAAATAATATTAGAAATGTATACATTAATTGATATTGAAATTAAATGAAATGTATAAATGATGAATTAAGGATGATTCCTTGGTGAATAATAGGTAACACCCTTAAAAATGTTCAGAAGTATAAATGAAGTTACTGAAAAATAATTAGATCAGACAAAGATAAGGAAAAAAATAAATTTCTCTAGTGAAAGTCTGTAAGATTGTATTAATGCGACAAAATTAAAGGAAGTATGTGTCGAAAAAGCAGTATAAACTGATATAAATAGAATTTTGTTTATTCTGTAAGTGGATTTGTTACAAATGGTAGCAGAGCCCCTATTGAAAACATTGGGCCTATGTGTCCCAACACAGAAAAAAATATGCTGCTGTGAAAAATAAGTAAACAAATTTCTTCAGAATTTTTTAGTGTAATTAAATTCTATGTAAAGTGATTGAAGTGAAGTAACAATTACAGTTGCTATTATGAATAATGAAGAAGACATGTACATGGATCTGGGTGGTACAGGAGACACACCAGATAAAGAATTCTCAATTGATGGACATAATAAGGTATATGCAACAAGAAATGGTTTAGCTAAGGACTAGCAACGAACAATTATTGCAGTAGAGTAATCAGAAAGAGAGGTTGATCAGGGAATTAGCCTCACGGTATATTCATGAAGGTAAATACCAAGCAAGAAATAGAAAATAAGTTAAACCCAACTCATAATGGTGTCAGAGTGGAGAAGAATCTGGATCTAAAGCCAGAAAGAAAAAGGAGTTGCAAGGGATATTCCGCAAAATCGAAACTCCAACTTTTGATGGGGAAAAGGAGGAGGATGTGAAATCTTGGCTCCTGAACATGGTCAAACACTTCCAATTTTATGAATATGGAAGTAATTTGGAAGCTAGATTAACCAACTGCAGGGTAAAGCCACACTTTGGTGGGAAGAGAAAAAAATGGTATATGTACTAGATGAAAAAAAATGTTACCTAGGAAGTCTTTCAATAAAATCTCAAGTATAGATACCTAAATGAGAGGTATTATGATGATAAAGGGAAGGAATTCCAAGAGATGAGATTATGAAAATCCACAATTGATGAAATTGTTACAAAATTTATGAATTTGCTTTGCTATGTACCCTATATTAGGGAAGAAAAAGCCAAAGTAAAACAATTTTTGAGCTGATTATGTACTATATATAAAAAAATAATTGAATTTTATAATCCAAAAATAATGGATGAAGTTGTTCTAAAAGCAAGATTATGTTATCAAAATTTTAAAGGCAGAAATGATTAGCTAAAAAACTAGCAAAATAGAGGGAAAGGAAAATGAGAGTGAAGCATAACAAGATCAAAACCAGCATATTTGAAAAAATTTGGGAAAAATCACTAGAGAATGAATTTTAACAAGAGTGGATAAAACTAAGTAGCACAATCATATATTGGCTCCAAACAAATGGATACAAACAACAAAAAGGAAAGTAATGTAAAAGTGAAGGAACCATTAAAGTGTCAAGGTTTTGGAGAACCTCATATGTTACGTGACTGCCCACAAAATACAAGAACAATCCATAAAATTCAAGCAGTATGAGAGGAAACTACAATAAACATCATTGCTCACAACATTCCTAGGATTAGTGTTGCATTAGAAGATCGACAGGCTAAACACCAATCAACCATGATAGAAATTGAAGGTATGATTTTTGAAAAACCTGTTTCTATTTTAATATATCCAGTAGAAAAGTTGAGTTGTGTCAATCCATAGATAGCAGAAAAGTGTAAGCTAAAATCAGGAAAATTTTAGCAACCATGGTTAGTGCAGTTAGCTACAAGAACGAAGATAAAATTGACCCATACACTTCCAAAAACTACTGTAAATTTAAATTGATATGAAACTGAACTCCATGTAAACATTATGCCTCTAGGATCCTATGATTTGTTAGTAGGAATAGACTAGATGGAAAGATAGAAAGCAAGAGTAAATTTCTTAGACTAAACAATACATTGTATAGATGAAGTATGGAAAGCTGTAATTGTAAAAGGAAAACCAAAACCAATATCTGTCAAACACATTTATGCATTACAATTAAAAATAACAATAAGGAAAGGCTACCAGGTGTATGCTATACAAGTGGAATAAGCAGGACAAGAAACAAAAAAAGAAGTAGCAGAAAACTTTCCAGTAATAGGAGATTTCAGGGATGTATTCCAAGAAGAAATACCCCATCTACCCCCTCAAAAGGGACATTGATTTTTCAATTGAGCTAGTACTAGGAGCTACCCCATTTTCTAGGGCACCTTGTAGAATGACTATTCCTAAACTATTAGAATTGAAACTTCAATTGCAAGAATTATTAGACAAAGGATACATTAGACCAAGTATGTCTCCTTGGGAAGCAGTTGTGCTTCTTGTCAAAAATAAAGATGACACATTGAGAATTTGTATAGATTAGAGATAGCTGAATAAGTTAACTATCAAGAACATATATCCTCTACCAAGGATATATGATCTATTTGATCAAGTAAGAGGAGCTACCATATTCTCTAAAATTTATTTGAGAATAGGGTATCACCAACTCATAATTAAAGATGAAGACATTAACAAAACAACATTCCTACTCATTTATATTCCTACCCTTTGGACTTACAAATACCCCTACAACATTCATGTGTTTAATGAATATGGTTTTGCATAAATATCTAGACAACTTTGTATTAGTGTTCAGTGATGAAATTTTAGTGTAATCCAAAAATGTAGAAGAATACCAAGAACATCTCAGGATATTACTACAAAAAATTAGAGATCATCAGTTATATGCAAAACTCATAGAATGTGAATTTTACAAAAATAAAATTCATTATCTTGGTCATTTTATTTCGAAGGATTGATTAGCAGTAAATCCAGAGAAAGTACAAGAAATCATGAATTATCCTGTACCCACATATGTACCAGAAATACAGTCATTCACGGGTATTGTCGGATACTACCATAGATTTGTTGAAGGTTTTTCTACATTAGTCTATCCTATTACTTCATTGAAGAAAAAAATGATTAATGTTTGAGTGGACATCAAAGTGTCAAAGTAGTTTTGAGCCAGTAAAACTGAAATTAACTACTCCCCCATATTGAAAATTGTTGATCCAAACAAAGATTTTGTAGTATGTATAAATTCTTGTGTGGAAGGGCTAGGAAGAGTATTACTGCAAGATAATTGAGTAATAGCGTATGAGTCAAGAAAAATAAAGAAGCATGAACAAAATTATGATGTGCATGATTTAGAACTAGTTGTTGTTATACATGCATTAAATATGTGGAGACATTATTCGTTGGGAAAGAAGTTCAAATTGATGACAGATCACATAAGCTTGAAATAATTCTTTACCCAACCATATCTAATGCCACACAAGCTCAATGGTTGTCTTTCCTTAATGAGTTTGATATGGAAATAAAACAATTTAAAGGAAATGAAAACAAAATTGTTGATGTTTTCAATAAGAATGCTCATCAAATTTTGACATATGTAGGGAGTATTGTAAAGTTTGATGTAGAAGAACAAATTCATGGAGTGTTGATGCGAGATCAACAATATGTAAAATTACAAGAGAAATTACAGAAAACTAAAATTGTAGGATATACCATAAACCAACAAGGACTAATTTATTATAAACAAAGACTGTATATTCCTAATGTGACATCCTTAAAACATGAAATTTTAGATGAATAACATAAGAGAGCTTATGTAGGTCATCCTCGTTATCAAAAACTAATTTCATCATTAAGGAAGAACATGCTTTGGCAACATATGAAAAAGGATGTAGCTGATTATTTGGCAAGGTGTTTAGAATGTTGGAAGGGAAAAGTAGAACATCATCATCCTATAGGACTACTAAATCCTCTCCCTATTTCAGAATGGAAGTGGGTAGTGGTTTCAATAGATTTCATTACCGGATTTCCACGAACTAAGTATCAACATGACTCTATAATGGTGGTAGTAGACACTTTAACTAAAGAGTCACACTTTTTATCAATGCAATATAATTTTGGCACAACTGAGGTTGCCAATGTGTTTATGAAAGAAATTTCAAAATTGCATGGAATGAAAATTCCAAAAATAATTATATCTGACAGAGATGCAAAATTTACTTCAGCATTTTGGAAAACTATGTTTGGAGGAAAGGGTACCAAGATGAGCTTTAGTACTGCTTACCATCCTCAAACAGATGGACAAACTGAAAGAACCAATAAGATTTTAGAATACATGTTGTGTATGTATGTGATGGATAGACCCACAAAGTGGGAATATTTTCTGCATCTGGCAGAATTTTCTTATAATAATAGTTATCAAGATTCTATTAAGATGAGTCCTTTTGAAGCTTTATATGGCAGAAAATTCCACACTCCACTTAGTTGGAGTCAAACAGAGGAGAAGTTAATTCTTGGACCAGACGAATTATAGGAAATGGAACGAACTGTGAATAAAATTCAGCAAAATATTAAAATAGCTATATATTGTCAAAAGAGTTATGCAGACAAGAAAATAATTAACATAGAATTGAAAGTGGAAGACTATGTTTATTTAAGGATTAAGCCTCACAAAAGTAAATTATATGTTTGTAGTTGTGCTAAGTTAGCACGAAGCTACTATCGACCATTTGAAGTTTTGGAAAGACTGGGGCAAGTAGCTTACAGGTTTTGCCTACCTAGTCATATAAAGGTGCACAATATTTTTCATTTTCATTATTAAAAAAGTGTGTACATGAACCTACTCATGTAATTGATTAGACTGTGAGATAGGTAGAAACATAAGGGGAATTTCTTCCAGAGCCCCTTCGTATACTGGAGTGGGAAGAAATCAAGCTCTAAAATAGAAAAATGGCTAGGGTGAAAGTGTAGTGGAGGAACTTTACACTTAAAGAAGCTACTTAGGAGCGAGAAGATGATATGAAAGAAAAATATCCATCAATGTTTAATAAGTAAACAAAAATACTTGCAACACCAAAAACAATGTTTTTCTTTAGAGGGGGGATATGTAATATCTGTAATACCCCTAGTTTCTATGCTTTTTAATTGATAATTGAATAATTCCAAAGGGGAAGTGGACCCCAATGGAGAACTAGTGTGTATATTTATTTTTTAATTAGTAAAATTGAATGGAAAAGTTATGTGTGAAATGACTAGCTAGAGAATTAAGATTTGAAACCTATATCCACGAGGATGTGGATAAGGTGATGAGACTTTCCCACACCTTCCAAAAATATTTTGAAGGAATATTAACAAAATTAGATTTGGAGATAAACATATAATTTCCACAATAAAGAGGAAAGTAATTGGGAAGAGAAAGAAAAACAGGAAAAGTGGAAAAGGCAGCTTTAAAGTACCTCAATGAGGGAAAGCCTAAGCAAAACAGGAAGAAAGCATCCTGAAATTTCTGGACACAAAAATTGGAAACACGATTGGGAAAGAACAGCTTAAATATGTTGCTCCATGACAAACAAGAGTTTTTATATCCTTTTGGAGTTATGGTCTCGACTCGGGGTTGAGATACGGAGAGAAAAATCTAAGGTTGGGTGGAACTAGTCAGAGAAATTTGTAAACATGCCTAACTAGAACATCTCTGGCTGATATTGATTTCCATGTGTTTACGAATGTTTGGATTTTCTCATATATATATATATATATATATATATATATATATATATATATATGAATATGAAATTCCTGGAAATTAATCTTGGTTGATGTAGTTTCGTAAGATGATTTGGTTAAGTCCTTGCATTTAACAGATTTAAGTTTATTAGAAATACCAAAATCTGTCTCAATGTAGGGACGAAGCTGAGTTTGTTCCAACTCTGAAAGTATATAAATATGGCAACAAATTTAGATTTGGGGTTATGATTTTAAACAGTAAAAATTCCTTTATTCTATTTAAACAATTATAAATTTTTTTCTAAAATTCAAATTTCAGAAGAAAAATCACAGTAGTCATAGATTTATCATATTTCATTATTAAAACTAAAGCATACTACTTTATAGATTGAGAAGTAAAAGTACTATCACCATTTCAAAAGGTATATATTTGTATATTAAAAACAAAACATAATGTCATAACCAATGGATAAATAGACAATGAATAGATTAAATGAATCTATCATTTTTTTAGGCAGTAATCTGAAGGAAAAGTTAGGAAAACGGTTAATATTTCCTGCTCGGAAGAATATATGAGATAACTTTACAAAAGATAGCTATACAAGAAAACTGAAATTTCTGTAGGTATAAATGGAGAGATAAATAAAATATTGCACTAAAATTTTGAGCTTTGGAAGTATTTTATAAAATTCTGTCCTAAGACAAAATTCATTTTAATCATAATGGAATACTAGTAAAACAACGAAAAAAATTATTAGGACAGCATAATAAAATTATGAATATTGCTAATGGAAACAGAAAAATAAATTCTAATAATAGTGATGGCTGAGTTATACAGGCACGGTGTTCACTATATCGTGAATATAGAAAGCATATATACAGATTTGATACATTACAATAGTTAGCAACATAGAGAATCTCGTCACATATAAACACTGCTATTCTTATAAGATTAATATAGACCCTGAAGAAGATCCGAAACAGGGGTTTGCTATACATGAGTAAGCATATAATTATTTATGTACCTATGTATCGAACAAAAAAAAGAGAACATGGATAACTTGTAAGAATATTTATATTTTTGTATATATTGCAAAACTAATATATGTTATTTAAATGTATTAACCAGTATACAACCACCATTAACAAGGTTGATACAACGTATTATTTGACATATTTATATCCACCAAAATATTACTCATTACATTTAGATTTGGGCATTTAATGGTGAAAAGAAAAGCCATCTTAATTAACCCCAAACTTATTACTGTTAAATAACTGAAATGTAGAATTTCTCCTAATGAACATTTACAAACCAAAAAAAAGGGTATCTACAATAATGAATATTACTACTAATGAAATAAAGTTGCATTTACAAGAGAGTACTGAGTGCCATTAAATTTTAAGTCAATAATACAGATATACAGTCCAGGTTGAATTCAATAACCTAAATTTAGAGGAGAAAATGCATAATATCTGTACTTAGGCAACTTTGTCAGTTTATTCATTGTCCCATAGAATCAATAGTAATAGCGAAAAATGACAGAGGTAAATGCCATAAAACCCCATAACCGAATTACCAAACCAAGTTTAGTATTTGAAGACCGACCTGTAGAAGAAGATTATGTTTGTTCAATGAATTCAGAACCCCAAATTAATACATGAAACGCGAATATGGATTTACAGCCTAAATGAAGATAGTCTGATTACCTAAACATAAACCCATAGATTTTATTATTGTAGACAAAGAGGAGATATGGTGAAAAATAAAATACATGAAGTAAATATTTTTAATACCTCACTGATATGAGCATCTCTGTCCCTGGGGAAAAAAGAAATTTGTTAAAAAAAAGGTATCAAGTTAATAAGAGAGCTTAAATTGCTATACAAGGATATAATACAACATAGATAAAACATGGTGTAATTTTTATATCTTAATAGATTTATGAACTAATATTCCATTCGCTCATGTAACCGAATTATATTCGGCCATAATACGTATACCTAAATAAAACCATATAATGACAGTTATAGATTGATAAAGTGCTGGGTGCCAAATTAGTTAATTCATACCCGGATATTAGCATGGACAAAATGGAAGTTTATTGAGGGTAACGATTCCTAATTCATCAAAAAGAAAAGAAAATGACCAAGATTTCATGGACTGTTGTAGAAATAAGGAATACCCTTCTGGTTTAACGCAACATAAAAGTGGCAGAATGCAAAAAGAAATACATACTACCATGAGAAAAGTTCTAAGACCGTCTGCCAAATGTGAATACGAGAAGGGAATAGAATGATTTAGTTCATACCTGATGATGAGAATAAATTTGTCTGCAAGTGATTTGATAACCAGTTTCGGCGATTCACTAAGACCATCAAGAAGGGATAGTTCCCAAGTGGAAAGGGTTCAAATGAAAGAGTTTAAAACAAAAAAATCCAAGTGATATATCATAAGAAAACCCTAAATGGACATTTATCCCCACCATCCACGCATCAAGCGATGGATGGATAAACACAGGATCAATGATATTGATCTCAGCAACATAGATAGGATATGTCAAATCTGGTAACAAATCCCGAAAGGGAATTTTCCCAAATTAATGCATTTAATAAATAATACCCCATCACGTGAAATTGAATGGAAGGAAGTAAATAAATGGTACTAGGTCACATGGGAGTAGAAATAAAGAAACATTAGGGTCGAAATCACTCTCCTCTCCAATCTCATGATAGCTGCCATGAAAATTTGAAATCACAATGGTAGAAAGGAAGTATACTTTGAAATTTAATATGAATATAACTCTCCTTAAATTTACTGACTAGTGGGCAGGTACATTCGTAGGTGCATCGTAACTCTAGAATTAAAATAATAGTTTTATAATAAGCCACCATAATCAAACAACGTGTTACGAAGTGAAAATTAGGGTACATAAGAAGTGACCGTCAATGGGTATATCTACGTTGGGACGTTATTGAAGTAAAACAAAAGTACACAAAATAATGTGAGAGTAGGTGATAGAAAATATGACAAGTTCCTTGCATACTTGTAGTAGTAGTACACCTTGCATAGATGACTAAGTTAGATAATCGTTAGATGGGTTCATTAGTAAGAGTAAAATGGAATAGGTAGTAATAGTGATAACCTCCTAGATAAAGATACATATGTAGGAATGCATTGGCAAAAGAAGTACTACTACAATTAAAGTGCATAAAAGAAAATATAGTTATCCTGAATAGAGGAATGATTAAAGGAATTTCTTTAAAATTATCGTGATATAAAGTGTATGTTCAATGGTGCCTTCATTGATAACCATGAAAAAAAAAATATTTGCAGAGATGAGAGGCATTACAATATCCCTATTTTTTTGTTTTATTTAGAATATTAATAATATAAAGGTTAAGTTGACCTAAAGGAAAAATATATGTGGACATATTATTTTTGAATTAAATAAATGTGAAAATTATTTATTTTGAAAATACTAGAGTAAAATGGAGACCAGGATTTCAAATCCATGAGGATGGAATAAAATCCTAAGACTTTCCCAAAATTCTCCAAAAATCCTTGGAGAACAATAAAATAAAAATATTAGGTGGGAGATAAGAATCTAATAAATACCTTAGTAAAGTGGAAAGTTAGTGAGAAGAGGTGAAAATAAAAGTAGAAAGAGGAAAAATCTAGTTTTAAAGAGCTTTTGTGGAAAAAAACAAAACTAAAGCCTAGGCTAAGGGAAAACAACATCCCAAATTAACTGAACAGAGTGAAAGAAACATGTTGAGGGAAAGAAAGATTAAATAATATGTTCATAGTTAGAAAAGAGGTTTTCCACACTATGGAAGAATTGGTCTCTGCTCGGGGTGAGCTATGGATTCAGCTCAAGGTTGGGTGGAAAATAGTCTTTACATGATTTGGTATCCACATTATGTTAAATATTGTCTCATGATTTATGTTAACCTTATGAAATTATGATGTAGTCAGATATGGTTAATTTTTTATTTATAGTTAAAAGATTTATATATTTAATTATAAATTAAATTTATTAGTCTGTTGTGTTCATAAAAAAGTAGTTGTCATACGTATTTAACAGAATTGTAACTATAGCTGCTATAGTTAATTATTTTGTATAGTTAGGTAGACTGAAATAAATATTGTGACCAACATACAAAATCTCTAAACCATAAGGAAATGGTATAAATCTACTATTAGGTACATGTTATAAACTTTATTATAGACCTAGAGAACACAATTTATATCAACTATCATCATAACTGTAAATAAGGGAAAATAAAGAGAGATAATAAAACATGGTTTACTTATTTTAAGATATACTCGAATTTATGTACAGTTGAGAGATGAAGTGCAAGTATAATCATGAAATTATAAATGTGAAAAATAAATAGATACTTCAAATTTAAAACACATAATTCCTATTTTATGTCCAGTCATACATATAGAGACATATATGTATTGGAAATAATATGTGTAAAATGTTTATAACTGTTATGAGTATATGAAATCCCTCTTATAGAGGTGAAGATAAAAACATAGTACACTTCAATTAAAAAGTTTAATTTCAACAGTTATTTACATCTTAACTAAAAGTAATCCATTTAAACTACAAAGTTTAGAGTTGAAAATGGTAAACATCATTTTATATAGATGGATTGAATCTATATACTTGGATGAACGACCTGGACAAAGACAAAATGTTTCGTCAAATCTTCTGATTGTAATTGGAAGTAACTGTAGTGAAATTATAGGAAATATAAGTTACCTATATAGAAACACATATAGATGTGTTAGAATAATACTAAGAAGAAATAAAATAATTTTAAAAATATAGACAAGTTGTATAAGAGATAATAATTGAAATTATACATGTCTAAGGAACATGAATGATTTGCATTCCTATTGCACATGACAACAGTAAAATATTAAGTTCAGAAAATTAAAAGAACTAAAGGAATGTGAATAATGAATATTACTAAAGTACAAAGATGATAAATTAGTTACCTATCATGAGTACTGTAACTTGGTAGAGGGTATCAGGGCAGAATTGCGAAATTTATGGGAATCTAGAAAAATAGCTTTTTTCCAGGATCATAGTATAAAAAGAAAAATTTATTCCGAGAATTAATAAGCATGAAATTAAAAAAAAATACTATATTTTTATAAGAAATTATGATCTGCATATATCAAATTTATTGGACTCTGTGAATTTTATAACAGTGGAAAATATAGTTTCAGAGAATTCTTATATCAATAGTAAAATTGGGAAAATTCAGCAATTTAATTCCCAATTAGAATTAATTTACATACCTCTGAAGAAGCCATTGAAAAGATATAAATTAAATTAAATGTGTGGCATGTTGAGAAATTAAATATTTTTATATAGAAATTTCTTAAATAGAAATTTAGTTAAACTAGAAAATACTCAAAAGAATTAGAATAACCCTCTGTTAAATTGATCTGGAGTTAAACAAAGTTCAAGGTTGGAAACACTCGATGATAGACAAAGGATATGATTAGAATTAAATTAAAACATTATAAATATGAAGGAGAGTATTTGGAATTGATATCAAAATACAGTAAGAATTCGAATCCATAATCCTCTCTGTGAGTGCAACCATAATTCGAAATTATAAATGCACATAAAAGTTTAATATGGGATTTAAAATTTGATTCAGAATGAAGATACTGGAAATTGCAAAAAAATATTATCTTAAACTGATACAACAATTTTAAGGAGAACTATACAAAATTAAGGAAAAAAAATATACAGTGAACATAAAACATCTATAAAGTTAGCAAAATAAATGCATGGAGTAACAAACTTAAACTATGGAGAAACGTATACTCTTTAATGGTAAGACGAGCCACATTTTCTATGTTATAAATCTACATATTAAACGACTGTCTCTAAATTAACCCAACTATAATAAAAATTGCAATAAGAAATGCATGGTATAATTTGTAATAACCTAGTAATAGAGAATAATGATTTCTCAGTGCGGAATTCCAGTCGATTTTGGGAAAAAATTGTCCTACCATTCGTTTTTATTTTCTAAACGAAGGGACAAAAATATCTGAATCAAAAGGTTATAAAAATAGTTGAAAAACTCAAAGGTGGAAACCCTACCGAATTTCCCAACACTGGGATGTGCAAAGTCACAACGTAAGGAAGGAATACATTTACATTGGTTTTGCCATAAGAAAAATACTGAGAACCAAACTCAATTTTGTGGGTAATTGTAGTAAGATTCCATAACCTACTATGCAGAATAAAATGAAATTAGATTCAATAATAAAATAATAAAAATGAAATTTAAAAACCATTATGTGAATACAAAGCCATAGAACGATGGAAAATAAATAAATTTGGAGACTATACAAATTACCTGAACAGATGGTAAGCATAGGTGTAATGGAAAGGACGAAATGAATTTGTATCTACGTTGTTCTCCCTACTGGGAACCGAAGAAATGAAGAAAACAAGAGGAGAGAGATCTCTGCTAAATTTCGTACCAATTAAAACATGACAGAAACAAAAACATAACCCTAGCCATAGTAACTTTTACTTGGGGGGAATACCAATGAATATGCATCGTTTAAAATTCAATATATCAACCCTACAATTGGCTCAATCGTAAACAAGCCCATGTGATTTTCAGCTGCCGGAGGTACCAAAAATTTAATGTGTGGGAAAATCGAAACGATAAGAAATTAATGAGTTATATTTGTTCTATCATTGGAGGTTAATGCGCTCAGATATTATCCATCTTGATAAATGAACCATACATTAGTTTAATAAGAATAAAGGATATGTCGAAACCCATAAACCACAGTTTTCAATTATCCACATTACACATACCATGAAGGTCTCTAATATGGATATTCCATTCAATATGGAATTATTTTTATATGTGAACTACCAAGTGGGTAAGGTAAATTGTCATGGAGATAGATATATATAATTGAAATGAAAATGTTTGATACCTAGTGGTTAATACCATATTACCAAATCGTATACATTATGAATACCGTTATCCATTCAATTATTAATATGCATGGGGATTGGTGCATAGAATTTTTTTAAGTTAAATGGTGATAGTGATACAAAATGTAATAAGGAATATATGTATTCGAAATCCTTTCAAATTATGGGTTATAAAATATGAAGAACTATGATAGCACTTTAGAACTAACATAATTATTTTATGTTAATTACAAGGGTTGATGAAAATGCTTAGGATATATATATATATATATATATATATATATATATATATATATTATATATATATATATATATATATATGTACGCGTTGAAAAGTGAAGAGTGGGTATAGATTACATGTGTTTAATTGTATTGAAAATTCACTATGTAAAAAAGTATAAAGATATATATAGGTTGGGGTAAACTATATATATATATTATATAATTTATAATACTATAAGGGTATGAAAAAATATTAGACATGTATACATTCATTGATATTGAAATTAAATGAAATGTGTACAAGACGAATTAAGGATGATTCCTTGGTGAATCATAGATAGCAAATGTCCTTAAAAACGTTCAGAAGTATAAATGAAGTTACTGAAAAATAATTAGATCAGACAAAGATAAGGACAAAAATAAATTTCTCTAGTGACAATCTGTAATATTGTACTAATGCGATAAAATTAAAGGAAGCATGTGTCGGAAAATCAGTATTAACTGATATAAATAGATTTTTTTTTTGAGTAAGTGGAATTGTTACACCTTATCCATTGTATTTTTGAAGCTCTTTATAATTTGACAATTAAGGGAAAAAATCCTTTGCTTCTTCTTGCCCCAACATGAATATCTGCTTTTATTATACATGAAAAAATAATACACTGCTGTAAAAATTTCGATTAAAGATATGAAACCACTACAGGTTCAATCACCGGTAGTATTGCAGGAAGAAATGAGGCATATTCGATATATATATTGATTGATGAAATGAGATTTTTAGGATCAATATTATTCATGAAAATAGATGCTCGATAATGAGAATCATTTCCGAAGAAAAATAATTGTCCTTTTGGTGGAAGATCCATTATCCTTGTGGGTGATCCTGGCAAACTACCTCCTATGAGAGAAAAGCCTTTGTATGTAGGTAATACAACAGGGAAAGTCTTGTGGAAAATCTTCAAAATTTTTGTCACTCTTGACACAATATTTTGCCAATAATGGAATAATGAGAAACAATCTTGTTTTTGTAGAGTCCTCAATAACATAAGATATGCATTGGGATTTTTTATGTTGTGGGTTGATATGAGGTTGCATCCTAGAGAAAGGGATTTATTTAATGCAGTAGTTCACATGTTTCCAGTAAATAACTTGGTGTCCTTCCATAACAGGCATATGCTAAAATAATTGAATTCTACAATTGCACAATGTCTTGCTGAGAATTCAAGGCATTCAAAAATCAGTGGTGCCGATGATGATCAATTGGACTGTGAAGTTTTTTTTTATCATTGCCAACGCATTATGTTGACATGTAAGTTTTGGGTTGAAGTTGGTTTGGTTAATGTTGCACTTGGTTATGCGAAGGAAAAATTTTATATGACTACCTCTAAGCCACCTCAATATCCAAACTTCACAACTCTTGTTCTTGATAAGTATGTTGGCATTCCATTTGGTGCAAACAATCCAAACATTATACCTATCACACCAGTGATAAGAGGAAATAGAAAACAAATTCCTTTAAATATTGCATGGGCTCTTACAATCCACAAGTCATAGGGTTTGACTTTAGAAGGAGCATCAATTGTTACCGTGAATAAAGAGTAGCAAGGACTAACCTTCAAAGCCAATTTGAAAGTGAAATCAACAAATGGTTTACACATTTCACCACCTTTATCTTTTCAGGGTTATGCCAAGATGAAAGATAGTGCATATGTTACAATTAGGAAGAAAGAAGAGGAGATATTGAAGTCCATATCATTATGGCATGCAACTATTAATACTTTTAGATCTTTATAGAATGCTTTTCTTGAATTTATTTTATTCTCCTATTTATTTAATTTTAATATAATGATGCTTTTGATATATTAATGAGATGAATAAATTCATCATATTCATAGAAATATTTTGGAAAGTTGTTTACATCGTTTGTCATGTTTTTGAATTTACTTATTTTTTTAAGTGGCTTCTTTTATTTTGTTTACAATGAACCATTCAGAGATAGACAGCCAGTTATATGAGCCAATAATTAAAAATCAATATTGAATTCCATATCAGTATCAGATGCAACTAATAATATTGTGACATCTTTACAGAATGTTTTATTAATTTCTTTTATTTTCCTCTTTATTTGCAGTGAGTGTAATAACGATTTTCGTGTATTAATGAAATGAATAAATTCATCATATTCATAGTAATATCTGAGAAAGTTGTTACATCGTTTTTCATGTTGTTCAATTTACCTCCTTTTTTTTAAGTCACTACTATTCTTTTGTTTACAATGAACCATTTAGACATATACAACCAGTTATATGAGTGAACCATTAAAAATCAAGATTGAAGTCCATATCCCTATGACACAAAACTAATAATATTTATCAATTTGGTTTGTTAAATATGTTGTGGTTTGGTTCAATGAAAACATATTTATATTTGATATTAATATTAAACAAAAATTAATATATACAATAACATTAAATTAAATACAAATATATAATTAATAACATTGTGATTTCTTGTTGATTATTTTAATAAGGGTCATATCATTCATTTAATTTTATCACTCATTTCAGGTGTACAATATGTATTTCTAGTGAGGTTTATATTTGTAAAATTTTTATATCATTTGGTTCATGTAGCGTTAGGTTATTTTATAGCATGAAGTTTTTAAGATTATGTTTTTTAACAATTATAAAAAATCAGTGTTATGATATATATATATATATATATATATATATATATATATATATATATATCTGTGTGTGTGTGTGTGTGCGTGTGAATGTGTGTGCTTAGATATTTCTGTGTCTGTGTGTACTAATTTTTATTTTGTCGTTTTTCCTTTTAAACGCATATATGGAATATAGTATAATCAAGTGGTGGAAAATATTTATAAAGTGATCACTTTTCTTTCATATCTTCGGAACAAGTTCCATATAAAATATGGCTTTCATATTACTTTTATTGATGAGCATCTTCGTGTGCTAGATGAAATGAAAATGAATGTAAAATACTTGTTGCATGTGCAAATGAGGGAGGCTGGGAGAAAAACAAGAAGGGATTAGTTGGAAAGTGTTAAGTATCATGTTCATTATCTTATTAATTTGAATTGGTGTTCCTTTTTTCATCGGTCTGGTTGTTTTCTGGAAGAGGCTATTTGATAAATGACTGTTGATGGAGAGTTTCAAGTCCATTTTTGTAGTGGGATTATTTGGTGTAAAGACAACAAAAAAATATATGTTAATTTCAATGTTATTTCTTTCGTTGCATTGATGGTGGAATTGAATATCACTTTAGTTTATTAATTTAGTAAGGCTGAATGATCAATTGGGGTTTGTAATATTAATAATCATGTCACTTATCAATCCTTTGTGTTTAAAATATTAAGTCATAGGTTTTACTAAGCTCTTATGTTTTTAATATTGATCCCTTGGTCTTATTGGTCCCTTAGGTTATTGATATTTATCCCTTGGGTTCACCAATTCCTTTGCTTTATAATATTTAATCTTGGGTTTATCAGTTCTTTTGGTTTATAATATGATTAATCCCTTGGTTTTATTAATCTCTTGAGTTTAAAATATTAATTCTTAGTGTTTATTAATTTCTTTGGTTTTATATTTTTATTAATTTTATCGACCATTCGACTTTGTTAATCACTTGAGTTTATTAATAATTTTTATTTATAATATTAATTTGTTGGGTTTATAATATTAATAATTCCTTCCATTTATTGATGTTTTTTTATTTATAATATGAATTATCCCTTTTCTTTATTGATGTTTTTTGTGTTTATAATATTAATATTTCCTTGTATTTTTTCATCTATTGGGTTTATAACATTGATCCCTTAAGTTTTGTAATTATTTTGGTTCGTAATATTAGTCCCTTCGGTTTATTAAATCCAAATATTAGGGGTTAAATATTAGTCCTTTAGTTTAATATTAATGCATGGTCCAATGTCACATTATGAAAAACATTGTCTCAATATGAAAATAAACCATGGGAAACCATTGTTAATCAGCATTACCCATAGTCGATCAATGTCTTCCATGCGTGGATGTCACATTGTGACAAATATCTTATCAATATGAAAATAAACCATGGCCAAACATGTTCATACTTGGTCCAATGTCGCATTGTGACAACAATTGTCTCAATGTTTAAATCAAGCATGGTCAAACATGTTTATTTCGCGATTTATAGTATTTTTCAAAGAGATTTTATATACTTGGGGTTTGTAATGTTAATATATTTGGTTTAATATTATTCCCCTTAGTTTATAATATTAATAATCATGTGACATAATAATATTATGCAAATAACATCCTTAACCCCTAGTGAGACTAAAATATTACTATGCAGATAATATTATTAACACTTAGATTAAACTAATAGATTAAGTACTATGCATTATGTTTACTACTATGCATTTTGATAAATATGAAGTTCTATGAATTGAGTTAAATATTGATTTCTTACCATTTTTCATGGTTAATTGATTAAAATAATGTGATATTCAACAGATAGAATAATACAATATTGAGTAGTGAGAAAATGTATGATATTAGGCTATTGATTAGACTAAATATTAAGAACATGCAGTAAGTTCATTATTTACTTTTTTTTCCATATTTCATATTAGATGAGAATAATACAACATACAAATAGAATAGGTTCTTAATAAAATAATAAATGTAATAATCTATTGATAAGAGTAAACAACTTGGTAAGATGAAAATGAAGAAAAATGAGTGAGCAACTATATGGTATTAGGGTGTTGAATGTTTGAATGTTTTTTTATTAATACTTAAACCATACATTATGAATAATATATAATGATTATTAAAATATATGCAGAATATGTTTACCTTATATGCAGAATATGTTTACATCAAATGCTGCAAGAAAATGTTAAACTAAGAGTAGTCACAATAGTTAGTTAGAGAAAACTAATTCGTAAAAAGTGAGACAATTATATTTAGAATATAGAGGGACAAAAGGAGACAGAGAAGAGAAGAAATGGAGTAAGTTTATATTCTTTTATTTATAATGAAAAATATAGCCATATTATAAAATGTTTATAACAAAAGATTTAAAAAATATAAACAAATCTAAATATTAAAACATTAATGAATATTTTTAATGATTGATAAATATTTATTAAATCTACAACATTAATGAATTTTTTTGACTATGAAATATTTTTAAAATTTACAAAAAAATTAAATAAGTAATAAATAAAATTAAAAATAATTTATTTTTTTACATAAAATATTAAAAAATGAAAAATTATTTTGTTACATTTCTAAATTCATTACTTTCTCCAAAAAAATATAGATGATGTTAATATGTCATTTTATAAATATCAAATTTAAAACATAGTGACTTTATTCACATACCCAAGCATATCACAATGCCAATGACATGTTGAAACTGAAAAATACTTCATTTTACTTTCAACATTGACTTTATACATGTCAAATTTATAATAATGTATAATAAAACTATTAATTTGTCGAATTATAGATTTGTGCATATTATATAATTAAATTAATAATTTTAGTAATAAATTAAATTAGTTGAAGCACATATGAAAAGTTTACTCTAATATTGAGTTTTTACTATTAACATTTTGTATTTATTAATACTGTTAGTGTTAATATAACATAATTAATACAATTAATACAATTATTATTAATATAAAATACTAATACTGTAAATATATTGATACTTTAATATAATATAATTAATATAATTTGTATTATCATTACAACTTACATTAATAAAATATCAAATATTAATTTTTTATATTTTTACAATCATATTATTTTTTACCACTAATTAAATTAAAATACATTTTATCAATATAAAATTATGTTTGTAATTATATATTTAATATAATTATGAAATTATGATTTCAATTATTAAATAATAAATGACATAAAAATTTATAGAATGAATATTGGTGCATAAGTGAGATTCATTTGTATACAAAGAAGATCATCCATGTAATACAAATAATGGATATTAAATAAATTTTCTTTTCATTAGCCTTTACTAAAGTAATTTTTTTATTATTCATTTATAAATATTTATTATTTATTAATATTGTTAATGTTAATACTTTTAATATAATATAATTAATAAAATTAAAATATTTGTTGTTAATATATAATACTATTAATATATTGATACCTTAATATAATGCAATTAATACAATTAATATAATTTATATTATCATTGCAACCAATATTAATAAAATTTCAAATATTTATTATTTTATATTTTTACATTTATATTATTTTTTACCATTTAATTAAATTAGATCAAATTAATATATATATATATATATATATATATATATATATATATATATATATATATATATATTATAATTATGAAATTATCTTTTCAATTATTAAATAATACATGATATAAAAATTTACGGAACTAATATTGATGTATGAGTGAGATTCATCCGATATACAAAGAGGACCATTTATGTAATACACATATGGATATTACTCGATATTGCTAAGTTTTCCTATTATTAACTTTATTTTTTTCAAAATTTATGATTGCTATTAAGTTCAATATTTTTGCTTTTTATTTGTATTAATAAACATTGATAAATGTAAATGTTTAAAGTTAACATATAAAGTATTAATATTAATATTAATGTTAATATTATTACTATTATAAATATTTTCATCATTAATAATAATATTATTTTAAGTATGAGGGTTTCCCCACTGAATTGTATTAGATATTCTTTTTTGGATTCAACTGTGTTAAGTCATTCACTTATGACCATTTCTATGAGAGATAGTCCTAACTGACTAATTTCTCATGATTTTTTAATAGTCTACTTAGCATTGATTCCATCGTGTGATGCTCACACGGGTGAAGAAGTGGGATTAAAATTATTATTTTTGTTACTATTAATATTAATATTTTTTTTTTCTAAGTAAATTTGATCTATTAACAAGTGGGTATAATTACATCGAGACCGAAGTCAGTTACTGCTGCCTTGGAGGCAGAAAATTCAGGAAAAAACAGTGTTGAAGACTATCGAGACCCACGTAGGGGTGCAGAACCATAGTTTTCCAAGAGATACTGTGACCCAGAAGATACAAAAAAGGCCAAAAAACATCAAAGCTTCCATAACAGAAAAAAAACCCAGTAGTTTGGGTGACAGAGACAGAAAAAAGACCAAGAAACGAACCCATTAGTCTTCCGGAGGCTCCTCCTCAATCCTGCACCAGCCGGTGCCGTGCATGTCTGAAGCAGGCTCGTCAAGAGAAGCCAGGGCAACATGATCAGCAGAGAGCATATCTTCATCCAGAACCGGTTCAGCAGGGCGAGACTGAGGCTGCACTGGGAAATTTCCACCACCCAAATTGAAAGCCGAGAATTGGGTGTCAGGAGCATAAACGTTTGCCACTGGAGCCGCCGGATGAGAGCCGACCTCCCCCTGAACGCTGTCTTCCAGGAACACCACCGAGAGAATTGCTGTTATCCAAGGGCGATTGAGACTGCTGTTGAAAGTAAACCAAGCCGAGCCTGTAGTTGGAGCCGAGGAGGCAGGAGGAGGGTGCAAATGAGGACCCCAAAAAAGGTGATAATCATGCGTGCGCCCCCGACCAGAATGAGTTCTGGGATAGTGGCTCGAGCCTTCCCCAAAGGAGGAGTCCGGAGAAGGGCTGGAGAGAGCATGGGGAGGATGGCTCCGCGAGCTTCCCCTTCGGCTTCTTAAACGATGTCGTAACCTTGGCATGGTGCGAAGGAGCAGGTACCAGAAAGCGCTCAGGATCACAAAGAAAGCTGAAAGGGAACTGAACAGCGGGTTCCAGAATGCGCTCAAGACCAGAATGAAAGCCGACTGATAAATTGAGAGTGGGCTCAACAGCGGCTTGACAATCCCAGGAGAATGAGCGTCCCTCCACATAAAACGCACCATACACTGGTCGACTCTCTCCCACCTATGGACACAGCGAACAAAGACTCCAGAACAAATCTGAAGGAAAGCCATGAGCCGGGGATAAATATCCTGTTGCAATCGAAACCCATCCGCATCGCGCCAAGCCTGAACATAAACCCAGTCCGTCCTTTCCATACCCAAACGATCAATAATCTTACCTGCTTTCATGGTGAGAATCCCGCCGAAGCATGCAGAGGGGAGGTTAGTGACAGTCCAAAACGCGCAAGAGCAGAGGTGTGCAGTGTCCATGGCATTGGAATGAGGGGAGGATAAATGGAGCAAGCCACGGAGCAGCTGTCCGCATAACTCCTCGTACCCACAGGCCAGATGGCGGCACAGCCCAGATGCCCTCCGTCCCATCCCATTAAAATTACATTGAATCACCCGCATCCGGGGACTATTAATATTAATATTAATATTATTATTAATATTAATTATTTAAAATTAAAATTGGTATTATTAAAATCAATATAGATTGATATTAACATTAATAACAAAAATAAATATTTCAGATTAAATAAGAAATTGTTGATATTAAATTAAATATCATTATATATTTTAATGTTAAATAATATTAATATTAATAATAAATACAGATGTTAATGTTAAACATAGAAATTTATGTAAAAGTAAATTTCTCATTTATATATTAATGTGATTTAACATCAATATATATATTTCATTAAACAATAGGATTGATAACTTTAGGTTTACTTAGGTTCAATGACATTAGAATTAAAAAAATTGGTATTTTTATATCATTTGGTCCATGTAACATTATCTTATTTTATAACTCTAGTTTTATAAAATAAAGATTTTTAATGTTAAATAAATTTGTTTTAAGTTAATATTTATATTGAACATCAAAAAATTACATCAATATTAAACATATAGATTAATAGAGACATAAAAATAAATTTATTCAGATTAATACTGTTGGATTTTAAACGTTAGGTTTATAAAATTGTAAGTCCTTTTTAACTATTGTAATAAGGTTTTTATGGCTGATATGATTTTATAAATTATGTATACGTGAATTTTAATATATCTGTAGATGAAAAATTTGTTATGTATGTTAATTTTAATTCTATTCACCATTCATTACAATTTTTTTGTTGATATCATGTGTGTTTTCTTTTATGTTAGGTGTTTTCCTTGTTTTATCATGGATCCAGCTATTTCGAAATGTATTCCATTTGAAATTCTTGAAATTGTCTTTCTCTCGCTCTCTTTATCGGTTGTGATAAATTTTATCACTATTTGTAAGAAATGGAAGAATTTTTGCAAAACCATTCTTTCTTATTGCATTGAAAGAATATGTGTAGAAATGAATGGTTCCTTTCCTCAATAATGAAGAAAATTATTCTATTGTTGAATACCTCAATCAGAATGGGTGCATATCTCATTTTCATTTGTGATTCATAGATTCAAGATAAAAATTAGAGTCTATTTTTGGGCCAATGGTAGTTTTATCCTTAGCTACATAATTCTTCCATTCAAGAAACTATTTTTTTATGAATCCAATGAAAAAGGCCTTAAAAAACATGGGGGAATACGAATTGAAGACTCGAGCCTCTTTTCGTTATTGGAAAATGTAAGTAGCAAAAAATATGACTGGATTGTTCTAAAACATATCTATAATACAATGCAGTATAAATTTTATGTTTACAGTAGTCTTGATAGGTATTGAGCTGCATTTTTTTCATATTTTTACAATTTTTATCAGATAATTTTGTGATTGTACCTAGCATTTTAAACCTTTTTATCCTAATAAGTTGATGATTAGAGGCAGTTGTAATTAAATTATACATTCTTGTTATTTTTATGAGTCTTTTGTGTATGCTTGGCTACAGATGAATAGGTTTGGTGTAGGAATGCATTTGAGTACGAATTCACCAAATGCATAAAAGCAACATCTAGGTAGTTGAGTACGAGATTGTTGTAGGTGAAAATATCAATTTTGCGACCAAATGGAGAAGATTCTCTAAATTCGCAGACGTTTGTTTTATTCAAAGCACCATGTTTGGTGTAACCCAGAAATCGTTTGGCACAATTCAGCTTTGTGAAGGAGTTATCGTCAGGGCAATATTTCACTAAAAACCATTTCTGAACGTGAACATATTGGGTCTCTATGAATATTGACACCAACTTCATGCATCCACATTGCATTTAACACTGCAGCGGGGTTCTGATTGATGGTATTTTTCAATGAACGATGGCTACAACGTGATGGTATATGATGCCACACTAATGCTATGCGCTTCTTGTAAATGACGCGTTTGAATGCCTAGTACTCCTCTTTGTTCTGTATTTGTAGAAGCGTAATCTGCGTTTGGAAAATGTGTTTTTCCCAAGTTACCTGTTACTGTCCATTATCTGAAGCACAAAATTATTTATGCTTTGGCGGGATTGATACGGCTCGTGAGTAAGGGTTTTAAATTGGTGTATTTTGAAAGAGACACCGGTGGATATGAATTTCAGAGGACACACATCCAAATAATGGAAGGAAATATTGCTCTATGTAAAGAGTTGAAATAAATAAAAATTAATGTATTCAGGTTGGGAGGGGACATGACCCATTTGTTGAGCATTATGGTCTTGCTCCTGAAGATACATTCTATGAAATCATGTGTTTGAATTTCACTTAAGACACAAGAACTTTATGTTCGTGTCTTTCCTACGCAGTATCTGCAGATGTTCACTAACTATATTTCGTTCTACAATATAGTTATCAATATTATTTTTTTGGTGACATCATTCACTATTGTGTGGTATATGAGGTATAATAAGGTTGTTCGTCAGACATATGACAGAGATGAATATTTAAAGGCTTCTCTTTTCTAGAATTATGCAGCCATCATTATCCTCAACTGGAAGCACAAGATTAAATTTCAGATCATTGACTAGAAAGACGAGGACCTCCGTATCATTCATCATTTTTTTCCATAGATGTTTAGAAGTTACACTACACCAAAGCTAAATTTAGCTTAAGATGTAGATAACACACTAGAAACATGGGTTGCTGGCAAGATTCGATTGCCTCTTTAACAAGGAAAGGATGATGATGACAGATTGGAGCGTTTCCATATGTGTGATGCCCTAGCTAGCTGTGCGATGCCTCTTCTAGTAGTGCGTGAGGGTCAGACTCTTCTAGAAGTTAATCACACCAACTTAGAACTAAATTGGAAATCAAATCTGATATTTTTGATTTGTTTAATTTGTATTATAAAATCTCCTAAATTTGCATTATATGTAACCATTGATTTTTAATTAGAGCAACGATGCTGCTATAAAGCAGAAGCTGCGCACTAATGAATGCGGGGGGGGGGGGGGAGTTTTTCCATCAATTTGGCAGGGCGCAGATGGAGTTATTCAGAAAATTAGATAGGGGAAAAATTTCTCATATGTAAAAGGGATTTCTCAGAGGCGGGAGGGATTAGTTAATCCATCATTTAGAGAGAATATTTATCATATGAAAATTTTTCTCATATGTAGAGAGGAATTACGGAGTACGTCAATTAGAGGGCAGAAGTTATCATATGTAAACTCAACTTTCTCAAATGTAGAAGGGGCATAAAAGTGAGTTCGTTAATTAGGAGGAGTGGAGTGTCCGAATTGAGAATAAATGTAGGAATCCAAGGGAGTGAATGCTCACATCCAGATCCAGCATTGAGTTTTCCATAATTTTAATGGGGCAAAAACAACTGGTGTCATTTTTAATTGAAATTTAAAATGATGTTTTGATTCAATTCAATAAATTCTAGTTCTGGCAATTATTTTTGTCTAAGTACTATAATTTTATTTATTTCTAAGTGTTGAGTTAGTTCAGGACTTGCTCCAGGGAGTGGCAAGGATCCACCACAACCTCGAGTCGAGACCCTCATTATTCGTATATTTAGGAATTATGATTTAGTGCAATTTGTAAAACTATATTTTGTTTTGAATTGTGTTTTTAAATAGTATCTAAGATTTCCTAATTCTGCACTTAGATGATTATTTTGTTTTCCAATTCTTGAGTTTGGTTCAGGAGTTAGAACAAATTTTAATGCTTTGAGTTTTAGTAATGGTTTTCCTTAGTTTTGTTTGAATTTTTACATGTTTTAATGCTCATTTAATTAGTTTATGCATCATGGAATTTTTCTTGATAATTAGATTTATTTTTCATTAAAATCATTCTTGTTTTTGTAGTGTAATCATTTCCTTATAAGAGAAAGTTTGAGTGTGGATTTTATTGTGCAGGTAGAGATATCAATTCGAATTGTGATTTAGTTTAATTATTGATTTACATGATTTTGATTTATTTTTAATTATGAGTTGCATGGTTTGAAAGAGTGATCTTTTTTTTGAATAATTTGTTTCACCTAGATTAAAATCTTTAAATTGAAGGTTATCGTAGATTATTTGCAATGATATTTTTAATAGGATATTTTAGCTGTTCTTTTTAAATGAAGTAAGGTAGTTTTCTTCCAGAAATAATTATAACTTTCCTTTGTTAGTTTGAATCTTGAATTTATTAGGATGAGTAATTCTGGTTAGTTTAATTTGTGAGGTTGTCATTAGAATAATGTGTGACCTTTTTGCTCATTAGTTTCAAGTGATAGTTTCATGTTGATGAGAGGAATAAATAGATTATATTTTTAAAGTTATAATAGGAGGTTTAAAAAGTAGAATGTGAGTGCGATAATGTTACATGATTGAGGATTCATTTGTATTTCATTATAGTTTAATTGGAGTTTTCTTGATAAAATTAGTTATGTAGGTTCCCTTTTCAAGATTTTTTATTTTCCAGCAAAGGTGTGTTTCATTCCAGTGCCTAGTTTATCATTACAAAGGAATATATTTATACTCTAACCATTAAGTTGAGCCAATACATAGTAAAAATTTCGTTTATGACTCCCGGATTGATAATTAATATTGAGAGGTTTAATGTGATAACTAAGCCGACCAACATTTTTGCGTCATTGCCACGTAGTTGTATTTTAGCTTAGGTAAAAAAATTTCACAGAGTTTCAAGGATATTGTAGGACATCAGAGGGAAGAGAGTGTACGGTAAGACGTGAGTGAAGAACCATGCATCCATTATTGTGGGGTTGCTCCAAAGTCTGGCCATCTTGCTTATCTCTTGAAATTTTATTTCATTTCCTGTAGAAACAGGATTTGGACATTTAATTTCCAAATTACTTTGCCTTCAATAGATTAAATATTGTTTTGATTCAACATTTTCCCTAATACTTCGTTCCCTTCCTTTTATGTAAATTTATCTTTATGCAAGTGTGGCGAGATTTCTTTTTTCAGCCAATAGCTTTTAATTTTATTTATCTTCAGAGTCCAATATTCAATATTATATCATTTTTGGGGTACTGTAAGAACCCTTGTGTACTAATCCATGTGATGAAAGAAGGTACCAGTTTCTTGTTGAAGACAAGAAGATGGTATTTTGAGGAATCAGTCAATGAGGAGTTTTTATGCTGCTACAGAGACAAACAACTCATTCGATGAAGAATTCACAAGTGCATAATTTAATACTTTGCTTGAACATAAATTTAATATAATTAAATCTTTGATTTTGAAATTCGATGAGTTGCAGGAACAAGCGAAGGATGAAGAACCACTTCTTATCCTTTTCACCAACTATCAAAAGAAACACTACCTTGGAAAGTGTCCACTTAGCGATCTAAAAGTTTGCGAAATTTGCGAGGATGGTCATGCAACCGAACACTTCCCATCACTACAACGATTATGAAAGGTACTCAGGGAATCAAGTAAGGAATAGAATAAATCACTAGTTATAACTCAAAACCCAACACCATTTGATACTTGGAATAATGCTTATTTTCTTGAGAAGGTTCCTCAACATGATTATAATCCTTAAGTGTCATTGCAAATTTTTAATCCTCCTCCAATTGAATATCCTACTTCGTGGAAGCAGTGGCCCTCGCCTTGGCCCTCATACTCAAGCCAGATATATCCATGGCCTCAAGAATTGTTTGGATCCTTCTCTCTAGGGAAATCTCCCAAGAGAACTCAATCACATGAGCACCAACAACAAACATAATTGATTTCCAATGCAGCATTAAGATATCTCCCTCCATGGTCCCAACCACATGTGCAACCTTACCCTAACCCTAGTTCATACCCTAGTCCTTATCCTTACCCTATAACTAACCTTAATCCATACCCTAACCCTAGTTCATACCCTAATCCATACCCTAGTCCTAACCCTAATCCACACCCTCGACCTAACCCTAGTTCTAATTTAAAACCTATACCTAACCCTAGTCCAAAGCATAATGCCAATCCAAATCCAAACCTTAGCCCACAAATTCACCCAAACCCTAGTGCAAACCCTATCCCAAACCACATCCTAAACCCTAATCTAAACCATCAGGTTGCACAATAGTTTCAACCACGTATTCTTTCTATTGATTCCTCTATTGAACATAATGCTAAATATTCCATGTTGGAAAAGGGAATGAATATAGAAACTACCCCCTTTATCACAGAACATTTACCCTGGGAAGGTGTAATTCAAAGACCACCAGAGGAGCAATATTTCATTGGAACATGTTCTGAAAATGTTGTTAAAAATAAAAACCCTAGAATCTCTCTCAACCATTCTTGTTAATTTTAAAATCAAATATTTGAGCCTGAACTTGAGGGATTTATCTTTTGTCTTTCACCAGATTCATTGTGCCTCTAGAAGAGTGACTATCAAACTATGGAAGACTTGCATCAGTTGGAAAATAAAAAATATGTGGATTCCAATGAATCCTAGTTTCGAGCAATCATCAAACCATCTTATTTCCTCAGCATTTGGAAAATCTTGGTACCATATCAATTGAAGAAACTAGTTTCTCATGCTTTTGTATGTCTTGAAGTCTATTCTCTAAAACTAAGTGTGAGTATCACCAACATTTTTTTACACACATGGCTTCATTGGAAGTAATCCTATACTTATACGGGAGTCTTTTGCCTCTTAGGGTAAAATAGGGTAGGATAATAAATGAATAAAACTGATATAATGCTGTTAGGGTTTTGAATTTTAAATAATGCCTATTAAAACTACTTTTGATCCACATTAGTTGTTAACACACACATTTGTGACAAATCTTGTTGAGTACAATTCACTCTAATACCTCACGGTTTTGAAAAAATAACCATGATTAATCACTCTAATAAGTTGTCATCTGAGATATATATTTTTAGTTTCCCTTAGAAGGTACTATTGGAAAACCCCCTATGGTGGACCACTCTTGTTAAGATCATAATGAGTTATTTATGAGAACACTATCATTCTTAACTCAAATAATCTTTCAGTCATTGTTTGGATATCTTTAATAAGTCCTTAGGGTAGAGGAATTAGACAAAAATGATTAGTCATTAAAAAAAATTCACACCATCCAGTACCCTTAAGGAGTAGATATATCTCCCCACTTATTAAGTAACCTTCAAGGTTAATCATAATAAGAGCTTACAAAGATTTAGGTAAGGATAGGAGGTCTCCTGATGAGCCAAACTACCACGATCATGAGACCTAACATGCATGAAATTACTACTCCTGTTCACCAATATAGAGTAATGGATTTCAGCCAAAAAGCTAGAAGATAGGAGGTCTCATCACTAGCCGACCTGTTCATTCATGTTGCTTCTTGTGAGTTGCACTACCATCTGCTAGTTACCAAGCCAGGAGAGTGGACTTCATCTAAAAAGTCAAATAAGAAAACTTTGAATCTATATCTAGTAAGTGGGATACTGACATTTCACTAGGTTAAAAGGCATCCCTGCCGAGGTTATGGAAACTTGCGGATAGCAGGGCCATGTTTGTGGTATTAAAGTTAACTTCATATTATGATTTGCTTGGTTATCATTCTCTTTCCCTAAGACTCATCCTTTTTCTTTGACAATGGTTTTAAGACGATTTGAACATAATGCTTTGAGTTCTACCTTTCAAAAATTGAACAATACTTAATGATGTGGTACCCTTAGGGAAGGTTATTAATTGTACTCGATTAAGAGGAAATTTAGTTTTGCATCTGGATGACAATGTAATAAAGAGGTTGCTGATTGGTATCATAACTCACTTTAAATTTCATGGTATTCAGAGTGATGAATTACTCAATGATGACTACTCACACATTGTTGGTTGCCGATAATGTGTATTGATTCTAGTTTCCTCTAAATATGTGATGCATGAACTAGGTACGAGATTGTTATAGTAGGTGCGGGAATATTGTGTTATTATTTTTGAAACTACACTTTTTCAACAAAATTTAATTTTTATCATAAGACTTTGGGCAAAAAAAAAGTATGGGACAAGGTAACAGGTATGTGAAACACTCTTTATTCCATAATTTCTACTTGCGGTACCTGATCTTGTTTCATAATTTCACATCGTTTTAACTGATAATGTAATAGTAATGTCGTAGGTTGATGAATGCATTACAAGATCAGGCATCTTCATCCTTACTTGTTAAACTCTTTGCTGAAATTTTCCCTACCTTATTTCATCATATTATATTTTTGGCTTGCATGACTACGTGCAAGAAGTTCAACGTGGGGGGATGTTGAGTTGCAATTTTGTTCATATTTTTACAATTTTTATCAGATAATATTTTAATTGTACCTAGCGTCTTAAACCTTTTTATGTTAATAAGACGAAGATTAGAGGAATTTATAATTAAATTATAAATTCTTGTTTTTTTTATGAGTTTTTTGTGTATTCTTGGTGGCAGGTGAATAGGTTTGGTGCAGGAATGCATTTGAGTACGAATTCACCAAATGCATAAAATAAGCAGCTCGGTAGTTCAGTAAGAGATTTTTGTAGGTGAAAAAATAAATTTTTCGACCAAATGGAATAGAAGCTCTAGATTCTGAGACGCAGGTTTTGTTCACAGCACCATGTTTCCTATATCCTGGAAACCGTTTGGAAAAATTCGACTTCGTGAAGGAGTTATTGTTAGGGGAATATCGCACTAAAAACCATTTATGAACGTGAACATATTGGGTCTCTATGAATATTGACTACAACTTCATGCAACCACATTGCATTTAACACTGCAGCGGGGTGATAATTGATGGTCTTTTTCAATGAACAATGGCTACAACGTGACGGTATATTATTCCACACTAATGCTATACATTGCTTGTAAATGCTGCGTTTGAATGCCTAGTACTCCTCTTTGTTTCTTATTTGCAGAAGCATAATCTGCATTTGGAAAACGTGGTTTTCCCAAGTTATCTGTTACTAATCTGTCTGATATCCATTATCTAAAGCACAAAATTATTTATACTTTGGTAGGATTCATATGACTTGTGAGTAAGGGTTTTAAATTTTTGTATTTTGAAAGAGACACCGATGGATCTGAATTTCAGAGGTCATGCATCCCAATCATGGAAGGAAATATTGCTCTGTGTAAAGAGTTGAAATAAATAAAAATTAATGTGTTCAGGTTAGCAGGGGACATGACCCATTTGCTGAGCATTATGCTCTTGCTCCTCAAGATACATTCTGTGAAATCATGTGTTGGAATTTCACTTAATTTCTTGTCTTTGTTATGTAGTATCTGGACATGTTCACAAAATATATTTCATTCTACAATACAATTATGAAGATTATTTTCTTGGTGACATCATTCACTATTGTGTGGTATATGAGGTATCATAAGGTTGTTCATCAGACATATGATAGAGATGAAGATTTGAAGGGCTCTCTTTTCTAGAATTATGTGGCCATCACTATCCTCAACTAGAAGCACATGATTAAATTTTGGATCCTTGACTAGAAAGACGAGGATCTCTGTATCATTTGTCATTTTTTTCCACAGATGGGTAGAATTTATGCTCCACCAAAAACAAATTTAGCTTAAGATGTATATAACACACTGGAAATGTGGGTTTCTGGCAAGATTCGATTGCCTCTTCAACAGGGAAAGGATGATGATAGTAGATTGGAACGTTTCTAGTTGTGTGATGCCCCAGTTAGGTGTGTGAGGGTCATACTCTTCTAGAAGCTAATCACACTAGCTCATAACTAAATTGGAAATAAAATCTCATATTTTTTATTTTTTTTTAAATTGTATTAATAAAATCTCCTAAATTTGCATTATATGTAACCATCAATTTTTAATTAGAGAAACGTTTCTGCTATAAAGTAGAAGTTGCACACTAATTAATGTGTGTTGGGGGGGGGGGAGTTCGTCCATCAATTACATAGGGCACAGATGGAGTTAGTCTTTCAATTAGATAGGGGCATAATTTCTCATATGTAAAAGGTATTTCTCAAAGGCGGGAGGAATTAGTTAATCCATCATTTAGAGAGCAAAATTTCTCATATGAAAAACCGATTTTTCTCAGATGTAGAGAGGAATTAGGGAGTCCGCCAATTAGAGGGCGGAAGTTCTCATATGTAAAATCAATTTTCTCAGATTTAGAATGGGCACAAAAGTGAGTCCATCAATTAGGAGAAGTGGAGTGTACAAATTGAAAATAAATGTAGGAATCCAAGGTAGTGAATGTGAACATCCAAATCCAGCATTGAATTTTCTGGAATTGTAATGGGGCAGCAACAGCTGGTGTAATTTTTAAATGACATTTAAAATGATGTTTTGATTGAATTCAATAAATTCTAGTTTTGGCAATTGTTTTTATGTAAGTACTGTAATTTTATTTATTTCTGGGCGTTGAGTTAGTTCAGGACTTGCTCCAGGGACTGGCAAGGATCCACCACAACCTAGAATCGAGTCCCTCATTCTTCATAGATTTGGGAATTATGGTTTAGTGTAATTTGTAAAATTATATTTTGTTTTGAATTTTTTTTTTAAATAGTATCTCATATTTCCTAATTCTGCACTTTGTTCATTATTTTGTTTTCCAATTCTTGAGTTTGATTTAGGAGTTAGAACAGATTTTAATGCTTTGAGTTTTAGTAATGGTTTGCCTTAGTTTTGTTTGAATATTTGCAGGTTTTAATTCTTATTTCATTAGTTTATGCATCCCAGGATTTTGCTTAATAATTAGATTTATTTTTAACTAAAATCATTATTGTTTTCTTAGTTTAATCATTTCCTTATAAGAGAAAGTTTGAGTGTGTATTTTATTGTGCAGGTAGAGATATCAATTCGAATGGTGATTTAGTTTCATTATTAATTTACATGATTTTGATTTATTTTTCATTATGAGTTGCATACTTTCAAAGAGTGAGCTTGTTTTTGAATAATTTGTTTCAACTAGATTAAAATCTTTAAATTGAAGGTTATCATATATTATTTGCAATGATATTTTTAATAGGGTCTTTTATATTTTATTTTGACATGAAGTATGGTAGTTTTCTTGCAGCAATATTTAGAAATTTCCTTTGTTATTTTGAATCTTGAATTTATTAGGAAGAGTATTTCTAGTTAGTTTAATGTGTGAGGTTGTCATTAGAATAATTTGTGACCTTTTTGCTTCTTAGTTTCAAGTGATAGTTTCACGTTGATGAGAGGAATAAATAGATTAGCTTTTTTAAGTTATCATAGGAGATTTAAAAAGTAGAATGTGAGTGCGATAATGTTACATGATTGAGGATTTATTTTTATTTCCTTACATTTTATTTGTAGTATGGAGTTTTCTTCATAAAATTAGTTAAGTAGGTTCCCTTTTCAAGATCGTTTAGTTGCTAGCAAAGGTGTGTTTCATTCGAGTACCTAGTTTATCATTACAAAGGAATATATTTATACTCTGACCATTAACCTGAGCCAATATGCAGTACAACTCACGTTTACGACTCCCAGATGGATAACTAATATTGAGAGGTTTAATGTGACAATTAAGCCGACCAAAAATAGGGTTTGGTGAAGGGTTGATCTTCCATTTGGTGGCACTTCACCCCCTGAGAATGGAGTGTTTTGTAAAATTAAATTGTTTTGGCTCTATATAGACACAGAGTATCAGGATTATCCTCGATATGGGTATACAATATACTGGTTTGATGTAATAAAAAATGAATTTGGTTTTTCATTTGCTCCAATCACTAACATCTGGTGTATGTCATTAGCAATATGCAAGAGTCATTTGATATGTATTATTAATGATGGCTCCACTTATGTATGGTCAATTGAATAAATAGATAATTTCCAATTTGGTCACCCTTGTGTTGAACGAGGAATTGAATATTCAGATGGAATTTGTTGGATGAAATTTGTACATATATAGATAGAAAATTTTATGGTTATATTCCATTTCAAACGGTCAAAGGTGTGGTTCTTGTGTGCAACTACAATGAAGTTCCTTTCATATTATACTATATGATGACTAGCCTCTATTTCACAAAAAATATTTATAACTAAACTAAGATAAAGATATATTGGTTTTGGTCTCCAACGCTGCAGGACTGCAATGATTTGATCGAGTCTGGAAGATTTTTTGCAATTTCTCCCCATATGGATTGTATTGATGAGATTCCACAATTAGATATGGACATGGAGTCTCAGGCTATTAGTCATGTTAGGATTTCTAATATATATTTTCATTTTATATTACCTCTATGGTTGGGGAAAATATTTTCATTTTTTTTACTTTACATACTTTTGGGTCTATATGCTAAGACTTTAAAATTACAATTCTATGGATATTTATATGGCTCATGCTCGAATTTCTTCTATATTTGTATATGTCAGATATTGGATATTGAATCACATTGAAATTTTCTCAGAAATATTTCTTTTTTTGTCCCATTTAGTTCTCTTAATTACATCTGAATGTGTTTGGATGCTATCGAATTTTCTTTTCTTTTATAATTATAATTAATGTGACCTATTTTTTACATGGTCTTTGCATTATTTTTTTCTCATTGTTTCTCAAACAATTTTATACCATTATGTACATTTTACTATTTGCATCTATATTTTGATGGTATATAGCTCCAAGTATTTATATATATTTCCAATTCATACAATTCTTACAATATTTTGTTCCAGCTATATGGGTTTCCCATTAAAATTCTAATATGAGACATGAAATTTTAGCCTTTTTTTTTCGGGCATTTGGAAAAATCCATTTTTATTTTTAGCCATTTGGAGAAATCGTTTTAAATTTTCATAATTTTATATGGTTGGAAAAAGACCATATATTCTTTTAATGTTTTTATATGGTTGGAAAAAAAACTTCTTCCTTTTTTATTCTTCTATGTTTATTTATATTGGATATATTATATGTTCCATGTTTATGGTTCCATAATAAATATGTTATTATTCATTGTAGACATCTAATTTTAAGGCACAAGAAAGCTTACAAGAAAACAAAATCTATAACCAGCATTGCGTGATAGGTCTAATGAACTTCGTCGTTTACGGTATCAAAAAAATAAGGACACAATAAATGAGCATAGGAGAGCTACATATCATAGAAGAATGAGTGAAACCACTCTTAAAAATGATTTTATGATTCGTTGTAAGTATCGTAATATGGATGATATCATGCAAAGAACATTTCCCCTTCATAGTTCATTACCAGAATATGCTCCTTCTTAGCATAATTTTTTCGTTCGATTCTCTCTTGAAAATGTTCATAATACCAGGGAAATATCTCGCAATAGGGAATAACATCATATCAATAATGTGGATGAAAATATTCACCCTAACCCTTTTGTCTATGAAGTTTTATCTTTTGAGAAAGGCCAAACGTTGGAAAATATCCATGGTGGAGGTAATGATGAAATTGCATGTGATGATTTGGATGATAGTTTCACTGGCCATTTGTTTGATAATTTGGAGCCGGTTGGTCGAAAAATTAGATCTTCCAATCCCCCTTCTCAAATTAATTTTGTCCCATGAATAGAATGAGTCATCCGTCATAGCATTTCACGTGAAAAAATGGAAGTAACACAGTTATATTTTGATGGTTGCTGCAATAGTGGTTGTTTTATTACATTCCACTATTTACAATATTTTTTTCTAAACATATAAGGTATTTTATTCTCTTGGAATATGATAAAAATCATTTTAATAGAGGTCTATAAATTAAATCCCCAAGCCTTCCATCTACTAATATGAGAATTGAAGATGAAGCATGTCATAGCCTTCCATTGCATTATCCTTGACAATCAATTTGGAAAACTAATGTAAATGTTCAATGTATTTGATTTGATTTTCAATTTTTGAATTTTTAGTAGGTTGGAAATGAATTTTATTGTATACTATATTTTCTTCAAATAGGACACAAATAATTAAAATAGAGGAATAAAAATTAACTTTATAGATGTTCCCTCTACTGATGTTATAAGTGAAGAGGAAAAATATCATAGTGTTCATCCAGATCGCCAACCAAATGTAAATTTTGAATGAATTTCATATTTTCCTCTATTCATTTATTGTTAGTTTTACATTGTATTGCATAATTTTTTTATGGAAAAATGTTTTTTTCATCTAATGAGGTTGGAGAAATGGAATCCAAAACATCAAATTGTCAAAGTAATGTAATATTCAGTGTATTTTATTTGTTTAACAAGTTTTAATATTTATTTGTTGGAAATTTAGTTTTATAATGAATTTTATTTTGTCGAAACGGGAAACAATTCATTTGAATAGATTCATGGAAGCTAACTCCCCAAATGTTCTATCCGTTTATGTTAGAAGTGAAGAGAAACCATATCATAGCCTTCATCCACATCGCCCAAAAAATGTAAATATTGAATTAATTTGATTTTTTTTTCATTTTTTTCATTTCTCATTAGTTGGAAATTAAATTTCAAAAAAAAAATATGCTAAAGACACCTTATCACCCTATCAGGTTCGAGATGGAGAGGCCCTCTCATAGATCTATTCCACATGTTTCAAATTTAGAACAAAATCTCACAGTGCTTAAAATCAAGTACATTTTAGAGGAAATTATACTCTTCCACATTGTTATCCACATGGTCCAACTGATACAGATGATATTAATTTTGATGAAAAAATAATTACAGTGCATAACATATTTCGAGAAAATATGGATAACTTATGAGTTTTCGAAATGTGTTACATCTGCCAGGAATCATATCCCAGAATTCAGGTTTTGAGAGATTCTAAAAGACTTGTTTGCAAACGATGTAAGAATGAAACAGGTTCCGATCATTTTTTCGGATATAATAACAAGGATCCTGGTGAGAAGCCTCATATTTTAAGAGTTCTTACTCAAGTTCAAGAATTTTAATAGCACGTGTAAATCATATTTTTCAAGTGACACATGCTCGAGGTGGGAAATATAAGTGTAGCAGCCACACAATTAGCTTTCCCCAAGATATTTCTACAACTGAATAGAGTCTTCACTGACATGTTGAAGGTATTGAATTTCTAATTGTGAGGATAAAATATACTGAATCTAATATTATAAATGTTATACCAAAATATCTTGAGTTATGGCTTCATTTCTTCCTAAAATTGAACGTGATGAATATTATCGAGATGTTGTAATTGAATATGATTGAGTGAATACTCTTCCTAAAAGATCAATGGATGTCTCCTCCGGGCTTACATTTTTTTATTTGTTGGGAAAAATACTGAGAGGGGGGGGGGGTGAATCAGTATTTAGGATTTTATCAAACTTTTTACTTTTTCACTCTCTAAAACCCATACGCTACTTTGCTGAAGCCAACTAGCATATACACGCGGATATCCTTCATAAAACTCGCGTATACACAGAGATCTAATTATGCCATTAGTTCTTCACTTATATCATTCCATCATTCATTCATTAGATGTTCTATAAACAATAAACATGTGTAGTAAGAACATAATAAACCATCACACAAAGCATCACACATGAACACCAGGATTTTTAGGTGGAAACCCAAGTCGGGAGAAAACCACCGCTGCAGTTGCTCAGCCTTCAATATTTTATTATAGAGAAAGCATCTTACAACATATGTGCTGGCGCAGACTTGACCAGCACGCAGGCACCCACCTGCGCTCGTTTACCAGCCTCTCCTGGAAGGGAGCTCCAACCCCCTGACTCGTTTACCAGCCTCTCCTGGAAGGGAGCTACGACCCCCCGATCTCGTTTACCAGCCTCACCTGGAAGGGATCTACGACCCCCTGACTGAAGGCTACAACCCTCAGCACCTCTATGGACCACGTTTCATCAATTTTCACACTGGATCCAAACAACTTCAATAGAGCACAACTTGCAGGCCTTGTTTCATCATATTTTCAGACTGGACCCACTCCATACATTTAAGCTCAATCATACAACCAAACTGATACAGACAACTCAGAACTGTAGAATACAGATAGCAGTAACACAGCAGAACAGATCAGACATTTCATACCCCATGCTTCAGCAAACCCTAGTTTGCATACGCGCTTTCCTTTCACTGATCCCGCGTATATACGCGCCTTCTACCATACAAACCCGCGTATACTTCTGTACATATTACAGAGCTAATTTCACTGCGCATACACGCTTTCTCTTCAGCGAAGCCGCGTATATACGCGCTTCTTCTGCGGCAAACTAGCGTATGGTTCTTCAGACATTTAGGTCATTGCAATTCTTCAGAACAGACACATCATACAGATTTTACCCTTTACGTCAGACAGATGTTCGCCTCCTCTCAGATCTAATCATTCCATAAACAGATGTAGCAAATACAAATATATTTCAGATCTAGATTCCCTTCTTCATCATTTTCTTCATAGGTGCTTCATACATTGAGATCTATCATTCAACTGTAACCCTTTCCATTCAGATATACTTCAGAGAGAAGTATTCATTCAAGCTCAGACATCTTTCTCTCACAGCCATCATTTGCACAATGAATTTCTTCTCTTTATATAGGTTTACCCTTTTTCAATACCATGAGCCAAAACCACATTCCTTCTGATGGTATTCCTGGACGGGGTCATTTAGACGAACCATTACCCAATACAACGGGTCAATACCATGGTGGTTACCCCTGATTTTGCACTTTATGAGCGCTTTTGCCCATACGTGACTTGGCACGTTATTTCCCGCGTGCATACGCTACTTCTCCTAGACAAATCCGCCTATGCCTTGAAACATACTCTTTTCATCATAGATCTAGCACATACTGAATTCCTTTCTTCATTGCCTTTTGTACTCACTGTGGATACATCAGATTTACATCATTTACCAAGTCCATCAAGTCAAGAATAACTTCATCAGGTGGATTGCCATCAAGGAAAACACATGACAACAATCTCATGTCTTCATCTTCATTAAGTGGGTTGCCATCAAGGACAACACTCTGCATCATATTTCCAACAATCTCCCCCTTTGGACTTGATGGCAACCACGATGGTGATTGAACATTAAGAACACAATGACACCATGTCACTCTCCTCATTCTTGGACACCATTCTTTTCCTTTATTCAAACACCATGTCACTCTCCCCCTTTGACATCAAGGGCAAAGGGCGGATCAAAACCAGCACAAGGTTTTTCTCCTCATGTAGAAGGAAACATTCTGCAGATCTGAGGTATACTGAAGTAACCAAGCTCCCCCTGAGTTCATGCTGAATCATCAAACATATTTTTCAATGAAGCACATGACTCTATGACCTTCCTATCACTAAAGACTCTTACTTGCATCAAAGATCCATCCAAGTGGATTTACATAAGAGACTCAAATACCCAACCAAGTGGGTTTACACATTTTGACTCAGCTACCCAACCAAGTGGGTTTACACATTTTGACTCAACTACCCAACCAAGTGGGATTACAGATTTGACAAGTCCTTACATGACTGAATATTACAATTTTACATCATGGGTCTCAACATGACCTTTTCATCAAATTACAAATATGACTTTTCATAACCAATACCAGAAATACCTCAAGAGAGATCATATATCAGAACCATCATAATGCCAACAATGCATTATACTTAGCAAGGCTAGTGCTCCCCCTGAAAATTTACATCCAAACATCCTTTCCATATGACCAAGGCTCCTCCTTAGCTTGTGCAACCTGAACACCTTCAACAGCAAGTCATCGGCAACAATATCTGCATGATCTGTCCTTATCTCTGAATTATAAGTCTTTCATCTTAGCAACGAATATTCTTCATAAAAAAGAAAACAGGACTCATCCATAATCTTCAACATAAGAAACCATGTACCATTTCATTAGCAAGAGTATAACCAGAATAATGCTAACAGTACAATCATTAGCAGTCAGACTGATGCTCCCCCTGAACCTCTGCTCCTGATCTTCAGCTGTCATCCCAATTCTCTTGTCATTAATGCATACGTGACTGTGTCTGCTGGAACTCGCGTGTATACGCGACTTTTGTTCATCTAACTCGCGTATGGGAAGTGAAGCATAGAAATTTTCACATTCCTTCATCTCCCCCTGAATTTGTCCTTCCTGTACCTATCTTCTTCATATCAGATGCTCTGTCAGAAATACATATAACCAGAATAACCAAATAGTACTAAAAAATGCTGACCCTCAACCAAAAATTGTTAGCAATTATCCATACGCGGATGTATGTTAATATACTCGCGTATATATGCGACTGTGTTTCATCAAAACCGCGTATTCAATTTAATCTTCTGAATTTAAACAGATTTGTTCTTTTGACTGGCAGAGACTACTCCCAGTTTCTCTCTTAGATATTCGAACGCTTCCCTGGGCAGAGGTTTGGTAAAGATATCAGCAACTTGTTCCTTGGAAGGAACATACTCCAACTTCATCTTTTGTTCAAGCACTTGTTCACGTAAGAAGTGATACTTGATGGGAATGTGCTTGGTCTTCGAATGCATAATAGGATTCTTTGAGATACTGATGGCACTTGTATTATCACACTTAATGGGGACAGGAGGTGTACATTTGATTTGAAAATCTTGTAAGGTTTGCATCATCCAAAGGAGTTGAGTGCAACAAGATGCGGCAGCCACATATTCTGCTTCTGCTGTAGATAAGGCAATAGAATTTTGCTTCTTGCTGAACCAAGATACTAATCAGGGTCCCATATAGAATGCACCACCACTAGTGCTTTTCCGATCATCAACACTTCCAGCCCAATCTGCATCAGTGTAAGCATGAAGAGTAAGATCAGCATTCTTTGGATACCATAGACCAAAGTCTTGAGTTCCTTGTAGATATTTGAATATTCTTTTGATAGCCTGAAGGTGAGACTCTTTTGGATTAGCTTGGAATCGTCCAACAATCCCAACTGCATGCATAATGTCTGGTCTAGTCCCAGTGAGATAAAGTAGACTTCATATCATTGATCTGTATTCTGGTTGATTCACCGTGGGAGAATCATCATGAGAACTGAGATTGCATCCGGTTATCATTGGTGTACTTATAGGTTTGCATTCTTCCATGCCATACTTCTTCAGAATTTGCTTAAGATATTTTGCTTGTGAAAGGAATATACCATCTGCATTTTGATGCACTTGCAAGCCAAGAAAGAATGTTAGTTCCCCAAGTAAGGACATTTCAAATTCTTGCTGCATGACAGAAGAAAATTTTTGACTCATAGATTCTTCGTTACTCCCAAAAATGATATCATCAACATATACAACCACAATCAATGGTTTATCATTTTCAACTTTTGTGTATAAGTTGCTATCAACAGACCCTTTTGAAAATCCTTGTTGATGAAGATATTTGTCAAGACGATAATACCATGCCCTTGGAGCTTGTTTGAGACCATATAGAGCCTTTTTAAGTCTACAAACAATATTTTCATCATTTCCCAAAATGAATCCTTCCGGTTGTTCTATATATACTTTTTCTTCTAGATCACCATTAAGAAGAGAAGATTTAACATCCATTAGATAAAATTTGATTTGTTGATAACTTGAAAAAGCAAGAAACATTCTTATGGCTTCAAGTCTAGCTACAGGAGCAAAAGTTTCTTCAAAGTCTATGCCTTCTTGTTGAGTATACCCTTTGCAAACCAATCTAGCTTTGTTTCTTACAACCTCCCCATTCTCATTTAACTTGTTCTTGAAAATCCATTTAGTTCCAATGACACTTTTATCATGTGGTCTTGGTACCAATTCCCAAGTGTCATTATTTTCAATTTGATCAAGCTCTTCATTCATGGCTTGCTTCCAACATTCATCTTTGCTAGCTTGATTGACATTGTGTGGTTCAATTGTGGATAGAAGTGCCAGATGACTAGAAGATCCCACAAGATTTCTCCTTGTTCGTACACCTGATTCCTTGTCTCCCAAAATTTGAGATTCAGGATGATTCTTTTGAACATATCTGGATGGAGCTTTTTCAGATAGATCATTTTCAGGTTCTTCATTGGATCCACTGTCTATATCATTTATATTTGATGTAGAAGGACATAAGTCACCATCATCTTCTTTTGTTGTTTGTTTTTCTTCTTTAGGAGCTGTAGGAGACTCATCAATAACAACATCAATACATTCAACAATCTTTCGAAGCCTTTTATTGTAACATTTGTATGCTTTTCTTGTAGATGAGTAACCAAGAAGTATCCCTTCATCTGATCTAGGTTCAAACTTGCCAAGCTTTTCATCATTATTTTTGATAAAGCATTTACTTCCAAAAACTATAAAATGCTTCACAGAGGGAGAATTACCATACCAGAGTTCATATGGAGTTTTGTCACTATTTACATGAACATGTGCCTTGTTGAGAATGTTTACCGCTGTATGTGCTGCTTCTCCCCAAAATGTGTCAGGTGTTCCAGAATCATCAAACATAGCTCTAGCCATTTGTTGAACTGTTCTATTCATTCTTTCTGCTACGCCATTTTGTTGTGGAGTGCCAGCTACAGAGAACTGTCTTTTTATGCCATGTTGTTCACAAAATTCAAGGAATTCATTTGAAGTATATTCTCCTCCTCGATCAGATCTAAGACACTTGATTTTTAGATCTAATTCATTTTCAACCAGTGCTTTGAAGATCTGAAATTTCTCAAATGCTTCATCTTTGTGTTTAATCAACCCAATCCAACACATTCTAGAGAAATCATCAATAAATAAGATATAGTATTGTTCACCACGTGGTGAATTTTTCTTCACAGGTCCACATATGTCGGTATGAATGAGTTCAAGAGGCTTGCAGTGATTCTTCTTTGGCATTAAATGTTAACTGCAGTGCCTTTAAAATTGACAAGAGCTACATATGATACTTTACGGTCCTTCCATATTGGGAAGACCACGAACGGCTTGAAGTCTTCTTGCTTTGTTGATTTGAGAGAAGCTCGGATGCCCAGGTCATACATGCCATAGCCAATTTTCTGAAGACTTTCTCAAGTAACATTGATCTATGCCGTTCAGTACATACAAGTTGCTTGGATTTCTTTTTCCTTTTATAATGATTTTACCTGTATCAAGATCACGAACTAAACATTCTTTTGAACTAAAGACCACTTTTGTTCCTTGATCACACATTTGACTTACACTTAATAGGTTATGCCTTAATCCATCCACATACATGACATTCTTAGCCTTCAACTTTTCTTTTAGAAACACAGACCCTTTTCCTTTAATTACAGCAGGAGAATCATTTCCAAAAGTTACTTTCTTTTCCTTTTCTAGAGCATTATATGTAAGGAGTTTTCTTTTGTCACCTCTCATGTGTCTTGAGCACCCACTATCAATGTACCATTGATTTTCTTCACCTTATTTATAAAATAAACGCTATCCCACACCCTTCCAGCCGCTATTTCTTTCCCTTTCCACACTTTAGAGCTTGAGGGATAATGTTCTTTTTGGTAAGGATTACTTTTCTCCTGCATTCGAGATTCTTCATGACCCAAAGTTATTTTAATAAAATGCATTCAACTTCGTTTTGAAGAGGAGAAAAGTTGTTATAGGTGTTCTTCTTTGGTTAAATATTCATCCTTTCTTTCTTGCTTCTCTTGTCATGATGGTTTTGTATACAACACATTGAACGGCTTTATGACCAAAATTGTGACATGAGAAACGTGTCCATTGAAGAAGAAATTTGCGATCATGAAATCACTCTATTTTAATTTACTGTGGTTTTGTAAGCTTTTTGAAAGATCTCCATGTTAGTGTTCCTTGAATTGAGATGATCATGTTTTACCTGTAAATATCCTTTGTTCCTTTGCTGAGTGGTTGAATGTAGTAAACCAGCTGTGGCTGCTTTCAGATAATTTGGTGCTGAAGTCTGGGAAGATTCCCTAGTATATCCAAGACCTGTTTTTATAAGAGGAGACCGTTGTATCTTGATAATTTCATCTAAGGTTTCTAAACCTTTAGCAAATCTAATATTCACTTTCTCATTATCTTTCCTTAGACTTACTACTTCACACTCCAATTCCTCAATGCGTTTTTCCTTTGTAGTGATTTTCAAGAGTCTACATGATTATGTTCTTTAAAGGGGGCACTTTAAGTTGATTGTTTTCTTCTAGAAAATCATTTTATCTTCCAAGGCATCCACAAAGACATCTTTTCTCTAGATTCTTTTGCCATGACGTTTAATATCACCCCAATACATTCTGCTTCACTATCGAGATAACCCATCAGATTCTAGATTCATTAATATAGTAACTTTTTCTTGTGCTAGATCGATTCTTATTCCTTCTTGCTACTTCTTTTCCCTTGAGATGTTTCTTTATAAGGACATTTAGCAGCATAATGACCCACTCTTCCACAATCAAAAAATTTGAAGGGTAGCTTACCTTTGAATCTTCCAGTACCTGGTTGGAGTCTCCTTACAAAATTTGCTTCTTCTTCTTCTGATATATAACTTGATTCCTTGACAACTTCCTTTTCTTTTCCTTTTGCCAACACCTTAAAAGCAACTTCTTTGATTTGAGAAGGACCTCCTTGTCTCATTTCAAAAGCAGTCAGGATACCATGTAATTTAACAACAGTAAGAGTTTGCAGATCTTGCCTTTCTTCAATGGATGAAACTTTAGAGTCAAAATTTAAAGTCAAAGATCTTAAGACTTTTTCCACCAGAGTAGTATCGGCTATGGTTTCACCCAAATTTCTCATTCGATTTACAACATCATCTAGCCGTAAAAAGAAACTGGCAATACTCTCATCACTATGCATCTTCAAATTTTCATATTCGATTCTAAGAGTTTGGAGTTTTTCATTTTTTACCTTTGTATCTCCTTCATAGCTTAGAATGATTTTGTCCCATATCTCCTTTGCTGAATGTAGCTGCATCACTTTAGCAAATTCTGATTCAGACATGCTTCCTAATAAGACATTCATTGCTTTGGCATTGACTTCATACTTCTTTCTTTCAGCAGCATCAGTAGGAATACTTGCCGGGTATTGATAACCTTCTTCCACGATTTCCCATACATCTGCACCAAGACTTTGCGGATATGCTTTTGTTCGTACTTTCCAGAATATCAGATTGCTTCCATTGAATAGAGGTGGCTTTATAGACATTACTCCTTCTTGACTTCCCATTGCGACGGATCTCCTTCAAGCGATCGACACCTGTGAGAAAAACCTCCTACGATACCAATTTTTGGGAAAAATGCGGGGGGGGGTGAATCGGTAGGACTTTATCAAACTTTTTTACTTTTTCACTCTCTAAAACCCATACGCTACTTTTCTGAATCCAACTAGCGTATACACGTAGATATGCTTCATAAAACTCGCGTATAGAAAGAGAACTAATTATGCCATTAATTCTTCACTTATATGATTCCATCATTCATTCATTAGATGTTTAATAAACAGTAAAAATGTGCAGTAAGAACAGAATAAACCATCACACATAAGCATCACACATGAACACCGGGATTTTAGGTGGAAACCCAAGTCGGGAGAAAACCACCACTGCAGTTTCTCAGCCTTCAATATTTTATTATAGAGAAAACATCTTACAACATATGTGCTGGTGCACTCCTACCGGCACGCAGGCACCCTGCTGGCTGGATTTCGACCTCTCTGGAAGAGCTGTGACCCCCTACTCTCGTTTACCGGCCTCTCCACGGAAGGGAGCTACGATCCCACGATCTGTATTTACAGGCCTGGAAGAACTCGACCCCACAGTGACTACAACCCTCGACACCTCTATGGACCACGTTTCGCCAATTTTCACACTTGGATCACGACAAACTTCAATAGAGCACAACTTGCGAGCCTTGTTTCAGCCTGTCTTTTATTTGGACCCACTCTATGGCGCTAAGCTCAATCATGCAACCAAGGCGATACGGAAAGCTTCAGACGCCAGAATACGGACGCGGTAACACGACGAGCAGATCATACATTTTCATACCCATGCTTCAGCAAACCATGGTTATCTGTGCCTTCCTATCCTTTGATCCATAAAATATATACGTGTATATAGTAAACGTATACTTCTGTACATATTATAGAGCTAATTTCATTGCGCATACACGCTTTCTCTTCAGCAAAGACGAATATATACGCGCTTCCTCTGCGGTGAACTAGCGTATGGTTCTTCGGACATTTAGGTCATTGCAATTCTTGGTGTTTGTCCTCTGAATTTTGCAGGGCAGATGTTAGCACCTCCTCTGAGATCTAATCATTCCATAGCAGATGTAAGCAAATACAAATATTTTCCAGATCTAGATTCCCTTCTTCATCATTTCTTCATAGGTGCATCATAGATTCAGATCTATTATCAAACCTTTACCCTTTCCATACAGATATACTTCATAGAGAAGTATTCATTCAAGCTCAGACATCTTGCTCCCACACCCATCATTTGCACAATGAATTTCTTCTCTTTATATAGGTTTACCCTTTTTCAATACCATGAGCCAAAACCACATTCCTTCCGATGGTATTCCTAGACGGGGTCATTTAGACGAACCATTACCCAATACAATGGGTCAATACCATGGTGGTTACCCCTGGTTTTGCACTTTATGAGAGCTTTTTCCCATACGTGACTTGGCACGTTATTTCCCGCGTGCATACGCTACTTCTCCTAGACAAATCCACGTATGCCTTGAGACATACTCTTTTCATCATAGATCTAGCACATACTGAATTCCTTTCTTCATTGCCTTCTGTACTCACTATGGATACATCAGATTTACATCATTTACCAAGTCCATCAAGTCAAGAATAACTTCATCAGGTGGATTTCCATCAAGGACAAAACATGCCAACAATCTCATGTCTTCATCTTCATTAAGTGGGTTGCCATCAAGGACAACACTCTGCATCATATTGCCAACATTATTGTTATATTGAAGGATATAAGGTCAATGTAGCTAATAATTAAGGGTTTCCTATTGACCATTTTACCTCTCATCCTTCTTCTTTTGTTACTCGCCTACCCAATGAATGGAGATAAGTGGAAGAAACAAGAGAATTTCTTGATAATTTTGATTCTTCACATGTTAAAGAAATAGATTTCCCTAGTATTTCAACCTCTCTGGTGAATGAATATAATATTGAGGGGTTATTATATATGGCATTCCCCACATTGTTTCCCACTGGTGATGTTGATTGGTTGCAACCATGTATTTGTAGTTTTGAACTTCATGAGTATGCATTTCATCTTATTATATACTATGATAAGAAATTTTGAAGTTATCATCGCTTTCGAAAAATTTACATGATAACTCATTGACAACAATTAAAAATTTGTGTCATCGACTTTCTTATTTACTAGATAATAAGTTGGCTGAGCATATTATGTGGTTTGGTCCTTCTCTGAGAGGTACAAGGGAATACTAGATGAAATGCCAGGTTGAATTTACTCACATGATTACTTAGTTGGGATGTTCATATTTTTTTTTTTTTACTTTGAGTGCAGCTGACACAAAGTGGCCAGAGTTGCATAACCTCATGTTTGTACCCTCACATTCTCGTTCCTTAAATCAACATCGTATGAAAGTTGAGAATGTTATCCAATACCCTCATATTTTTGAAACACTTATGCACCATAGTTTCAATATATTTCAAGAGGAATTCATCCAAAAATATCTTAAAGCGAAAGACTTTTGGTATAGGTCTGTGTTGTTGAATTTATTTTCTATTCATTGTCAATTTCTTATTATGGTTCTATTTATATTTTTTGTAGTAACTCTATATTCATTTTCTCAATATATGAGTGGAAACTAATAGGTTCAGCACATATCCATGGTTTCCTATGGTTGTAAGGTGCTCTAGACATGGAAAGACTTGATTCATAAAATTCTTATGATTTACAACTTGAAAATATATTCTTTGAAAATTATGTAATTGCATGGAATCCACGTGAAATACATTTCCCCAACATATTGGTTCCAATAAGTCTCTATAATTACCTTTACCTATTGAATACTGATAAGATTTTCTCTTTAAATCCTCATAACAATTATGAAGAATTCTTGAACCATGTCCAAAGGCACACAAAGTGTAGTGTAGATTCGTGTTTGTGCAAAAATGGCACTATTATTACATGTCGATACAATGCTCCATGGGGTGTTTCAGAGGAATCGATATCGTTCAAAGATAATAAAGGAAGAAAAAATATTACGCAATAAGAAATGATGATAGGATCAAGGTACATAACATTTACCTTCTAATAACATGGGGTGCAAATGTTGATTTCAAACCAGTGCTTTCTCGGTATGTTGTCCTGAAATATATTGCTAAGTATGCATCAAAATCAGAGAATAGGTATGAAAGTTATCATGATATGTTAACTATAATTTCAAATTATATTTCAAATTATCATTATTTATGTTATTCAATAAGGTTTCTTGAAGAAACAATTGTTTATTGTGATATTTTAGCACAAGAAACATGCCATATATTGTTTAAGCTACCTCTTGTTGTCTGTAGTCGAAATTTTGCTTCCTTAAATTTTGGAGGAAAGGTTTTCTGGAAAATATAATGGGATGGCATGCAATGTTCATCTGAGAATAATTTTGTTCAACATGATCAGAAGAGGCCCTTTTCCCTTTAACATATATCTTTGATAGAAAGAACAATATCTTGAACATTTGATAGCAAGAGTAAAAAATATCCCTGGAAGCCTAGAGATGTTCATGCTATTGTTAGGGTTTGGCCACAATTTTATTCTATTCCTAATGAGGGTTAAGAAAAATATGAAACCTTTTTCTGGATAGATTTTCTCTTGTACAAGCCATTTCGTGACATTAATGGGGAGATTGGGCTTCAAGATGAAATTATTGTTGAAAATTGGAGGAATTTCCGATATCGAGAATGACAAGTTGATCAAAATCCATCAATTGTTGACAATATTAAAGATGGAGAAGATGGTGACTTTTCTAACCAGGAAATGAATCCTGAAAATGATTTTCAAGAATGACAACTTTTCTCTCGCTCGGTTCCACCAAGTAATGTGAATGTTTCCGATCTTCACATCCTTGGTCGAAGGGATTTTAATATATCCTTTGACTAGAAAAGTACAACTATTTTTTATTATGTGATTGAAGAAGCTATTAATTTTATAAGGAATGGAAAATCAAGGGGTGATATTGTTGACCTTTCAAATAAAACATTTGCATCTCTAGATTCATTGGCAGAAAAAAATGACTTTCTTTCGAAATTGTTTTAAGGAATTTTACTGACTATGAGATTCATGAAGCTCTTATTATGATTGTTCAGGGAACTGTAGGGACTGGAAAGTCTTTCCTTATGTAATATCCCTATTTTTATGATTTTATTTAGACAGTTAATAATTCTAAAGGTTAAGTGGACCTAAAGGAGAACTTTATGTGGACATATTATTTTTGAATTAAATAAATGTGAAAATTAATTATTGTGCAAAGACTAGAGTAAATTTAAGACCAAGATTTAAAATCCTTGAGGATGGAATAAAATACTAATAATTTCCAAAATTCTCCAAAAATCCTTGGAGAAAAATAAAATAAAATAAAAATATTAGGTGGGAGATAAGAATCTAATAGTGCCTTAGTAAAGTGGGAAGCTCCTCAGAAGAGGAGAAAATAAAACTAGAAAGAGGAAAAATCTAGGTTTAAAGAGCTCTTGTGGAAAAAAACAAAAGTAAAGCCTAGGCTAAGGGAAAACAACATCCCAAATTAACTAGACGCAGTTGTGAAAACATGCTGAGGGAAATCAAGCATAAATAAGCTATTCCGAGTTAGACAAGAGGTTGTCTACATTGTGGAAGAATTGGTCTCTGCTAAGAGGGAGCTATGGATTAAGCTCAAGGTTGGGTGGAAAATAGTCTTTACCAGATTTAGTATGCACATTATGTTAAATTTGGTCTCATAATTTATGTTATCTTTATGATATTTTGATGTAGTATGATATGGTTAAGTTCTGAGTTATAGTTAAAATATTTATATCTAAAATTGATTTTAATAGTTTGATGTGTTCATAAAAAATTAGTTGTCATATGTATTTAACAAAATTATAGCTATAACTGGTATAGTTAATGATTATGTATAGTTACACATAATGAAATAAATATTATAACCAACATACAAAATTTCTAAACCCTTAGGAAAGGGTCTAAATTTGCTACAAGTTCCCTGTTATAAATTTTATTACAGGCCTCCAAAACACGATTTAGAGCAACTATCATCATAACTGTAAATAAGGGAAAATACAAAGAGATTTGAATAAAACATAGTTTAGTTATGTAAACATATACAGTAATTATGTTTATATAGTTATGAGATGAACTGCAACTATAATCATGAGATTATAAATCTGAAAAATAAATAGATACTTCATATTTAAAACACATAATTCGTATTCTATGTCCAGCTATACATATAGAGATAGATATGTATTGAAAATAATATGTGTAAAATTTATATAACAATTATGAATATATGAACTCCCTTTTACAGAGGTGAATATAAAAACATAGTACACTTTAGTTAAAAACCTTAGTTTCAATATTTATTTACATATTGACTGAAATTCATCCATTTAAACTACAGAGTATAGAGTTAAAATTGGTAAACATAATTTTATATAGATGGTTGGAATCTATATACCTAGATGATAGACTTGGAAGAATACGAAACATGTCGTCAAATCTTCTGATTGTAATTGGAAGTAAGTGCAATGGAATTACAAGAAATAGAAGTTACCTATACAGAAACACACACACACACACACACACACACATATATATCTGTGTGTGTGTGTGTGTGTGTGTGTGTTAAAATAATACTAGGAAGAAATAAAATAATTTCAAAAAGATACAAAAGTTGTATAGGAGATAATAATTGAAATTATACCTGTCTAAGGAACATGAATTATTTGCATTCCTACTGCATAGGACAATAGTAAAATATTAATTTCATAAAATTAAAATAAATGAAGGAATGTGAATAATGAAAATTATTAAAGTAAAAAGATGAGAAATTAGTTACCTATGATGAGTAATGTAACCTGGTACAGGGTATCGAGGCAGAATTGCAGAATTTATGGGAATATGGAAAAAAATGTTTTTTCCAGGATCAAAGTATAAAAAGAAAAATTTATTCCAAGAATTAACAAAAATGAAGTTCAAAAAATAATAATGCATTTCTATACGAAATTAGGATTTGAATTATCAAATTTATTGGAATCTGTAAATTTTATAACAGTGGAAAATATAATTTCAAAGAATTCTTATATCAATAGTAAAATTGGGAAAATTCATGAATTTAATTACCAAGTAAAATGAATTTACATACCTCTCATGAAGTCATGGAAAATATATACATTGAATTAAAATTATGGCAATTTGAGAAAGTAAATATCATTGTACAAACATTACTTAAATACAAATCTAGTTAAACTGGAAAATACTAAAAAGAAATAAAATAACCCTCTGTTAAATTGATATGGAGTTCAACAAAGTTGAACTTCAGAAGCACTCGATGATACACATAGGATAAGATTAGAATTAAATTAAAACCTTATAAATTTTAAGGAGAGTATTTCAAATTGAGATTGAAATACTGTAAGAATTTGAACGCAGAATCCTCTTTATCAGTGCAACCATAATTCGAAATTGTAAATGCACAAAATTTTTAAATATGGTATTTAAAATTTGATTCAGTACGAAGATACTAAAAATTTCAAAAAGTGATTATCGTAAACTGATACAACAATTGTAAGGAGAACCATACATAGTTAAGGAAAAACCAATATACGCTGAATGAAAAACATTTATATAGTTAGTGAAATCAATGCATTGAGTAATAGACTTAAACTCTGGAGAAACATATACTCTTTAATGGTAAGAGGAGTTGGACTTTCTCTATTATAAATACACAAATAAAATGATTGTCTCTAAATTAACCCAAATATAATAAAAATAGCAATAGTAAATGCATGGTATAATTCGTAATAACCTATTCGCAGAAAATGATGATTTCTCAGTGGGGAAGTCCAATCAAGTTGGCGAAAAACTTGTTCTACCATTCATTTTTATTTTTTAATGAAGGGACAAAAATATTTGAATAAAATGGTTATGCAAATAGTTGTAGAACTCAAAGGTGTAAACCCTACCGAATTTCCCAACGCTAGGATGTCTAGAGACACAGCGTAAGCAAGGACCAAGCTAACATTTGTTTTTCCACGAGAAAAATACTGAGAACCAAACTCAATGTCGTGCGTAATTGTAGTGAGATTACAACACCTACAGTGTGGAAGAAAACGAAATTGGAATCAATAATAAAATACCAAAAATGACATTTAAAAACCATTATGTGAATACAGAGCCATAGAATGATGTAAAAGAAATAAACTTTGGGACTATACGAATTACCTGAACAGATAGTGACCGTAGGTGTAATTCCAAGGAGGGGATGCATTCGTATCTTCGTCATTCTCCCTACTAAGAACCCAAGCAATGTCAAAAACCAAACGAGAGATCTTTTTGCTAAATTTCGCACAAATGAAAAAATGACAGAAACAAAACCATAACCCTAGGCATAGTCACTTTGACTTGGAGTGAATATGAATCAATATGAACCATTGAAAACTCAATAGATCAACCCTAAAGTTGGCTCAGTCGTAAACAAGCCCAGGTGATTTCTTTTGCTAGGGGTACCAAAAATTTAATATGTGGGAAAATTGAAACGATTAGAAAATAATGATTTATATCTATTCTGTCATTCGAGGTTAATGCACTAGAATATTATTCATTTTTATAAAATAACCATACATTACGTTAATAAGAATAAACAATATGTTCAATCCCATAAATCATAGCTGTCAAGTATCCACATTACACATACAATGAAGGTTTGTAATATGGATATGCCATTCAATATGGAATTACGTTTATATATGAAGTATGAAGTGCGTAAGGTAAATTGTCATGGAGATAGATATATATAATTTAAACGAAAGTGTTGGATATATAGTCATTAATAACATAGTACCAATTTGTATATATCATGAACATGATTATCCATTTTCTTATTAATATGCATGGAGACTTTTGCATAGAATTATTTTAAGTTAAATGGTGATAGTGATACAGAAAGTAATAGAACATATATGTTTTCAAAATCCTTTAAAAGTATGGATTATAAAATATGAAGAAGTAGGATAGCACTTTAGACCTAACATAGTTATTTTACGTTAATTACAAGGGTCAGTGACAATGTTTAATATATATATATATATATATATATATATATATATATATATATATATGTATGTATACATACATACATATATATATATATATATATATATATATATATATATATATATATATATATGTATATATATATATATATACATATATCTTATAATTTATATACTATAAGGGTATGAAATAATATTAGGAATGTACACATTCATTGATATTGAAATTAAATGAAATGTATAGAAGACGAATAAAGGATGATTCCTTGGTTAATCACTAGTAACAAATGTCCTTAACAAAATTCAGAAGTATAAATGAAGTTACTAAAAAATAATTAGATCAGACAAAGATAAGGACAGAAATAAAGTTCTCTATTGACAATCTATAAGATTATACTAATGCGACAAAATTAAAGGAAGTATGTGTCGGGAAATAAGTATGAATTGATATAAATACATTTTTTTGTAGTAAGTGGAGTTGTTACAAATGGTATCAGAGCCCATGTTGAAAACATAGAGCCTATGTGTCCCAACATAGAAAAAAAATATGCTACTATGAAAAATAAGTAAATAAATTTCTTCAGAATTTTGTATACTAATTAAATTTTGTGTACAATTAGAGGAGTGTAGGAACAATTACAGGTGTTATTATGAATAATGAAGAAGAGTTGTATCTGGATTTGGGGGGTGTGGGCGACACACCAGATCTAATTCTCAATTGCAGCACATGATAAGGAATATGTAACAAGAAATGGTTCAACTAAGAACTAGAAATAAACGAATTGTGCAGGCCAATAACGAGAAAGAGAGGTTGATCAGGGAATTAACCTCACTTTGTAGTAATGAAATTGAATACCATGCAAAAGAGAGAAAAGAAGTTGAAACCAACTCAAAAGGGTCTAAAAGTGGGGAAGAATCTGTATCTAAATCCAGAAAGAAAAAGGAGTTGTAAGGGATATTCCGCAAAATCAAACCTACAACTTTTGATGGTGAAAAGGAGGAGGATGCGAAAGCTTAGCTCCTAAACATGGTCAAATAATTCTAGGTATATGAATACAAAAGTAATTTGAAATCCATATTATTAATTTACCACTTGCAGGGTAAATCCACACTTTAGTGGGAAGAGACAAAAATGGTACATTTGCTGGATGAAAAAAAATGTTACTTGGGAAGAATTTCAAGCAAATTTCAAGTCTAGATACCTGAATGAGAGGTATTATGATGATAAAGAAGAGGAATTTCATGAGCTGATATTATGAAAACTCACAATTGATGAATTTTTTAATAGAATTTATGAATTTGCTTCACTATGTGCATTATATCACGGAGGAAAAGACCAAAGTACTTACCTACTATATATAAAGAAAGAATTGAATTTCATAATCTGAAAAAAATGGATGAAGTTGATCAAAAAGAAAGATTATGATATCAACAATTTAAAGGCAGAAATGATTAGCTGAAAAACTAGAAAAATAAAGAGAAACAAAAAGGAGAATCAAGCATAAAAAGATAAAAACCAACATATCTAAAAAACATTGGGAAAAACCACTAGAGAAAGAAATTTAAAAAGAGTGGAGAAAACCAACCAACACAATCATATACTGGCTCCAAGAAAATGGATACAAATAGCAAAAAGGAATGTATTGTAAAAGTGAAAGAACCGTTAAAGTGTTGGGGTTGTGGAGAACCTCACATGTTATGTGACTACCCACAAAATACAAGAAAAATCCATAAAGTTCAATAAATACGAGAGGAAACTAGAATAAATGACATTGCTCACAATATTCCTAGGATCAATGTTTCACTAGAAGATCGACAGGATGAACACCAATTAACCATGATATAAATTGAAGGTATGGATCTCAAACAACATGTTTCTATTTTAATGGATCTAGGAGAAAAGATACGTTATGTCAGTGCACAGATAGTGGAAAAGTGTAAGCTAAAATTAGAAAAAGTTCAGCAAGCATGGTTAGTGTAGTTAGCTACAAGAACGAAGAGAATATTTACCCATAAACTTCTAAAAGTTGCTATAAGTTTAAAATGATATGAAACTGAACTCCATGTAAACATGATACCTCTAGGATGCTTTGATCTGCTAGTAGGAATGGGCTGGTTGGAAAGAAAAAAATAGTAAATTTCTTAGAAAAAACAATACATTGTATAGATGAAGTACAAAAATTTGTAATCGTAAAAGGAAAACCATAACCAATATCTGTTAGACAAAGTTCTGCATTACAATTAAAAGGAACAACAAGGAAAGGCTACCAACTATATGTTGTACAAGTGGAATAAGTGAGACAACAAAAATAAAAAGAGGCTATAGAAAAATTGCGATTGATAAGAGAGTTCAGGGATGTATTCCCACAAGAAATCCCCCATCTACCCCCTCAAAGAGGCATCGGTTTTTCAATTGTAGTACCAGGAGCTACCCTAGTTTCCAGGGCACCCTATAGAATGAGTATTCCTGAACTACTAGAATTGAAACTTTAATTGCAAGAATTATTAGACAAAGTGTACATCAGACCAAGCGTGTCTCCTTGGGGATGTTAGGTCCATATATTACTAGTATAGTCCCTTATTATTGTTAGTGTAACCCCCTTATTGTTATTATTGTACCCTTGTAACCCCCATTTTGTTATTATTGTGCCCTTAAATTATTATTGTTAGGTCGGCTAGGATTACATTGTGGCCCACTAGGATTATATTATGGCCCCATGGACTCCTATATATAGAAAGGAGGTTTTGTAAATTGTATAATCCAAGAATTTTTCATTTATTTAATGTATTGGAGGTTTCCCCCTTTAAGTGGCTTATTTCTAAGGCGTTCATATCTCTTTTCTTCTCTTTTTGGAGCTGGTTACACAACATTTAGTATCAGAGCTTTGGATTCTAGGGTTTCGCTGCTCCAAACAGGTCATCGTGGAATTTTCGCTATAAATTTTTTTTCTACGAAGTTTCTGAAGCTGAAATTTTTAGGGTGCAAAGCTGAAATCCTATGGAAGATTGTCTAAAAATTTCAGAGCTTGGTTCGCAATATTTTCGGAGATATCATCTGTGGAAATTAGGTATTTTTTCAAGCTCCTAAACAGGTCATCGTGGCATTTTCGCTATAAATTTTTTTCTACGAAGATTCAGAATCTGAAATTTGTATGGTGTGAAGCTGAAATCCTGAGGAAATTCTTCAAAAAATTTCAGAGCTTGGTTCGCAAAATTTTTGGAGATATGATCTGTGGAAGGTAGTGCTTTTTCAGGCTCCTGAATTTCATCTCAAAGAGGTGATCGTGGGAAAATTTCAATAACTCTCTCTCTGGGAAGTGGATTTGAGTGCCGTAAAAAGTGGTTGCAATTACACAGACTGTAGTTTCTTAGCTGGAAATTTTAGAGACAAAGGACGCAACAGTGACACGTGGCAAGTCCTACAAGTTTGCTTACTGAACCAGTCCAGAATTAGGTCATTGTGGGAGATTGGAAACAACATTGTCTTGGGGAATCCAAATTAAATTAGACCTGTGGCATTTGAAAGAAGCTTCAGAGGGCTACTACAGAGATGAATTTTAGATATTTAAGATTTTCAATTACATAGATAATTCAATTTCAATATCGAGCTCCTCAAAGAAAGTAAAAGAATAGGTATCAATATTGGATTCTAAAATGGCGCCTAAAAAGAATTCAACACCCATTAAGCCTTCAAAAGGCTCTACCATGACTCATGAATATGAATAATTGCAACATGATCTATCAAAATTACAAGAGAAAGTGCAAAAAATTTCACTCTCGCAAAGAGCAACAAAAAATGAAATGGAAGTTTTGAAGAAAGGTGTGGAAGTGAAGATGGATAGTTTGAAGAAAGGCATGGAAGCTAAGATGGATGACGTGGAAGTGAAGATGGACGGTTTGAAGAAAGGCGTGGAAGCTAATATGGATGGCGTGGAAGCTAAGATGGATGGCATGGAAGCCTGCATGGAAGCGAAGATGGATGATCTAAAATCAAACATCGAAGATTTGACAAAGTTGATACAAGAAATGTTTCCTAATGGTGAAAAGATAGTAGAAGAACCTCATGATGAGAACAAAATAAATGTTAATCGTGATTTCATAAACACTAATGTTGGCGGGAAGAACCACCATATTCCAAAAATGGATATGAGGAAGTTTGATGGAAAGGATCCTGTAACATGGATACTACAGATGGAGCAATATTTTGATCTCCATAGTGTGCAAAACACACAAAAGGTACACATTGCAACTTTACATTTAGAACAAAATACATTTGTATAGTATCGATGGCTTTGCTCCCGTAAAAAAATTGTCACTTGGTCAATTTTTACGGAGGAAATGATAGCACATTATGAGGATACAAAGAGCAACACCTTCTTTACCCAATTGATAAATCTCAAACAAAAGGGTTTAGTGGGGCGGCACATTGAGGACTTCCAAAAATTGAATATAAGGGTAACTGATCTTACAGAGGAACACAGGATTGATCTCTTCCTAGGCACTTTAAAGGATAACATCCAACATGAAGTTCCCGTTTTGGAACCTGATTCATTGGAGAAGGCATTCGGGTTGGCAAGAAAAGTTGAATGTAAAATTATGGCGACAAGGAAGCCTACCACTCAATTCTATAAAGAAGGAAGTGTTGCTACGCCTAGATTTCCACAACCTACAAGGTTGACACCACAACAATTGGAAGAAAAAAGAGCAAAAGGGCTTTGCTACGGTTGTGATAGCAAATACACTAAAGGTCATAAGTGTGCTGAGAAGAAATTATTTTACATAGATTGTGAAGAGGAAGAAGAAAATGAACAAGAAGAGGATATACACCAGGAACCAGCCCTAGAAGAGGAAGAAATGAGTCTGAACATATCGTGTAATGCATTGGCAGGAATTACCACTCCTCAAACTCTCAAGATAGAAGGACATATCAAGAAGAAAAAGGTAATAGTGTTGATTGATTCAAGTAGCACCCATAATTTTATTCATTGTAAGGTAGCCAAGGAATTAAATTGTTTCCTATACCCAGCACCAGAATGTGAAGTGATGGTTGCAAATGGAGGAACTATAAATTGCTCTGGAAAATGCCATAATATCAAGCTAACCATGGGGGAATATTTTTTTACTAGTCCAATGCTTTCCATTCCTATGGAAGGTGCTGATGTTGTACTAGGAGTACAATGGTTACAATCTTTGGGGACGGTAGCTTTTAATTTTCAAGAACTTTTCTTGAAATTTTTTTCAGAAGGAAAGGAAGTCGAATTACGGGGTATTGAAGGGAAGCCGGGATGGATAATAATCTCTAATGTCATGACAAAGCTTCTAAAGAAAGAACAACGAGGCGTAATTTCACAATTATGCTCACTAGAAGTTCCGACATCAAAATCATCTATTTCTGCAGATCTCCAACAAGTCTTGGACAATCATTCTAAGGTGTTTGAAACTCCCAAAGGACTCCCACCTATTCGTGATCATGATCATGCTATTCATTTGATTCCAGGAAGTGTTCCTCCAAACATCAGGCCTTATAGATATCCTTACTTCCAAAAGAGTGAAATTGAACGTATGATTGCAGAAATGTTAGAGGCGGGTATAATTAAACCTAGTCAAAGTTATTTCTCTGCTCCTGTAGTATTGGTACACAAGAAGGATGGATCATGGTGAATGTGGCTGGATTATAGGGAGCTTAATAAGCTCACCATTAAAGATAAATTTCCCATTCCTGTGATTGATGAATTATTGGATGAATTACATGGAGCAATTTATTTTACCAAGTTGGATCTTCGTTCAGGATATCATTAAATTAGAATGAAGACTGAAGATATTCCAAAAACAGCATTTTGAACTCATGAGGGTCATTATGAATTTTTGGTCATGCCTTTTGGCCTTACCAATGCACCTTCTACATTTCAAGGGTTGATGAATTCCATTTTCAAACCCTTCCTTAGAACATTTGTGCTAGTATTTTTGATGATATACTAATCTACAGCAGGTCTTGGAAGGATCATGTTGAACATGTTGACAGGGTGCTCAAACTATTGCAGGAGAAACAAGTATATGCAAAAACATCCAAATGTTTCTTTGGAGTACAAGAGGTGGAATATCTGGGTCATATTATATCTCACGAGGGTGTTAAAGTAGACCCTAACAAAATTAAAGCCATTAAGGAATGGAAAGTCCCCAAGATAATAAAGAACTTGCGAGGATTTCTCGGGTTAACAGGCTATTATCGCAAGTTTGTTAAGAATTATGGGAGAATAGCAGCACCTCTAACAACATTATTGAAGAAAGATGCATTTTCATGGACTCCTAAAGCAGCTAAGGCCTTTGAACATCTTAAAGAGGCAATGTGCCTAGCACTGGTCTTAGCTACGCCAGACTTCACAAAAACCTTTATTGTGGAATGTGATGCCTCAGGAAATGGAATTGGTGCAGTTTTAATGCAGGAAGGAAGACCCATTGCTTTTGAAAGTCATCCAATCAAAAGAAAGTATTTACAGAAACCTATTTATGAGAAGGAAATGTTAGCAATACTACATGCACTAAAGAAATGGCGAACTTACCTAATGGGAAGACACTTCAAGGTAAAAGCTGATCATGATAGTCTTAAACACTTTTTGGAACAAAGACTATCATCAGAAGAGCAGCAAAAATGGGTCACAAAGATGTTGGGTTATGACTTTGAAATAATCTACAAAAAGGAAAGCTTAATGTTGTTGCAGATGCACTCTCAAGAAAGAATGAAGAGGTGGAAGCATTGCTTTGTGCCATTTCTATTATCCAACCAGATTGGATAATAGAAGCAAGAGATGAATGGAAGAAGGACAAAGATGTATGGACACTCATTCAAAAGTTGCAGCAAGATCCTAGTACATCTGATACATTTAGTTGGAAAAATGATTCCTTATGGTACAAAGATCGCTTCTATCTTTGTAAGAATTCCCAACTAAAACAAAAGATTCTTCTGGAATTGCACACTTCTCCTTTAGGAGGACACTCAGGATTTTTAAAAACTTACCACAGGGTGAAGAAAGATTTTTTTGGGATGGCCTTAAATCTGATATTCAAAATTTTGTGGCGGAATGTTTGGTTTTCCAGCAGAATAAAGTGGAGACAATTAAGACCCCAGGACTTCTACAACCTTTATCCATTCCAAGTCAACGTTGGGAGGAGATTTCAATGGATTTTATCACGGGTTTACCTAAGTCCGAAGGAAAGAGTGTCATCATGGTGGTAGTTGATAGACTTACCAAGTATGCACACTTTTGTGCATTATCTCATCCATTTAAAGCAAATACAGTTGCTACTACATTTATGGACACAATTCAAAAGCTACATGGAAACCCAAGGGTTATTGTGAGCGATAGAGATCCCATTTTTACTGGAAATTTTTGGACGGAGTTATTTTCTTGTTTGGGTACTCAATTAGCTCATAGCTCATCTTATCATCCTCAATCGATGGTCAAACTGAGATAGTAAATAAATGTTTGGAAGGATATCTTCGTTGTTTTGTATCTGATAAACAAACACAATGGGTCAAGTGGTTACCTCTCGTTGAATGGTGGTATAACACTTCCTTCCATACTGCAGCAAAAATGACCCCATTTATGGCACTTTATGGATATCATCCACCATCCATCACATCATCTTTAAGAGAAAATTTTAAGGTTCAAGCAGTGGAAGATCACATCGAGCATCAGCAAGAAGTTCTCCAACTCTTAAAGGATAACCTGAATTTGGCACAAAATCGAATGAAACAACAGGCAGATCAACATCGCAGCGAGAGAAGTTTTGGTATAGGAGATTGGGTATTTTTACGGCTACAACCATATAAACAAATGTTCCTCAAGCAAGCTAAGAAGGATAATAAATTATCGCCAAAGTACTATGGTCCTTACAAGGTGTTGCAAAAGATTGGTACTATGGCATACAAATTGGAGGTTCCTGCTTCTTCGCGAGTGCATCCAGTTTTCCATGTTTCATGCTTAAAGAAGGTTATAGGTGAAAATCTTCCAGTTCAAACAATATTGCCAGAACTTGATGAGGAAGGAAAAATCATATTGGAATCGGAAGTGGTCACGGAAACAAGAACTCGACAACTACGGAATCGATCAATTTCAGAGTATCTCATCAAGTGGAAGAACTTACCCACTGAAGATTCTACATGGGAGGATGAGAATTTTATACAGAAGCACCCAGAGCTACTCAAGTGTTGAGGACAACACTTTTTTGAAGGAGAGGGGCATGTTAGGTCCCTATATTAGCAATATATTCCCTTATTGTTATTATTGTACCCTTGTAACCCCCATTTTGTTATTATTGTACCCTTAAATTATTATTGTTAGGTCGGCTAGGATTACATTGTGGCCCACTAGGATTACATTATGGCCCCATGGACTCCTATATATAGAAAGGAGGTTTTGTAAATTGTATAATCCAAGAATTTTTCATTTATGTAATGTATTGGAGGTTGCCCCCTCGAAGTGGCTTATTTCTAAGGCGTTCATATCTCTTTTCTTCTATTTTTGGAGCTGGTTACACAACAGGGGAGCACCCCTGCTGCTTGTCAAAAAGAAAGATGACACATTCAAAATATGTATTACAAGCATTTGAATAAGTTAAATATCGAGAACATATATCCTCTTCCAAGGATACATGATCTATTTTATAAAGTAAGAGGAACTACCATTTTCTCTAAAATTGATTTGAGAACATGATATCACCAAATCAGAATTAAAGATGAAGATATTAACAAAACAACATTCATAACTAGATATAGACACTATGAATTTGTCATCCTACCCTTTGAACTTACAAATTCCCCTACTACATTCATGTGTTTAATGAATATTGTTTTGCATAAATATCTATATAAGTTTGTATTAGTGTTCATTGTTGACATTTTAGAGTACTCCAAAAATTAAAAAGAACTCTAAGAACATCTTAGGATAGTACTACAAACACTTAGAGAACATTAGTTATATGCAAAAATCAGCAAATGTGAATTTTACAAAAATAAGATCTAGAGGGTCATCTCGTTTCAAAGGATGGATTAGAAGTAGATCTGATGCAGGGGCATTAGACACTGCCCAACAGTGTAGGAGGGTTGTCCACATGTTGTGGCTAGGAGGGTTCGAGAATAGTTAACTTGTAACAGCTAGGTGTCAATACCTCAGCTAACTCTTTCATTTAGAGTAGTTAGAATCGTAGAAGTCGAATGGTTAGTCCATCTGTCATAATTTTAGTTTTCGAATAATTGTAATTAGGCTGTTGATTTTCCATAACAGTCCTCACAGGGGAACCGGAAGGACACATATTGATGTATATATCTGTAATCCCTCACATGTGAGAAGGGGGAGAAAGAGGAGAGAAGGGAGGAGTTCTGCGATAAAAACTCTGTGTATTGATAAATTGCTTCTAGTTGAATAAAATTTCAAGTCCTGTTGATTTCCAAACTGCCTATATTTATAATTGTGAAGAATTGCTTAACTGAGAGGTGATTGTGTAATGGTAACTCCGTTCTCCGCCCTTGAATTCCGTAATTGTTGGATAGACTGTTGAATTCGCCATAGCCGCAGGCGAGGCCTGTGTAGAGAACCCTGGTCGTGAACTCTGTTATAGAAATAGAACCCCGCGTGACAAGGAAGCTCACATTTTTTAGTAGTCAATGGGTATTCTTAACCGTGTTCAGAACTTTAGTTAAAAATGGAGGATAATCAAAGAAGAATGAAACCCCGACGCAGAACCTTGGTTAGTCACTGTAGAAAAACCATGAGCGGTTTCCGGACTTCATCGCACCGCTTTTGCGGTTAGGCGGTATTTCCCTGACCGCGGGCGATTCCATAATTTGGTCGACACGTGGCTGGGCCACTATTCCAATACCATCGCTTAAAGTACACCATCACGCGTTGAAAACCCGACATGGGATGTCGAGCGAAATGCACATGAGTCGCTGATCTGAGGAAGGGCAATCAGACGGTGGTCGCACGCAGGATTTGCCCGAAGTTTAATGAAAGAGTCTGAACGATATCGATAATGATCCGATGGTGTAGATTCACTGCGGGAGGGACGAACCATGATTTTTCGCCGTACTCCAGGAACCTTCGCAGTGGCGTCATGGGGAGTTCGAACGTAGAGGTGGGGCCAGTGCGGGAGGTACGAGCCGAGATTTGTCACCGTACCCCTCGAACCCCCGCAGTGAAGTTAGGGGGCGTTCGATCGTAGATGTGGGGCCCAGAGCCAATTGCTTATTATAAGTCATTTGTTAAAAAAGATGGAGTATTAATATAAGGGTTTAGATATATATATCTATATAAGTATACAAGTCAGGGGCATAAAATGATAAATATAATTGTTAAGAAGCTAAAGAGCCACGTGGGGTGCCTTTCGGTTTTGTTGCGTCATTTGTGGTATCAGAGCGAGTCTGACGTTGTTTTGCTGACATGGCAATCTGAGTTGGTAGAGGTGCTGGCAGAGGAAGACCTGTTGCCAACGCTGAGGTGTTGGGGATGTTGCAGAGGGTCGAGGCCAGAATAGATGCCATGGAACAAAGACAGCCTAGAGATCCTGAAGACATCAGCGAACCTGAGATAGAAGAAGCAGAATAAAATGTTGAAATTCCTCCTGACATGAGGCTCCTTAGAACTGTTCTAGGGTCTGCAGTTAAGCCCAGGATGGAAGTGTCAAGCTATGCAGGGAGACTGAATCCAGAGGAGCTGGTGGACTGGATAAACGAATTAAAAAAGTGCTTTGATTATGAATAAATAAGTGAAGATAATAAGGTCAAGTTTGCAGTGACAAAGCTGAAGGGACATGCTGCACTTTGGTGGGATGGAGTGCAGGCAGAGAGGAGGATAGTTGGCAAGAAACCTATCAAGAGCTAGACCAGAATGATGGCTAAATTAAAAGGTAAATTACTGCCTAGTGATTACCAGCTGACATTGTATAGAAAGATGCAGAACCTGAGATAGAGGTTGCTGACAGTAAAAGAATACAGAGAGGAATTATACAGAGTGAGCATAAGAGCTGGGCAATTCCAAGACACACCTGAGAAGACTTCCAGATATGTAAATGGTCTTAGACTAGAAATCTAAGATGAGATTAGTCTTCTGTCTCCCAAGACAGTTGAAGAGGCATACTAGATGGCCTTGAAAGCAGAAGAGAAACTCCTGAGGAAACAGTCTGCCAAGAAAAGAGGTGCTTTCTGTGAGAAGGGAAGTCAGGGTGGTAGAGGAAAGCCTGCTACACCCAAGGATGGAGCTATCAATAGCTCACCTTAGAATGCATCTATAGAGGAGGATGCAAGGGGCAGAAGGGGTTCTTATAGAGGAAAAGGGAGAGGAGGCAGAGACAGAGGCAGAGGTAGAGAGTTGAGGTGTTATAGATGCCAGCAAGTGGGACACAAGCACTATGAATGTCCAGAGAATGTGGGTGCTATTCCAAGGAATGCTGTTGTTGCCCAGGCTGAAAAGGAGGCAGAAATTGAAGAAGACATTCTTCCAAAAAGGGGAGAATCCTTAGTGGTAAATAAGGTCCTATTGAAGCAAGCTAAAGAAGTCACTAGCCTGCACAAAGGAAGACTTCGTTTAGGAGCATATGCAAAGTCCAAGGGAAATGCTGCCAGCTAGTTATTGATAGTGGTATCACAGACAATCTGGTTTCCACTGAGGTAATAGAAAAGTTGAAGCTGAAGACAAGGGATCATCAAACTCCCTACAAGGTGTCCTGGCTGCATAAGGGGCACCAGCTGGTTGTGAAAGAACAATGTGAGATAGAGCTGCAAATGGGAAAATACAAAGATAAGGTCATGTGTGATGTAATGCCCATGGATGTGTGTCATATACTACTAGGTATACCTTGGCAGTTTGATAGAGCAGCAGTGCATGATGGCAATAAAAACACTTACAAGTTCTTCAAAGATGGGTTACGCCATACATTGATTCCCATGGAAGAAAGAGAGCCATCCAGCAGAGTGATTGATCCAAAGACCTTGTTGCTGAGCGGGAAGGAGTATCTGCAGCAAATGGAGGAAGAAGAGGTAAGATTTTCTTTATTTTGCAAGCCTAAAGTAGTTCTTACTTCTACAAAGATTTCTTATTTTCCAATAGAAATCCAAGAGATGTTAGATGATTACTGTGACATTGTTGTGGATGATTTACCTGATGAGCTGCCACTTGTGAGAAATATCAGCCATCAGATACATTTTATCCCTGGTTCAAATCTGCCAAATAAGGCAACCTACAGAATGACTCCCAAGGAAAACGAAGAAATCAGGAGAGAAGTACAGGAATTAGTGGACAAAGGACTGATTAGAGAGAGCTTCATTCCATGTGCAGTACCAACAGTATTGAGCCCAAAGAAATATGGAGGCTGGAGGATGTGTACTGATTCCAGAACAATTAATAAGATCACAATCAGGTACAGATTTCCTTTGCCCAGAATTGAGGATTTAATGGACTCTTTGAGTGGTGCTAAATATTTCTCAAAGATAGATTTGAAGAGTGGATACCATCAGATTAGGATAAGAGAGGGTGATGAATGGAGGACTGCCTTTAAGACAAATGAAGGACTATATGAATGGATGGTAATGCCTTTTGGGTCGTCAAATGCACCTAGTACTTTTATGAGACTTATGAATGAAGTACTGAAAGAATTCATTGGTAAATTTGTGATAGTGTATTTGGACGATATATTAGTTTTCAGCAGAACTAAAGAATAACATTTAAGGCATATTAATCATGTCTTGAAGAAGTTGCACCAAGAGAAACTGCTGATAAATCTGAAGAAATGCTCATTCATGAAGGAAGAGTTAGTGTATTTGGGGTTTGTTGTTTCTGTAGAAGGATTGAAGATGGACCCGGAGAAAGTCAAGGCAATTATAGAGTGGACTTCACCCAGGAATGTTTTTGAGGTAAGAAGTTTCCATGGACTTGCTAGCTTTTACAGAAATTTTATAAGAAACTTCAGCAAGATCAATGCACCCATTATTGAGAAAATAAAGAAGAGCAAATATCCATTTAAGTGGACTGCTGAGGCAGAAAGGAACTTTAAAGTTTTGAAGCAAAAGGTAACAGAGAAGCCTATTTTGATTCTGCCTGATTTTACCAAACCATTTCAAGTAAAATGTGATGCCCGTGGAGGGGCCATTGGAGCTGTGTTGAGTCAGGATGATAGGTCTGTGGCATATTTCAGTGAAAACCTGAATGACATCAGAAAAAAATATTCCTCTTATGAGAAGGAATTCTATGCAATTGTTCAGGCACTGAAGAAGTGGAGACATTACTTGATGTCCAGGGAGTTTGTATTATATTCCGATAATCATGCTTTGCAGTATATTGTATAGCAGCCCAAGTTGAAACATAAGCATGCTAAATGGGTTGAGTATCTCCAAAGTTTTAATTTTGTTTTGAAACATATAACTGGCCAAGCCAATAAAGTCGCTGATGCTTCGAGTAGGAGACACTTGCTTTTTCAAGAAACTAATCTTGAAGTTGTAGGATTTGATTTCCTGAAAGAATTGTATAAAACAAATCCAGATTTTAAATATGCATTTGAGGCATGTAATAACTCTGTTTTAAAAGATAGAAGCCAGTGGCTAGATTATTTCCTACAGGAGGACTTGTTATTCAAAGGGAGCCAACTGTGTGTACCAAGATGCTCCATGAGGGAAAATTTGATTAAAAAAAAGCATAGCGGTGGACTTGTTGGACACTTTGGTACTGATAAGACTTATGAGTAGCTGAGTCACTTTTATTACTGGCCTAAGATGAGGAAAAAAGTGGATAAGTTTGTGAAGAATTGCAATATTTGTCAATATTCCAAAGGAAGGAGCCAGAACATAGGATTGTACACTCCCTTACCCATTCCAGATAGGCCTTGGGACATGGTGAGTATGGATTTTGTTCTAGGGTTGCCCAAGACTCAGAGGGGGAATGATGCAGTCTTTGTTGTAGTAGACAGATTCTCCAAAATGGCACATTTTATTCCGTGCTATAAAACCAGTGATGCCACCCATGTTGCTAACTTGTTTTTCAAGGAAGTTGTTAGATTGCATGGGTTGCCCAAGAGTATTGTTTCAGACAGAGATACCAGATTTGTAGGTCACTTTTGGAGGACACTGTGGAAGAAACTTGGTACCAAACTAAGTTTTAGCTCAACTTATCATCCCCAGACTGATGGACAAACTGAGGTAGTAAATAGGAGTCTGGGAAATTTGTTGAGAAGTCTTGCAGGAGAGCATCCCAAGCAGTGGGATCATATATTTTCCCAAGAAGAATATGCATACAATGACTCACCAAACAGGAGCACAGGGAAGATTCCATTTCATATAGTTTATGGAATGCACCCCAGAGGAATATCAGAGTTAAGAAATTTGGGAAGAGCAGAGCTAAGGAGTGCATATGGTGAAGAATTTGCTTCAGAGATCCAGGCCATACATGAACAAGTGAAACAAAAACTACAAGGCAGCAGCATCAGATACAAGTGCAGAGCATACTTGAGCAGAAGAGAAGTCCATTTTGAAGTAGGAGATCTGGTTTTGGCACACTTGAGAAAGGAGAGATTCCCGAAGAGGCAGTATAATAAACTGAAGTTCAAAAATATTGGACCATGCAAGATACTTAGGAAGTTTTCTGAAAATGCTTATGAGATTGAATTGCCACCTGATGTTGGAATATCTCCCATTTTTAATGTTGCAGATTTGTACAAGTATGAAGATGATGGTGTAGAAGAAGGAGCAGCAGACAAGGAGAAGATTGAATGGAGGGAACAGCTACCTCCAGCGCAGCCATTGCAACCAGAGAGGATACTAGATAAAAGGCCATTCAGAAGGACCAGAGGATGAGAGTAATTTCAGTATTTAATCAAATGGAAAGATAAGCCAGAAGAAGATGCCACTTGGATGACTGAAGAAATGTTACTAAAGATAGGCAGATCAGTGGAAGAGCTCATGGACAGGAGCCCATGAAGAATATTTCCCTCGGGAGTCTGATGCAGGGGCATTAGACACTAGCCAGCAATGTAGGAGGGTTTTCCACATGTTGTTGCTAGGAGGGTTCGAGAACAGTTAACTTGTAATAGCTAGGTGTCAATACCTCAGCTGATTGTTTCATTTAGAGTAGTTAGAATCGTAGAAGTCGAATGGTTAGTCCATCTGTCATAATTTTAGTTTTTGAATAATTGTAATTAGGCTGTTGATTTTCCATAACGGTCCTCACAGGGGAACCAGAAGGACACATATTGATGTATATATATGTAATCCCTCAGATGTGAGAAGGGGGAGCAAGAGGAGAGAAGGGAGGAGTTCTGTGATAAAACTCCGTGTATTGAGCAATTGCTTCCCGTTGAATAAAATTTCAAGTCCTGTTGATTTCCAAACTGCCTGTATTTATAATTCTGAAGAATTACTTAACTGAGAGGTGAGTGTGTAATGGTAACTCCGTTCTCTGCCCTTGAATTCCGTAATTGTTGGATAGACTGTTGAATTTTCCATAGCCGCAGGCAAGGCCTGTGGAGAGGACCCTGGTCGTGAACTATGTTATAGAAATAGAACCCCGTGTGACAAGGAAGCTCATGTTTTTCCGTAGTGAATGGGGATTCTTAACCATGTTCAGAAATTTAGTTAACAATGGAGGATAAACGAAGAAGAACGAAACCCTGACGCGGAACCTTGGTTAGTCACTGTAGCAAAACCACAAGCGGTTTCTAGACTTCATCACACCGCTTTTGCGGTTAGGCGGTATTTCCCTGAACACGGGCGATTCCATAATTTGGTCGACACATGGCTGGGCCACTTTTCCAATACCATCGCTTAAAGTACGCCATCGCGCATTAAAAACCTGACACGGGATGCCGAGCGAAATGCACATGGGTTGTTGATCTGGAGAAGGGTAATCGAACGGTGGTCACACGCGGGATTTTCCCGAAGTTTAATGAAAGAGTCCGAACCATATCGACAACGATCCGACGGTGTATATTCACTGCGGGAGGGACGAACCGAGATTTGTCGTTGTGCTCCGTGAACCTCCGAAGTGGCATCAGGGGGCGTTCGAACGTAGAGGTGGGGCCAGTGCAGGAGGTACGAGTCGAGATTTGTCGCCATACCCCTCGAACCCCCGCAGTGACGTCAGGGGGCGTTCGATCGTAGAGGCGGGGCCCAGAGCCAATTGCTTATTATAAGTCATTTGTTAAAAAATATGGAGTATTAATATAAGGGTTCAGATATATATATCTATATAGGTATACAAGTGAGGGGCATAAATTGATAAATATAATTGTTAAGAAGCTAAAGAGCCACGTGGGGTGCCTTACGGTTTTGTTGCATCAAGATCCATAAAAAGTAAAAGAAATCATGAATTACCATGTACCCACAGATGTACCAGTGATACAGTCATTCATAGGTATTATCAGATACTACCCTAGGTTTTTTGAAGGATTTTCTACATTAGACTATCCTATTACTTCATTACAGAAAAAAGGAGTAAAGTTCGAGTGGACAACAAAGTGTCAAAGTAGTTTTGAGGAACTAAAAGTGAAATTAACTACTGCCCCCATATTTAAAATTGTTGATCCAAACAAATAATTTGTAGTATGTACATATGCTTGTGTAGAAGGGCTAGGAGGAGTATTACTGCAAGATATTTCAGCAATAGCGTATGAATAAATAAATATGAAGAAGTATGAACAAAATTATGATGTGTATGATTTAGAACTAGCTAATGTTATACATCCATTAAATATGTGAAGACATTATTTGTTGCAAAAGAAGTTCATATTGATGAGATATCACATACGCTTGAAATACTTATTTACCCAACTAGATCTAAATATGAGATAAGCTCGATGGTTAGCTTTCCTTACTGAGTTTGATATGGAAATACAACACATTAAAGGAAATGAAAACAAAATTGATGATGCTTTGAGTAAGAATCCTCATAGAATTTTGACACATGCAGGGAGTAGTGTAGAGTTTGATGTAGAAGAACATATTCACCTAATGTTGATGTAAGATCAACAATATCTAAACTTGCAAGAGAAATTACAGCAAACTAAAATTGTAGGATATAGCATAAAATGACAACGAATGATTTATTATAAACAAATACTGTATATTCCTAATGTGACATCCATAACACATGAAATTTTAGATGAATACCATAAGAGACATTATGCAGGTCATCCTCGTTACCAAAAATTAATTTCAGCATTAAGGAAGAACATTTTTTGGCCAAATATGAAAAAGGATGTACTTGATTATTTGGCAAGGTGCTTAGAATGTCAGCAAGTAAAAGTAGAACATTGGCATCGTGTAGGACTACCAAATCCTCTCCCTATTCGAGAATGGAAGTGGGAAGTGGTTTCAATATATTTCAGTACTGGAATGCCATGAACTAAGTATCAACATGACTCTATAATGGTGGTAGTAGATAGCTTAACTAAAGTAGCACACTTTTTACCAGTGAAATCTACTTTTGGCACAACTTAGGTGGCCAATGTGTTTATGAAATAAATTGTGAAATTACATGGAATTCCAAAAATTATTATATCTCACAGAGAGGTAAAATTTACTTCATCATTTTGGAAAAATCTGTTTGGAGGAATGGGTAACAAGCTAAACTTTAGTACCACTTACCATCCTCAAATAGATGGACATTCTAAAAGAACCAATCAGATTTTAGAAGACTTATTGTGTATGTATGTGATGGACTGACCCACAAAGTGGGAAGATTTTTTGGATATGGAAGAATTTGTTTATAATAATAGTTATCAATATTCTATTAAGATGATTAGTTTTGAAGCTTTGTATGGCAGAAAATGCCCCACTCCACTTAGTTGGAGTCAATGAGAGGACAAGTTCATTTTTGGACCAGATGCACTACAGGAAATGGAACAAACTGTGAAGAGAATTCTACAAAATATTAAAACAACTCAAGATAGTCAAAAGAGTTATGTAGACAAGAAAAGAATTTACTGATAAATCAAAGTGGGATACCATTATTATTTGAGGATTAAGCCTCACAAAATTACATGATATGCTAGTATTTGTGCTAAGTTAGCACACACTACTATGGACCATTTGAAGTTTTAGAAAGAGTGGGGCGAATAGCTTACATATTTTCCCTATCTAGTCATATTAAGGTTCACAATTTTTTTGATGTTTCCTTATTGAAAAAGTATGTACATGACCCTACTCATATAATTGATTGGAATGTGATATAGGTGGAAACATAAGGAGAACTTCTTCTAGAGCCCCTTCATATATTGTAGCGGGAAGAAATTGAGCTCCAGAGTAGAACATTAGCTAGGTGAAAGTGCAGTGGAGGCACTTTACACTTGAAGAAGCTACTCGGGAGCGAGAATATGAGATCAAAGAAAAATATCTATTATTTTTTAAGAAGAAAAAGAAAAAAACTTGCAACATCGAGGACGATGTTTTGTTTTAGAGGGGGAATATTTAATATCCCTATTTTTTTGCAATTAATAATCCTATAGGTTAAGTCGAACTAAATGAAAAATATATGTGGAAATATTATTTTTTAATAAAAAAAAGTGTGAAAATTAATTATTGTAGAAATACTAGATTAAATTGGAGACTAGGATTTCAAATCCATGAAGATGGAAAAAAATCCTAAGACTTTCCAAAAATTCTCCAAAAATCCTTGGAAAAAAATGAAATAAAATAAAATATTTGGTGGGAGATAAGAATCTAATAAATACCTCAGTAAAGTGGAAAGTTACTGATAAGAGGTGAAAATAAAACTATAAAGAGGAAAAAGTTAGTTTTAAAGAACTTATGTGGAAAAAACAAAAGTAAATCTTAAATAAGTTGTTCCTAGTTAGACAAGAGGTTGTATACACTATGGAAGAATTGGTATATGCTCGGGGGGAGCTATGGATTAATCTCAAGTTTGGGTGGAAAATAGTCTTTACCTGATTTGGTATACAAATTCTATTAAATTTTGTCTCATGATTTCTGTTATTTTTATGATATTATGATGTAGTAAGTGCAATATCCCCGTTTTTCAATGCTTTTATTAGACATATGGAGCAAGTTCGAAAGGGTACAGTGCACCCCAATGGAAAATATTTATGTGGATATATTTTATTATTTTAAATTAATAAAATAAAATGGAAAATTATGTGCAACGACTAGATTGAGAATTGAGATATGAAAACCCAATCCATGAAGATGGATAAGGTTGTAAGTCTTTCCCAGACTTCTAGAAAACCTTGGAAGGAATAAAGAAAGATACTATAATTTGATTTGGAGATAAATATCTAAGTTCCCTAATAAAGAGGAAATTATTGGGAAGAGGTGGAATAAAGATGGAAAGTAGAAAAGCTAGCTTTAAAAGTAATTTTATGGAAGAAACGAAGGGAAAGCTTAGGCCAATGGGAATACAACATCCTGAATTAACTAGATGCAGTTAAGGGAAACAGTTGGGGAAAACAAGCTTAAATAAGTTGTTTCAGGATAGAATGGTTGTCTATCACTGGAGAAAAAAGATCTATTCTTAGGGGCGAGCTGTGGAGAAAGATCTCTAACATTGGGAGGCAACTAGTCAAACCTAAGTGGTATGCACATTAAGTTTGGAATGGATTTGATTTAAAAATTTAACACTATGATGAACTATGGAAAGTGTTGAAGTAGTGATATTAATGTGCAAACTTTGATTTTAACCTTAGGTTTAGAAATTTGAAGATTTTGAATATAGTTATACTTTGCTGGTCTGTACATTTACCAGAATTCACTATATATTGAATAGTAAAATATGTATTGATGTATAGAAATAATTTGCAGAGGACCAACGCTCAGGATGTCTAAACCAAGTGATGGGTCTAGATTTGAGGTTAGGTACCTCATAGAAAAGTGAGATTTTCATAAATTAGTTACTTTATTATTATGTTAGCAAAACTGCACAGTTTATTTAAAAAAAAAAACTAACCAACAATTTATATGCAGAAATGGAAGTTCTAGACATTATAGCTAAATTTATATAGTGCTATAATTTTAAATCATTATGTGCTAGATAGGGAAAGATAAACTAGATTTTCATTGTGGAAGACATCCATATATTGGAATTGTATCATTATTTAAAAGAGAAGTAAATCTACATGTATGATAACCTAAGATATTATACCAAAACATTGTAACATATGTCAAAGGAGCTTCTATATATGTTTGAGAATGGAAATGAATGAACTGTATCAATATATATACAGTATACAGACACAAGTATAAGTGGAAACATTACGATAAAATGATAAGAGAAAAGACTATTATAATATCATATACTTTGGTATTTTAGTTTGGGAAGAGAAATAAATAGGATAATAATTTATTTCAGAAAATAACATACATATATTGTAAACTAGAGTATTACCATGGAAAAGGTTCCATTAGTTAATATTCTCTATATGTATAAGAAAATAAATACCGATTGTTTCTAAATTATAATACAAAATAATGGAGATACAAAACTTTACATATAGGGGGATATGTATATTATCATACCCCAGAACTGTTTTTTTTTTGTAAGTTCGGAGGGACCTTGCCATTTCTATTATATTTTAAGACAGGTTACAAAAAATATAAAGTCATTCTAGACCTCAACCTGCCCAAGAGGGAAACTAGGTTTATTGGCCTTCTAAAAACATGATTTGCATCCCAAAATTGGAATTGTCTCTTGCGTCTGTGGTTTGCTTGCACTACCTGATTCTCTACTTTAATATATACAAACATAACAGTTTTCAAAAGTTCAAAATTAACAAAATAACTCTCAAATCAGACATCTTCTACCCCTCGGATGAGGAGACTGGGGCAGGGTCTTTGACAGTAGACCCTGGCATTTCTACTTGGTTAAGTTGCTGAAGAATATTCTGAAGAATTTTCTCCATGCGTCCCACCTTTTCATCTAATCTGCTAACCCTGTCTGCAGTCTGGTACTGAGTGATCTTTAGGTGTTGCTGATTGTCCTGAATCTCCACAAGTTGAGTCTGGGTACGTAGGTCTGGTTGTATTGCTTCCGTCCTTACTTGAACTGGATGGTTGCTCTGGATTGCTTTTGCTATCAGGCATTTTACAATCCAATATGTATGGACTGTCTGGTGAAACAATGTAAACCTGCCCCTTGTGTGACCTGGATCAGTAATAAAGTCAAGAATCTCTGCCTCTATCTCATTATCCTCTGGTTCCTGCTGAATTTCTTGCTCCCATCCCCGGATATCATTTCTGACTGCCGAAGGATTGCTAATGACATAATTTACTGCCAGTGTTTTCAGGTGTTCCAGATACGTTTTCCGCCCCCTTTTATTAGGAGCAGGTTCAGTCTGAGCTGGTTGCTTTCCTTTCTCTGTGGCTGCCCTGTGATGACGCTTTCCCATTGCTGGGTGTGAATTTCAAACTAACACTGACATGCAGAAGTAAACAGAATAAGAATAAGTATTAAGACACAGCATGCACCTTGCGGTGCCCTTGGACGCTTGGTTGACGGGATTGGCTAAACGCCTCTGATTGTTATAATGATTATACCTCTGAGACCTAAGATGAGACGGGGGTTCGGTCAACTTCTTTTGAATGGAATAGTTTCTACCCCGGGAGTTGAATTGGCTTTGGGAGTTTCCCTTAGAATAAAACAAGATTTGGTTAGGCAGGCGCAGACCCTGCGCGGGTGACCTTAGCCACTCTGTCATTCCTTTCATATAAACATTATCATTCATGTAATTGGGATTTGCTACGCGCAGACAAGAACTCTTGCCAGGCCTGAACTGAAGGGGGTTTCTATTTAAGATTTGACACCCTATTAGAACCTGGATATCATAGTGGTTAGACTTAAAACTGAGGGTTATACTCCCAGACCTTCGCACAGAGCTTGCATCATGTGTTTGGGAGTGACAGAGGGCCAGGTTCAATTCAGGTGCCCGACAGGTAATGAACGACAAAACCAATAGGACCGGAAAAATATCTAAACTATCATCTTCCCTATAGACCTTATCTGATGTATATAACATCAGAGCTTGAAAATAGCAAGGGTCGCGGAAACAAGGAGGGACCGGGTTCAATTCTAGCTCCAAACAGATAACAATCAACTGAAACGATAGAATTTCTAAACTATCATTTTCACTGTAGGCCATGTCTGCTGCATTTAACATCATAAACACTGAGGTGATTGTAAAAACATACCCGGGCAGAGTCACGCTATATCCTGGTTGCAGGGCTATAGCTCTCCTTCGCTGCCTCCTCCAGTCTTTCGCATGCAATGGATAATGCATGCAAGATTGGGAGGGCGAATTTAATAAACTTACCAAGATCTTACCTACCTTTTTGCTGGCCTGACAGACACCCTGGCCATCATGCGCCATCAAACCTATGCCGGCGCTCGCACACTCCACCTCGCTGTTCTGACAGACCATGTTTAATAATCGTGATGATTACTACCGGGAGCGCTTGCCAAGTTGCCGCCTCCCCTTGTCATTATGGCATGTGTACACCCCGATCGGGGGGTTGGAGGTATTTTTCCACTATCAACTGGAGTGATTGAAGTTCCACGGTCCATATGAGATCAGTTGGGCGTCCCTCTATGTGGCTATCTGCATTCTCACATCCCCAATTTGCTAAGTAGTCTGCTGCTGAATTTCCTTTCCTTCTGATATGGTGATGGATAAGGTATTGAATGCATTTCACCAATTGGCTCAATTGCTCTATGAGAGCTGCTGTCCGCCAACTCTGGGAAATTTTCTCGCATTGCGTACCCTGTTGAAGTTTTTGAAGGATCCCTGTAACCATAGCTGAGTCCCCTTCAACAATGATCCTATGATATTGTTCACGGATTGCTATCTGCAGGCCTTGTTTAACCGCCGTTAATTCTGCTTCATTATTTGTTGCATGGCCTAGATCTAGAGCATAGAATCTGCAGACATTCCCTTGCGAGTTTCTGAAGATCCCTCCTGATCCTGCTTGGCCAGGGTTCCCTCTGGAAGCCCCATCCTAGTTAAGTTTCAAGAAGCCTGGTTGGGGAGGCCACCATTGTTCTTCTATTGAGCGGCTAGGCGGTCGAAATTTCCAGAGTCCTTGGCTAAGCATTTGAGGTTTTAGTTTCAGCTGTTCCAAAATGATGGCTTCAATCCCAACTTCTTTCCAATCTTCATTCGTCCATTTTTCCGTTAATATGGTTTCCTGGATGTTTTCTATGGAACGCTGCCAGATATTAATCATTGGTTGTTCCGAATTTTGGAAGACCCTCTCGTTTCTTTCCTTCCAAATATTCCACAGTAGGAATCCTAATGCAAGGGTCCACGCTCTATCGATGACTTGACAGTTAAATTTACCCTTTCCCCATCTTTCTATGATTTCTGTCACAGTTTCGTTGTTATTTATCAGCTGCCTAAATAGATGTGTTAGAGTCTCCCACAGAGGCTGAACTTTAGTACAATAGCCGGGCAAATGATCTATGGTTTCTTCTTCACTTCGACAAAAGGGACATCATGATGGCCCAAACATACCTCGTTTTTGAAGGTTTTCCCAGGTTAATATTCTCCAATGGCTTACTAACCAAATAAAATAAGTGAACTTTGGCCAGTGTCTCATATCCCAAATCCTTTTCCAAATAGGTCTCTCATTCCCAGTCCCTTGTTGAGAGTGGATATGATATCCCTCCTTGATAGTGAATAGGCCTCTGGTTTGATGACCCCATCTCAGAATGTCCGGACCTGTTGTAATTCTGAGTTTGCGAGTATTTAGCTCCTTTGTCAGGTTATTCCACTATTCTGTTTCAGGCGCTGCCGGCCACTCATGTTTGTTTTTCCACTTCCTCCACATACCATCACTAGTATTACTCCAATATTGCTTCACTAGTCTGTTATTCGGAGTATTGGTAAATAAGAAAATTTCTCCTAGTTCAAGTCTACTAAATAATTTGTGTCTTTGTTGCCAAGAGTCTTCCCAGAAAAGCGCTGTATTTCCTTCCCTAACTTCCCAGAAACTATGATTCCGAATTAAAAATCTGTTCATCGCGGCTAGATTCCATATAGATGACCCTTTTGGAGTTCTATCAACTTTCATTCGACCTGCAATTGTTTCCGGAATCTCGTACTTAATTAGCCATATTCTCTTCCAGAAATCCTGTCCTCCTATGAGCCAGCGCCACCAGAGTTTTGCACCCAGTACATTGTTTAAGCTGAAGGGGTCTCTCAATCCCAAACCTCCTGCTGCCTTAGAATTAATCAATTTATCCCAAGAAAGTAGGGCCCACTTCCTATTTGATTGACTCCCTTGCCATAAAAACCTTTTGAATTTGTTTACCAACTATTCACATATTCCTTTAGGACAAGCTCTTCCTGAGAGCTGGTAAATAGGTAAGGCTTGCAGCACTGATTTTAATAGAATAAGACGGTCGGGCGCATTCAGTGTTCTAAATGCCCAATTTTGTATTCTTTTCTCCACCCTGACTATAATATCCTTCCAGTCTGCTATCCGCGTAGGGCCTGGGTTTAGGAACATGCCAAGGTATTTAAGCGGAAAGGATCCTTGCTGGAAGCGTAAAGCCCTGGTCAAATGATGTTGCATCAGAATTGGGCAATTGAAGAAGTACACGTTAGACTTGTCCTTATTAATTTCTGTGCCTGATGCTTGCATGAACATCTCCAGAATTCTTAGGATACTCTTACACTCTTTCAGTGAGGCCATACAAAATAGTAAAATATCATCTACAAATTGTTGGTGTGTCAAGGACAGTTGAGGTCCCCATAATTTCAAACCTTCTAGCTTGCCTTATGCTACATGAGCTTTGATTAGTCGACCCAGACCCTCTGCTGCTATGATGAAGAGGAATGGTGATAGGGGATCTCCTTGTCTAATCCCACGCGAACTGTTGAACGGTGTTGAGGGACACCCATTCAAAAGTATAGAGAAGGTCGGGGAGGATATGTATGATTGCACCCAATGAATCCATCGTTCATCAAAACCAAACACTTTCAGCACCTCTGTCAAATAATGCCAGCTTATGCGGTCATACGCTTTGGAGAGATCCAATTTTATTAGTAAAACTCTCCTTTTTTCTTTCGTGAGTGTATGTATTGCTTCCTGTGCCACCACTATTCCGTCCAGGATTTTTCGTCCTTTAACAAATCCTGTTTGTTCTGGGGAAATTATCTTCATCAGTAATGGTTTTAAAAGGTTAACCATGATAGTAGAGAGGATTTTATAGATGACATTGCAGAGTGCTATCGGGTGGAAGCCTATAGGGGTATCAGCTTGCTGTTGTTTGGGGATAAGAGTCAAGAACATAGCATTCAGAGCTGGAGACATCTTTTTATGTATTCGGGATTCTTCAACCACATCTAAAATATCCTGTCCAATGAATGACCATGCTGCTTTAAAGAATTCACTGGTAAATCCATCAGGGCCCGGGGCTTTATTAGTGGGTAATTGCAGGACCACCTCTTCTACTTCTTTCAGCGTTACTGCTCGTAATAGAGCCAGGTTTTGTTCTCTGGTGATCAATTGGGGAATATGATTAGTGATCTTCTGAATGGCCTCTTGACGATTGGGACTAGGTTCTGTCAAGAGATTCTGAAAATGACTAGTCATTTCTTTTTCAATATCTTCATGTTTTATTAGTCGCTCTCCATTTGCTGCTTTAATAGAGAAAAATATGTTTAGTTGACGCCTCTGTATCATTGCTCGATGAAAGAATTTTGCATTCCGGTCTCCTTCTTTAAGACATTGTACTCGAGATTTCTATTTCCACAAGATCTCCTCCTGTTTTCTTCGTTCCTCCAATTGGCTGAGAGTTTGACCTTCCTCCACCACCAGCTCGTCTGTGTGTCCATGTAGGATTATTCTCTGCTGGATTTCCTTCATCTTTTCTTTCAGTCTTATTTGTTCCTGATGAATATTTCCGAATTCTATTCGATTCCAGCGTTTTATTTCGATTTTTAATTGCTTCAGTCGCAGCTGAAAAGAATGCATTTTATTATGACCGCGGATTGGGTTTGCATGCCACCAATTTTTAACTTTCTCCATAAAGCCTGGGTCTCTAAGCCAAAAGAGCTCAAATCTGAAAGGCTGGTTTTTTCTGCTTGCTTTCACATCTATCTCCATCCTCATTGGCCAATGGTCGGAGCCCAGAGTAGGAAGTATTGCTGCTTCATAATGAATGTCTAGGCTCACCAGTGCCTCTGTCACTAAAAAGCGATCAAGCCTGGATGCGATCTGGTGCCATTCTCCTCTACGGTTATTCCAGGTATATCTTCCATTAACTGTTGGAACATCTACCAAACTCAAATCCTGTATAACCTCTTGGAATAGAGCCATTTCTGGTTCCTCCCTTCTTGTTCCGCCTTTCTTTTCAGATAGGTTTAGAATCATGTTAAAGTCTCCTCCTAAAAGCCAATATTTTTCATTATGAAGAGTACTCACCTTTCTTATATCTTGTAGGAATGCCGCTCGCTCTCCTGGAATTGAAGGCCCGTAAACAGCCGAAATAAGGATTCTGTCCTCTGCTCCAAGCTGTCGGAATGTTGCTGTTAAGATTCTGGGAAGTCCCATCCAGCCTTCTGCTAGAACCTCCGCTTCATTCCAAATTATGGCTAGGCCTCCCGAGGCTACCACTGAGTCTATCGCCATCACCGCATAAGACAGCTTGAAAGATTGTACTATTATTTGTAGCTTTTGCCCTGTAACTTTGGTTTCTTGTACTAACATAATCTGAGGTTTTTTAATCTGCAGTTTTTCTTTCAGATGACACGGTTTACCTTTACTATTCAAGCCCCTTATATTCCAGGAGAGCACCTTCATTAAACAATTTTGGGTACTTGTTGAAATACCGTTGTTAACGGTATAATCTTTCCGGTATTGATCAACATTTCTCCTACTAACTGTATGGAGTCTTTGATGGTCGGTCTTCCTCTCTTCTTGGCTGGTTTCGATGAGGTCTGAACTTTCTTGCCTCCGGCCTGGTCCCGTTCTTGAGCCTCTTGCTGAGCCTGGGCTGTTAGATAATGTTCAAAGGTATCCTTATACAATTTCTTCTGATCTGGCGGAATAAAGCGGTCATCGAGGTTTCTCCATTCAAACAGCAGTCTTTTTAGTAATTTCTCCTCTGCACTTAGGTCCTCTTCAGAATGTTCCACCTCCATTGGGGTAATTTCCTGTTGGTGATTTTCTTCCGTTTCCTTCCCTGCTTTCCTCTTTGACGATTGCTGTTGTGGACCTGCCTCCTGGTTTCCTTCCATCGGGATCTCCACTATTATCTCTGGTTCTGACGATTCACCTTCCTCTTGCAATGCTTCATAGCGATTGCCTGTTACTGTCGAGCCTGAAGGTTGTTGTTTTATTCTTGGCCCCGAGACTATTTTCCCTGTGCGTCTTTTTCTTGTCGACACCTGCACAAAACCCTCGTCTTCCTGTAGGGATGGTTTTTTCTGGTCCATTGGTACTTGTTTTCTGTTGCTCAGCCACCGTCAAAGGGCAAGATTTATACAAATGCCCATACTCATGGCATCGGTGACATCGGAAGGGTATGTGCTCATAATCCAATAGCTGCATCGAAACCTTACCCTCATACTCCAGTTCTATCATTTCTGGTAGGGGCTCTGAAATGTTCATATACACACATATTCTCGCAAAGGACGTATAACGCCCTCTAGCTGTTGCATCTGCTATTTTAACAAAATACCCCAAAGAATTTCCTATTCCTTCCAAAATTTCTGGGTCCCAAAAATCCATGGGGAGCCCAAACAACCGTACCCAAATAGGAGCAGCGAGAAATTTCTCTTGGTCAGGGTTGTAACATTCCTCCCATTGTCTAAGAAAGAGCCCCACATTACTATAAAAATAGGGTCCTCCCTGAAAAGTGCGTTCTTTATCTTGTAAATTTGAAAAAATAACTGTAAAAAAACATTTAGCTCCTAGTTTCAGATCAATATGCCCTTTGGGCTGCCATTTTGTTTGGATCCATTTTATTAGTCATATACCTATGAACTTACAGATTAAGGCATGTTTTTTCATATAACCTCGATACTCCGTCAATTTCGCCGCTGGAATGATAAATCTTGGCTTTTTCACCGCTCTTGGCAAGCATTGGCCTTTCTTCTTTGCCTGCCATTTGGCTCCCAAGACAGGGGCCGCCTTTTGCTGTGCTGAACCCGATTGGGTTGTCCACTGTATATTATCTCTGGTGGTTATGTTACGGTAGGAGGGCTGCGACCCTCCTCCCGAGGGCGCAGACATATACCTTCTGTCAGAGTTGGCCGCTTATGGGAGCCCGCCTTATCATACCCCAGAACTGTATTCCTATATCAAGAATTGATATAAAATACAGATTTGTCATATAGAGATATAATTACATCAGAAAAAAAATTTGATTCTTATTTTATAAATTAAAAAGGAAGAAGCATTGAATAAAATATTGTTAAAATAAAATCTGTAACATTCCCCTAGACTGGGATAGTTCCTTTACTTAATAATCACAACTGTTAAATCTGTTAATACAGAAATATAAATTAATTAAGTTTGTATAGTCATGCAATGTTGGTTTGACTCGGTATATAACAAAACTGTTACAAAGTGGGAATGATAGTATCTCAATGGTAAATTATAAGGTCTCTTGACAAATTCATGTAGAGATGGCATGATAGGAAATCCTGTGGGATTGTATTAACCTGAAAAGCAATGGTCCTACTATTTAGAGCAAGTAGAAAAGATAGTAGACAATTAACAGTCCAAAATTTGGGATATCACCAACATTAGATATCTCACCTACAAAAGATGGAAATACGTGTTAGTTCCAATTATGGATGCAAAACACATATAGTAACTAAGAATAAAATTAAGAACAAAAGGGTAAACTATTACCCGGTGGACAGAATAATATGTTGCTGGAAAGTTAATAGCGACCAAAGAAAATTGGTGAAGTGGATTTCATAAATTAATGTGACAGAATTACCTATATTTACAAACCAGAAATGTGGGTTGCTTTAAGACCATAAATCGAAATTTTATCGTTTGTGTATTCAAGTATATAGAACTAGACTACCCAGATAAATATATCTAGAACCCATTTCTGGGAAAAATGATACACAGTTTCTGTTGAAGACAATTAAAAAATAATGGTAACTTAGAAAATTAAAATGGGAAACATGGTACAAAGAACTTCATGGATACTAGATCAACTTCTAGAATTCGAAGCGAACTGGGTCAAAGTCTCTTCTTGTAAAATTATTCAATGAGACTATATGCCCTTCTACATCCATAAGGAAGTCAACAAAAAAATTATATACCTACAGCTTGGGAAAAATACGCAAGGTAAGAAATAACACTATGAAGACAGAGTCAATCATAACATCTTGTTTATAAAATAATTCCACGAATGGATATACATAAAACATAAAACCCTACGTTTCTAGGAATTGAAATTCAATTAGTCAAATGAATTGAGAATGGAAGTTTCTGGATTATAAATTCATTATAACTATAACAATTACAGAATTTTAGAAAGGTAGAATTCAGTTTCAAGAATTCAATGCTGAGAATGGTCGCATAACGAATCAAGGAATTACCATTTGGAATTCATATACATAGTAAAGAAAAAATCGAGAAAGAAAAGCTAAATATTTTCATACAGATACATGAAATATCAATAAAAGATGTCGCGGATGGAATTTGGGTTACCTGGAATGAAGATGGAAGATGTTCCCTGCGTAAATTCAGATGTTGCTGCCTCAAAATGGCTTGGTAGTCTCGGCCAAAATGAGAAAAAATAGTAGCAACAAAATTGGATAAGAGAAACAAAAGAAAATTTTATAGAGACAAGATTTAACGTTTAATCAACAAAGAAAACTATGCAATGAACATTGAACGTAATTGAGTCGGAAACCCTTAATTAACCTCAAAAACCTTAAAACTGGGTGAATTTCAGACTGTCCAAGTGTCAATCATTCAGTAAGGGCAAAGGGTATTCCACGATTTACAATTATAACGTACCAAGCCATGTGGTGTCGTACTTGCAGGTTTAATGTGTTCGCAACTCCAAGAAGTTTCCTGACATGGTTATTCAAAGTTTAGGTAAATGAGATCAGGGCCAATAAATGAAATTGTGAAACATATCATATGTGGAGTTCAAATATCATAAATACTAACATTTTTGGTGAATGTCAGAATGACCAGAAGTTGAACCAAATCACGTTACCAATCTCCCTTAGAAACCATGTTGACAAATGGAGGTCTTGTGGTCCATAGCTTAATATCAATCCATGTAGGTGGATTTGACATTAAGTCGAAGGGAAGCTATGGATTGATGTAGTACTTCAATGGCCAAGGATTATACGAACAAATCAGATGGAACACCACCTACTAAAACCCCAATATATATATATATATATATATATATATATATATATATATATATATATATGAAATTGGGTTAACCATATCTTAGTCAGTAAGTCGAAAAAAATAACATAGGTGATAATAATAATAAAATCACAGTCGAATATGATAAAAATCATTGAGGCCGAAGGTAAGAATATAAATCTTTCAAGGGGTAAATGACAATGAGGAAGTTAAAAATAAACATTCCATTGTTCTAATATCCAATGATTATTAGGATAGACATACAAGGCTATAAAATAAAAGTAAAGAAGAGTAATAAATTTGGATAAGCTATATATCTATATATTAGTGTCTTGAGTATGACCATAATAATTGTGGGTAAAATGATATATAGATGAATATTATGTTCATAAGTAGAATACGGTCATATCTATAAAATGTATAAAGGTTGTTTGGGAGGGAACAAAGAATAGAGTATGTGAACTCAAGAGAAACTTGAAATTTTTCCGGTAGAGTACTACCATAACTTGTAGGTAAAAATTTAGCGAACTAAACTGACAAATTCGGTATTAGAGACAACAATAATTTGAAATACGACAAATACTAGAAATGTTGAATTTTTGTATAATAAAATAGTCTCTTAACCATACTCAATACAGGATGTTGCTATAAACAAAAAAAAAAATTCGAGTTGAGAGGTGTTACAGTTAGATATGGTTAAGTTCTGAGTTATAGTTAGAAAATTTATATCTTTAATTATAAATTAATTTTAATAGTCTGTTGTGTTCATAAAAAATTAACTGCCATACGCATTTAACAAAATTGTAACTATAGCTGGTATAGCTAATTATTTTGTATAGTTACATAGACTGAAGTAATTTATGATCAACATACATAATCTCTAAACCCTCAGGAAAGGGTCTAAATCTGTTGTTAGGTCCCTGTTATAAATTTTATTACAAACCTAGAGAACACAATTTAGATCAACTATCATCATAACTCTAAACAAGGGAAAATATAGAGATATTTGAATAAAACATAGTTCAGTTATGTAAAAATATACTAAAATTATGTATATACAGTTGAGAGATGAATTGCAACTATAATCATGAATTTAAAAATTTACAAAATAAATAGATACTTCAAATTTAAAACACATAATTCTTATTCTCTGTCTAGTCATACATATAGACACAGATATGTATTGGAAAGAATATGTGTAAAATTTATATAACAGTTATGAATATATGAAATCCCTCTCATAGAGGTGAATATAAAAACATAGTACACTTTAGTAATAAACAATAATTTCGATAGTTATTTACATCTTAACTGAAATTCATTCATTTAAATTATAGAGTGTAGATTTGAAATTGGTAAACATAATTTTATATACATGTTTGGAATCTATATACTTGGAAAACCGACCTGGAAGAAGACGAAATGTGTCGTCAAATATTCTGATTGTAATTGGAAGTAACTGTAGTGGAATTATAGGAAATAGAATTTACCTATACAAAAAAACATATATATTTGTTAGAATAACACTAAGAAGAAATAAAAGAATTTGAAAAAGATAGACAAGTTCTATAAGAGATAAAATTGAAATTATACCTGTCTAAGGAACATGAATGATTTTCATTCCTACTACATAGGACAACAGTAAAATATTGAGTTCAGAAAATTAAAAAAACTGAAGGAATGTGAATAATGAAAATTATTAAAGTATAGAGATGAGAAATTAGATACCTATGATGTGTGTTGTAACCTTGTACAGAGTATTGGGGCAGAATTACGTAACTTATGCGAATCTGGAAAAAAGAGCTTTTTTCCAGGATCATAATGGAAAAGGAAAAATTTATCCTGAGAGCTAATAAGAATGAAATTGAAAACTTAATACTATATTTCTATACGAAATTAGGATCTGCATATATCAAATTTATTGGACTCTGTAAATTTTATAACAGTGGAAAATATAATTTCAGAGCATTCATATATCAATAGTAAAATTGGGAAAAATCTCCAATTTAATTCCCAATTAAAATGAATTTACATACCTCTCACGAAGCCATTGAAAAACTATACATTGAATTAATTTTATGGCAAGTTCAGAAAGTAAATATTGTTGTATAGAAATTTCTTTAATATAAATTTAGTTAAACTAGAAAGTACTCAAAAGAATTAAAATAACCATATGTTAAATCTATCTGGAGTTAAACAAAGTTAAAGTTCAGAAGAACTCGATGATACACAAACGATAAGATTAGAATTAAATTAAAACCTTATAAATTTGAAGGAGAGTATTTCAAGTTGAGATCAAAATATAGTAAGAATCGAACCCAGAATCCTCTTTGTCAGTGCAACCATAATTCAAAATTACTAATGCATAGAAAATTTTGATATGGGATTTAAAATTTGATTCAGTACGAAGATAATTGAAATTTAAAAAAAATATTGTCGTAAACTTATACAACGATTTTTAAGGAAAATTAGACACAGTTAAGGAAAAATAGATTTACAATGAAGGAAAAACATTTATACAGATAGCAAAATCAATGCAGTGAGTAACGGACTTAAACTGTGGAGAAACATATACTCCTTAATGGTAAGAGTTGCTGAATTTTCTTTGTTATAAATCTACACATAAAACGACTGTCACTAAATTAACCCAAATACAATAAAAATTGGAAAAAAAAATGCATGGTATAATTCACAATAACCTAGTAACAGAGAATAATGATTTTTGAGTGGGGAATTCCAATCGATTTAGGGGAAAACTTTTTCTACCATTGGTTTTAATTTTCTAAATGAAGGGACAAAGATATCTGAATCAAAAGGTTATAGAAATAGTTTCAAAACTCAAAGGTGGAAACCCTACTGAATTTCCCAACGCTGGGATGTGCGAAGACACAACGTAAGCAAGGAATAAGCTTACATTCATTTTTCCGTAAGAAAAATATTTAGAGCCAAACTCAATTTTATGGGTAATTGTAGTGAGATTCCAGAACCTACAATATCGAATAAAACTAAATTAGACTCAATAATAAAATAACAAAAGTGACATTTTAAAAACATTATGTGAATACAGAGCCATAGAAGGATGAAAAATAAATAAATTTGGATAATATACGAATTACCTAAACAGATAATAAGCGTAGGTGTAATTCCAAGGAGGAAATGCATTCGTATGTGTCATTCTCCCTACTGGGAACCAAAGCAACGCCGAAACTAGAGGAGATATATCTCTGCTAAATTTTGCACAAAAGAAAAAATGACAGAAACAAAACCATAACCATAAAAATAGCCACTTTGACCTAGTGGGGATACAAATCAATCTATACCATTGAAAATCAAATAGATCAACCCTACAACTGGCTATATCATAAACAAGCCCATGTGATTTTCAGCTGTTGGAGGTACCAAATATTTAATGTGTGGGAAAATTGAAAAAATAAGAAATTAATGAATTAAAGTTGTTCTGTCATTCGAGGTTTATGCACTCAGATATTATCCATCCTGATAAATGAACCATACGTTAGGTTAATAAGAATAAAGTATATGTCCAAACCCATAAATCATAGTTCTCAAGTATCCACATTACACATACGATGAAGTTCTATAATATGGACATTCCATTCAATATGGAATTACGTTTATATATGAAGCACAAAGTGGGTAAGGTAAATTTTCGATCTCTTATGTTTCTAATATTTTCTTTTTGATTTCACCAATTCCTTTGGTTTATAATATTAAACCATTGAGTTTATTAGTTATTTTGGTTTATAATATTAATAATCCCTTGGGTTTATTAGTATGTTGATTTTAAAATATTGATTCTTATGGTTTATAATTTTTTTTATGTTTTTGAGTTTAAAAAATTTATTCTTAGGCTTTTTTAATATCTTTTGTCTTTAACATTGATCCCATGGCCTTATTGATCCCTCAAGCTTTTGATATTTTCCCTTGGGTTCACCAATTCCTTTGGTTTATAATATTAAAACCTTGGGTTATTTAGTTCTTTTGGTTTTTATTATTCATAATCCATTGGGTTTATTAATCCCTGTGATTTAATATATTAAATCCTATTGTTTCTTAAATTCTTATGTTTTTGTGTTTAAACTATTAATTCTTAGGGTGTATTAATATCTTGAGTTTAAAATATTAATTCTTAGGGTTTATTAATTTCTTGGTTTATAATACTAATATTTATCGCTTAGGTTTATAGTATTTTTCCATTGGGTTTACTAATTTCTTTGGTTTATAAAATTAAATGATTTTGTTTGTTTTCTCATTAACTTTATAATTTTAATAATTCCTTTGTTTTATAATATTAAACACTTGGGCTTATTACTTATTTTGGTTTACAACATTAATAATCCATTGCTTTTATTAATCTCTTGACATTAAAATATTAATTCTTAGGGTTTATTAATTTTTTAGGTTTTAGAGTTTAAAATATTAATTATTAGAGTTTATTAATATCTTCTATTTTTAATATTTATCCATTCGCCTTATTGATCATTTTGGTTTTTAATATTTATCCTTCAGTTCGACAATTCCTTTGGTTGATAATATAAAACCCCTCGGTTTACTATTTCTATTGGTTTCCAATATTAATAACCCCTTGCTTTTATTAATCTCTTGATTTTACAATATTAATTCTTAGGGTTTATTAATCTCTATTATTTTTAGTATTGAGCACTTAGCCTTATTTATCGCTTGGTTTCACCGATTCCCTTGGTTTATAATATTAAACCCTTGGTTTTATTAGTTCTTTTGGTTTATAATGTTAATAATCACTTGGATTTATTAATATCTTAAGTTTCAAATATTGATTCTTATTGTTTATTAGTTTATTTAAAATATTATTTCTTAGGGTTTATTAACCTCTTGTGTTTTTTTTATTCATCCTTTAGCCTTATTGATCTCCTAGCCTTATTGATCCCCTAGGTTTTTAATATTTATCCCTTGATTTCACTAATTCCTTTGGTTTATAATATTTGAACCCTGGGTTTATTATTTCTTTTGGTTTGTATTATTAATAATTTTTTGGGTTTATTAATTTCTTGAGTAAAAAATATTAATTCTTAGGATTTATTAATTTTTTAGGTTTTTGGGTTTTAAATATTAATTATTATGGTTTATTAATCTCTTGAGTTTAAAACATTAATTCTTAGGCTTTATTAATTTCTTTGGCTTTTGAGTTTTAAAGATTAATTCTTAGGGTTTTTTAATTTCTTGGTTTATAATATTAATATCTATCCCTCGCTTCACAAGTTCCTTGGGTTTATAGTATTAAACCCTTGGGTTTATTAGTTTTTTGTTTGTTTATAATATGAATAATCCTCTGGGATATTGGTAATAGATATATACTTATTATAAATAATAATAAAATAATATTATTATGTTATTTTTTATTTATATTATAATTTGAGTTATAACTATTAATATATTGAAAAAAATTAATAATATATTATTATTTTATGTTTTTTTAATAATATAATATTATATATATATATATATATATATATATATATATATATATATATATATATATATATATATTAGTTTACTATATATTATGCATATAATTAATATTGTTAGTATATTATACGTAAATATATAAAATATAGTGTTAATTATATTCATAAATATATAATATTTGTTATGGTAAAATACATGTGATGGGTGGTGGATGTAGGTCTATCCTCATATATCAACCACATTGGTAAATGTGATTATGCTAGTTATGCCGATATGAATCACCCCTCTTGGAAATCATAACTTTAATAATTTTGTTAATGACAAATTCCAATCTAAGGGTTGAAAATAGAAGATGCTCGAATATTTTCGTCATTGCCACTACATCAATGGATAATATCTATGAACATAACTCACTTGCATATCTAATTCGAGTTATTAAACCTAGCTTAAATGAATGTTTTACCAAATTATAAATAAAATTTGACTGTGTCATTAACTATTGACCGCGTATGCAGATTATTGCAAATTAAGTTCACATCATTAAAGTCGTGGCTTTATGGAATTTCCAAAAAAGGCCTGCACTATTTGAACCACCATAAAGCTATTAAATGTGTCCTATAGGCAGATAATAAAAATATGAAATGTCTTATATAACCACATGTTCATTTCCATTCATAATTGTTCAAAACCTGAAACAGATGCCTCTTCACATTCTGAAAAGTGAAATGGTTCATTCATAATTAATGATATAGAATTTATTTTTATTTTTTCTATTTAATATAGAATAACACGCCAATTTGTTATGTTTTCTTGGTATTATACCAATTTATAATGTTTAATTTGTATGTTACAATAACTATTTTAATATTTTAATTATGGCTTATTTTTTTAATAATCCTTTTGATTTCTTAATAATTGTATGTTTCATAATGTAACTTACAATTTAATTATGTAACTTACAATTAAAATGATTCCCTGCAATGCAGCGCCATGGAGAACCATCATTGGAGGTGTGCATGACTCATGTTCCATATTCTTTATTTAATACACTATTTTTAAATTGAAACAGTTGTCATTCAAATTTTGCAAAATAAATTCAATACAAAAACAAACGAAACTTATTTATAAAGAGCTTGAAAAAATTGTGAGATGCTGCAAGTTTCATTTCATAAATTGTGCAAGTTTATTGTTTCTTCACAAGTGTCAATTTGATATCCAGGTTAGTCCAATTTTTTGGTTCATTTGTTTTTTCAAAAATTAAAGGTAAATTTCCTAAGTTTCATACATTGAATGGTATCTAATAGATTGACTGTGGTGAGCAGGTACACATAGCTTCTATTTTATACTTACCTTCAGTGCCATATATTCAGCCTTAAAGCCTTTATTAAATTGTTTCAGTCTCAATATAAATTGGGAGGTATGTAAAACTCATGCTGTATTTGTTTTGATACTCATTCTCAATGAAGCATGCAACTAGAGAATAGAACGATGAAAATATTAATTGCATATGTAAATTATACTGCAAATTTTGGATTGGGACTACAATCATATTGGTTAAAAAACAAATTTTATGGTATCAATTTATCATCCAACCTTAGGTTTAAATGTGTTCAAAATTTAATATCACTCATTTTTGTGCACTTCTTAAATAATTCCATACATTCATACAAAATATCTAAAATTATCTGGTTTGTCTTCCCTCTAAAAGTTTTTTCCTATTGTAATGAACTACTCATATGTTCTTATATAATGAATTTCTCATATTTAAACCATAAGAAAAGCTATGCACATGATTGTTCAATGTAGGATTTCAATGGAAGAAACCACAACTGAAATAAAAAACATTTCTCAACAATATCAATCTAAGATTTTCTTCTGAATTTATTCTATGCCCGAACTCCGTCGCCCACAATTGAGAAGCTCCAACCCCTAAAGTTTTTTATCCTTATAAGAAATAGTTAAGTTCACTCTACAATTTCGGAGTTCTGAAGTTGACCACAACCAAAGCGTATGTGAGATGAACCAATTTTTTTTGGGTGGTTGGGCAGGGCTAGTTTCAGGCATGCACCTGACCAGGGAGCATGTCCTGAGTTTTTTATGTACAAATTCTCTCACGTAAAGTATTAATATGAAATTTAAACATTGGTAAATGAAGATTAAAACCATATCTTAATTACAAGAAAAAATGTCATTCTTAAATTTTTAGTAATTATTATAGTTTATCATGTCATAGAACTGAGCCTAGTAGAATCACATATTGAAATTTTAGTCTCACTAAGGGTTAAAAACTTTATTTGTTCCCTAATGGATTGAGGGATTTTAGTCTATACTGAAAATCACAATTTAAAACTCTAGAAACAATTGATATTGTGATTTGCAAACTTGGGGAAGGATAGGCATAATATATATCTTTGTAACATCCATTTATTTCACTGTACTTATTTTTTTTTGACATATACACAAGAATTCTCGTTGCTTCACTCAAATTCAACTGCAACTTAGTCATTGTGGAATATAGAGAAGAAAATTACTTTACACTCCATGTGGAGGAGATAGATATAGCACAATGGTCAATATACCCTGTACAAATATTCGTGATCACTTTTCCTTTATGGATGGGTTTAAATTAAACAAACAGATCTTCCATTTACATTTCCATTTCATTTATCCAGTGGAATTATAGAGTAATTTCTAGTTCTCAGGTCAATAAAAATTAGAAAACAAAAACCATTACAACTTTATTTTAATTTACAATTCATAAATCTATATATAATTGAGAAATTCTAGAAATTATTTTTCATTTGAATTGCATAGATCTAGGCCACCAACATATAGACTTATTCCTATATAGGGTTTTAGATGGATCCATAAACTATATGTATAAATAAACTTAAATTCATTTTAATTTCAAATTTATAAGACATTTTTATAATGAGTGAACATAGTTCGCATCTCCAACAAATCTGAAAATTTCAAATTTATACGATTAATTTTTAAAATGGATGAACATAATTCACATCTCCACAAATCTGAAAACATTTTCTCAAGTTTATCTAAGATTATGTTGATCATAATTTCAAATTTATAAAACTTTTTATAATGGGGGAACATATAGTTCACATTTTGATGCAGCCAAAAGGCCGCTTTACCCACATACGCAACCAAAATCAGTCCTTTAGTTATGTGCTTTTACCTTTAAAAGTATTAAACTTACCTTTATTTCCTTTCTTCATGTCTGTACATTATCACCTCACATGAACCATAGAATCCCCTTCAGTTATGGACCCACAAAAATGGTGACCAATCATGCTGAATTGTACATTGCACTTATTATAACTTACCTCCCCGCAGATTCATCGCTTAACTATTTTTGCGATATTGTGACTTCTCAATTTGCAACATATATCACTTCACACTTCACCCAACTTAACATTTTGCATGTCGTGCCTTTGAACTCCCCCAGTTAACCTTTATTCTGTGCGATATGTGATCACATCGCATCACACCAAACATAACTTACCATGCAAACACTTAACAACAACAACAAAAAAGGGCGATGTGCAATATGCGTTCATCGTTATGCTGACATGTGGCTCCCCTTCATCGTATCGCAAATTTCAATCCTTATTGCATCGCAAATTATGTCATTTAACTTGTGATGTCCTTAAAAATAAACACTAAAATCGCCAATGTGCGATATACGCTTGAGAACTGGGTTGATGCATGGCTCTTCCCTTTATTGAAGCGCAAGTTAATTTGTTTAACTTGCGATGTCCTTAAAACGTAAACTCAATAAATGTCGATTTGTGAAATCGCTCTAATGCGATTTAATCTCCACCATTGATCTCCACCCAGATCTAATGGTTCTACCTTGTCCTTGATGATCTGCTTCACATCACAACAGAAATAGCTTTCCTACCAAGTATTAATGCTAAACCTTAAAATCACCGATTTGCGATGTGTGCTTGGCTGCTCTGCCCAACACGTGTCCACTTTACGCTTTCACAAATTTAACTTTGCGATGTAATTTGTATCATCGATCTTGCTCGGATCTCTGTGATTTAATCCTCACAGTTCATTTCCCTCCCTTTGGAAATATTCTAAAGGCATTTCTTCCTTATAATTTTCTATGTTTTCTTCGACCATCACTACTCTGCATCTCCGCTATCCTTCCTGAGATTTATTCAGTTTTTAAAAGTGTTGATCTCTCCTCAGCTTGTTATTCTTCTTATTAATATACCAGTTTCACTTCTTCAACCCGAATACAGAACACCCTTTATATTTTCTTCTCCAAATCTCAATTTTTATTTCTTCTCGTTCTCGACCCGCACACAATTATTATCTGGATTTGTTTGTTTTCACACAACATTAAAAAATTAACTCTCAGACTGGAATCATACAGATTCTACCCAGCCACTAAGTCATATTCACTCAGAAGACTTATTCATTCATTAGGCATTAATACAATAGTAGTTTATACATAGAAACCAGATTTATTTGTTATGGATCACTCATCTCGTAACAGAAACAATCACACAAATTCATCAAAACAACACTCTTGATGAGCTAAGAATTGAGTTTTATATTCACCGGTAAAAAATTACATAAGGATAAATTTCCTCTTGACCTGATTTCCTCTTCCAGTGGCCTCTCAACACTATTTCTCTATCTCTCTACCCATAGGATTTTCTCCTCCTCTCTCTTTGCAAGCTTACCTCTACCCAATGAAAGTCTATCCTTTAAATATTTATCAACAGATTCCTAAATTTTAGAAACTAACTCCTATAATTAGAAACCCATTCTTAAATCTATCTATGAATCATTCACTAAATCCTCGAGGGATCCCTCCATATCAGGGATTTGTTACATAATTCATTGTGACTAATCTCTTTGACTAATGAGTCAACACCTATCTAGACTAATACTTGTGAACTATGAATTTTTTAGAAGACTTTAAAATGATTATATAAAGAAAATGTCCCTCTCGGACCAATTCTAAGACGTTTACCTTGAATCAAATTACAAATTGAATTTGAGGCCAGATTCTCCTGCGTCAGACTCCCAAAGTAGAAATAAGACATGATCACCTAATCATGCACCTTTTGTCATTGTTTCTCCTGGATCCCAAACTATGTTTTGATGATGTCCATAAGCTGCATTGTCTTCATCATTATTCAGCTACAATCTTCCATGATTCCATGCTTTGTAGTGTAGTCCTCCACTGTCTCTACCTTCATTGTTATTCACTTTCCAAAGAATTCCACCGTGGACTGTTTTCTTCATTCTACTACATCTCGTCTTATGTATCTGCATTAGGTTCCATAGCTCATCTATGGCATCATGTAATTCAATATACTACTGAAACATAATTTATTTTCCTTACTTTTCCATTTCGCTTTGCTGCACTTTATCCTTTCATTACTAAACTGTTGATTTCTTTCTTTAGCTCTTCTTGCTTCAATTTCTATGTTTTTCACTTGGAATTACTACATTTACTGCCCCAAATATTACCCTTGACATTCCTATCTCCCATAATTCCTGAATATCTCTTAAGATATCTCCATATGCAACATCCTTTTTCTGCTTACTACCTACAAATTTAATTTCAAAAAATAAATTATCTTTTGATTCTTTGACTACAGTAATATACTCATTCACTCTTATTTGTATACTAGCAAACATAATCAATTTTGGAAAACTAGTATCTACTCCTGCCTCTTTCACAACTTGATACATTTCCATATCATTGTCTGCATTTCCTTTCTTCTAATCAGATTCTTCTAGTAACTCACTTTCTACTTGATTCATCACAAATACATCACTTTTTTTTTCATCAATTTCAACATATTTTCCTTTCTCTTCCTTGACAACCTTCAGTGATTGTCCTTCACCTCCTTGACTAATTATGACAGTTAATTCAACTTCTTAAAACATGGAATATTTATGCTTTACATCTTTCTCATCATTATGCCTTACCTGGAAACTTATAGTCTTCTTCAGTTCTAAATCTGACAGTCCTTCAACTTGTGACAGGTCTATCTCATCTTCATCAAAACCTATAATAATAAACCAATTATCAGTAATAATATAAAGCTTTGTTTCCTTTTCCTTCTATGGAAACATATCAGTATGCTTCTATGAGATTTACTCTAACTCCTTTGTCAGCACATCAGTATGCTGATTTAAATTCTCCAAAGAAATCACGAGACTGTCATCTAGTCTCTACTCCATTTATTTTGTTTCAAGGATGTCTCTCTGCTCTAGTTGACATTAATGAAATCCTTCCTCTGTAATGTCGATTTTTCGAACTCTTATTACCATTCTTGCATCCTTATCTTATTCTTCATGATTATCATTCATGACAATTTCTTTGTCTTCCTTCTTCAACAATTTATCTTGGGTATACATCCTCTGATTTTCCAACTTTCTTCTTTGAAGGTCTAACTTTCTATATAACTCAAAAATTTCAATTAGAGTAGAATTTTGAAACTTTACATAGTTTTCAATACCTTCACTTTTTTTCAAACAATCATGAGATCGCCCTTCTCCCTCTTCTAAATCTACACAAATGTCTAAATAACCATGCTTAAATATTCCAAAATCATTAGGCATAGTAAATATCTTATGTTCATCTTCAGGTCTTAACTCATATATGTTTTTCCAATCTTCACTATTACCAACTCTAATATTCTATTGCACATTTCAATGGGACCTCTCTATCTCCTTTTGTTTCTGAGATCTTTCTATCTTAGTCATAATCTGAATAGATTTAAGACTCTGCTCCTTCTTCTTAACAAAATCTAAAGTTTGTTAATCATCCTGTGATGCACCTGCAGACATACAGAAAATATTAGTTTTAAAAATAAAAGACCTTTCGGCCTCATCTAATGCTTCAAGCATCAATATTTCATACCCCATTTTATAATGGACACTCTAGATTTCAACAAATCCTCTTAGTTGTGCCTCAACTCCTTTGAGTCTCTCCTTTTCCAACAAGTCAACATGTCTCTTCTCAAGTTATCTGAACTTGCTTATGAGTTTGACATTCCATTTATTCTGCAATAGGTTCCATCTAACACGTTTCCTCATTATCCATCCATACCTTTGGTCCTCATTCTCTTTCTCTTGTAGCCATCCCTTTAGTACTTTTAAATGTATTCTCCTTACTGCAATATTTATCTCTCGCTCTTAATTATTCATCTTACCTTTATGGAATTCTCTAGAACCTCTTCTATGACCCTCCATGGTCATCTTCCTCATGAGATAATCTATGCTCGATTGGTGATCTCCAATGTAGCCTTCTCTTGTAGCAATATCCTCTTGCTACTTAATACCCTATCAAGCTTCCTCTCTAAGATTGATCTGTTCCTAGGTATTCTATCTCTTGGTTCACTCTCTTGAACCTTCTAGTACTTTGCTGCTCCCTTGGCTGTTGCACTCACTCACCTCTCTCCTTTATTCCAATCTCTAGTTGGATAGGTTTTTCGCTATCATTATCAAAAACTCTGCTTGTTTTTGGCTACAATTCTCAAACATCTTCACAATATTTCTTTCAATAATTCATCATTAATTAACTGAAAACATGAAGACCATAACTCACTATCTAATTTTCTAAACACATGTTGTTGTTGCACTTTATCTTTTTTGTCCTTCAATAATCTGATCTACATTCTCCCAAAATATATTTTCCTTTTATCTCTTTACTGTTATGTTCTCTTCAAAGAACTCTTGTGGTCTTGATTTATCCTATGAAGAGAATTTCTACTCTAGCTTTCTCCCAAAATATCTTTAAATTGCTCTCATACGAAAACTGATGCACCTAGAAGGTCGTTTACGCACATACACAAATTTTTTTAATAAGTTTGCCCATTCCCAAGACCCAATACTCGTAAAATAATATTCACTTTAATTTATGAGTGGAAATAAACCTTATTGGAACCCAAACCAATCCTTTAGTACCTTTAAAAGTCTTCAACGTACCTTTATTTCCTTTCTTCATCTTTGTAATTGACCTCTTCACGTCAATCGAGGACTCTTCTTTGGTTATGGACACACATAAATGGTGACCAATCATGCTGAATCACTCCTCGAACTTCTTATAACTTACCTCCCCGCAAATTCATTGCTTAAATATTTTTGCAATATTACAATTTTGCAATTCGCAACATATATCACTTCGCACTTCACCCAACTTAACATTTCACATGTCGCGCCTTTTAAATCCCCTGGTTAAACTTTATATTGTGCGATATGTGATCACCTCACATCACACCAAACATAAATTACCGTGTGAAATCTTAACAACAACCAAAAAAAAATGCGATGTGCGATATGCACTTCATCGCTATGTCGGCACATGGCTCCCCTTCACCACATCACAAATTTCAATCCTTACTGCATCAGAACTTAAGTAATTTACCTTGTGATGTCCTTAACAATAATATAAAACCACCAATGTGCAATATGCACTTGTGAGCTGGGCCAACACATGGCTCTTCCCTTTATCGCATCGCAAGTTAATTTGTTTAACTTACGAATTCCTTAAGACATAAACTCAATAATTGTCAATTTGTGAAATCACTCTAATGCGTTTTAATCTCCACTGCTGATCTACACCCAAATCTAATGATTATACCTTGTTCTTACTGATCTGCTTCACATCACAACAGAAATAGATTTCCTACCAAGTATTAATGCTAAACATTAAAATATATGATTTGCGATGTGCGCTTGGCTGTTCTACCCAATACTTGGTCACTTCGCACTTTCACAAATTTAACTTTGCGATGTAATCTGGACCATCAATATTGTTGGGATATTTGTGATTTAGTCCTCATCATATGTTTCCCTTCATTTGGAAATATTCTAAAGGATTTTCTACCTTATTCTTTTCTCTATTTTCTTCGACCACTACAACACTCCATCTCCACTACCTTTCCTGAGCTTTATTCAGTTTTTAAAAGCGATGATATCTCCTGAGCTTGTTCTTCTGGTTATTCATATAACCATTTCATTTCTTCAGCCCAAATACAAAACACCCTCTGTATTTTCTTCTCCAAATCAGAATTTCGATTTCTTCTCGTTCTCATCCTGCACAAAATTATTATCTACACATGTTTTTTTTCAAACAGCATCAACAAATTAACTCCGAGACTAGAATCATACAGATTTGTCATGTCTCCCTTTTTCCCAACCACAATTTTTTTTTTTATATATATACATAGATATAGGTGATTGACTGGTCCTTCATGGTTGGATCTAATTCATCTTAATGCACCCTTAACTGTATATTATTACCTCCGATTTATCTCATATGATAATTTGTTATTTAAACTTCCATAAAATATAAGACAACCCTTATAATTTTATAATACCTTTGTTAAGTCATTCTGTCCCACCAATACCTCAATTGAAGTTTTCAATTTCACTACATCATAATTGAAATTTCGGCCTCTACATAATCCTGATCTTTTCGAAGGGTTGTGGGGGGTGTCATGCTATTGGTGAGGGGGTGTGCACGAATTAATTTCATTCCCCTTACCATGGTTACACCACTTGTATAGCGATGGTGTATATACATGGCTCCCTCGTTTACATTTAGTACGGACTCATGTTCTCACTTGAATATATTTAATACTGACCCATTTTCTCACTTGGAATATATAAGAGATATAAAAGATCTCTACACGGTCGAAAAGTGTAGGCTTGTCAACCCCTGCACCTACGTCCCTATCGATGTGGCGCGAGGAGTTAATTTGTTCACCCAACTCTGGTACTTTGACTTGATAAGAGTTTAGTGTAAAGAAGACACGTAGATTATGAAATCAGGTTTTGTATAGCAGAGATTCGTGCCAGCTATGGCCGTTCATGTCTTGGGATTGTCTATTTGTTTTTAATTGCGTGAAAATCCAACTCTGAGTTGTTCGACTGTCATATGATATTGAAAGTACGATTTCACACACTGGAATTTAATGTTTCGATCTCTATCGGGATTTTCATGAGTCCTTTTCTATGCTTTTGGTTTTGTTTTGGAAACCCCAGAACGCCATTCCTCTGTTGAATTGACACCCGGGCTGTTATCGAGCCACGAGCTAGGGTTTCAACCGAACACAATTTTTTTTCAGCCTCGTTATCTTCCAGGCTTTTCGTTTCATCTCATTATCCTTTCTCATATGTATCTCTGCTTTTCGCTCCACTCCACGAAGTGCCGCAACTCGAGAGGATTTTTACCAGTGCGTGGTTTTGGCTTTCAGCGGGAAGGTAACCAAGTTCACATCTAAAATTTTTTCTTTCTATGGTCGATGTCTTTCAGATTTGATGATGTATATTCTATGAATTTTTCTGTTGGTTGCCAGGACGACGCCTTCTCAAAACATGCGTTGGATTGTTTCCCAAGTCCGCAGACTCCAACCCACTGCGTTCTATGTCTACATTTCTCCCTTTTGCATTCGAGATTCTGAAGATGTGTGAGGGTTTTGAACTTCGACAGACAGCCTGAGCTGGTTCAAGGCGAAGTCTCTTCAAACTCGTTATGGTTAGTTGAAACTCCCACTGTGTTTATTTGTTTGTGATAGATGTGTATATAGATATACACGAACCAATTGTATTTTATTTTCTACAGCTACCATTCGCTACGATGGATGCCATTCTTATTCTTCGGTATATCTATTTTTCTCCAGGATTTCTATTCGTTCCTCATCACTTGTATAGGTAACCATGATTCCCGCCATTTCTATATCATACCATCTACTGGTTTATAGACTTGATTTTCGGCTTGTGCCTCTTCCAAGTGCATATGGTATTTTTGTTTTCAGGTTATGTGAGCACACTGGCAAATGAAATTTCTGACCCTGCTAATTTGCATCGCCTCTGGCAACGACCTAGTCATTCCTTCGATGCCCTAATCTCCCTTTCAAGGGTTTATTTTATTGTGTAGACGGTTGACGTCATACCCAGAAAATTTTTCGTTTTGCCATCATTTTACTTTGCAGGGCATGACTGTCAAAGCGGTCAATGTTGTATCAAGACTATATGTTACTGGTTTTAAACCCAAATGGTGCAAACAATGCACCACATTTCTATTCGATTTTATTTATGTCTTTAATGTCGTGGACAATGAACTATGCACACACTTTGGTTTATCTTTGATTCAAGGCCTGTCATTAGGCTGACCTCGCACTTTATTTGTCAGTTTATTGGTTCTGATACTCGTTCATGTAATCTATATCCGCCCCTTCCCTCAACTACATATTCTCTCCTACAGGTTTTCTCTCGTTATATAATTTGTGTTGTCTCGCACTAGAAGTATAACCTGTCATTACTGTGTATGACATGTCTGCGCACCATATTGGTTACCTTCTGAAATTTCGTTTTATTTATCTCTATTATGTTTTGTTGTTCTTGTTGTAAATACCTTGATTTCATGGTTCAATTAGTTTAGATAATAAAAATCTCAGAAGACGTCGGTGATGACTGTGCTACCCCACCGATCTAGATATTTAAGTGTAGATCGCTATTGTAAATCAATGATTCCATGACTGAAAGGGCTTTCGCATCATACTTAGTTTCTCGTTTCTTCTTTGGAGATTTATCTTGAGGAAGTGTAGTAGATAAAAGTATTCATTCAGTTTTATATGGGTTTCTAAAATCATTTCCAGTACAGTTATATGCAATTATGCATGTAAGGCATGAATATGATTAAATTTTTTTCTGCATAGACAGAGATGTTTATACACCATTTACATAGCCTAATTCGGTTGTGTCTAGAGATATACTGCTCACTACATTAATAGCATGATAGCTCGTTTCTAAGGGTTAATGGATGAACAATAAATTTCTCCGACTATAACTACTGTAATACAATTTCTGGCAGTGTGAATATAGGTTTTCTTCTGGTCCTGCCTTCTTCAGGAATTGCTTGACCTTCAAATTTTTGTGCTGACTAATACTCAAATAGATTTTTATTATGCCAAAGACTTCTTACAATTCCAAATTTTTAAGAGAAGATTTACAGATACTTGAACATTACTAGAAATTTCTGCATATAAAATTAACTTCCTATATATCTCTCTTTTCATATGAGGAATGTACAGATTTCCAGTGCAGTCTATGTTTTTTTTTTTTTGTTTAAATATGAATTCTCATATGCACATTCTTATCTGTGTATATTAACTCTCCTATTTCTCTATTTTATTCTTGCTCATAGAGTGCATTAACATAGGTGAAGCAGATTGAAATAAATTCAAGTGTTGTATTCTGTGGGCATACAAGTACCCCTAGATCTAAACCAGAGATGGTTTAGAAATTCTGGTGGATTCTATTTCACACAGATAATGTCTACAACTATACAGAGTTCTGAAGGTGAATACCTTCTACTGATTCTGTTAAATGTAGAATTTACTGTATAATATATGACAAACCTTTATATGTAGCCAATTCATACTGAAGTAAAGAAAACACCAGATAAGTAGAATTACATACCACTCAGCAAAATGACCAACCTCCCAACCTTAGAGTCTGTCTGTCTCCAGGACTCACCCCCGAGCTGAGATCACCTCCACCACAGACCAACCTCAATCTGTTTAGGAGTAGCTTATTTAAGCTATTGTTCCCCAAAGCATGTTTCTAATTCTGCGTCCAGAATCTCACGATGATTTTCTTCCTGTTTGCCTAGGATTCCCAATTTAGGGATTCTTTAAAGCTGTTTTATGCTTTTCCTCAGCTTTCCCAGCTTTTTACCTCTTCCCAACTACTCTCCTCATCATTGGGGAAATTCAGATTTTTCCTCAAAAATCTAAATTTAAAACTTATTGTCTTTCAAGGATTTTTGAAAGATTGTGGGGAAATATTTGCCTCATCCATCCTCACAGATTTATCAAGTGATCTCATCATCTCATTTTTGGTCAATCTGCACCACAATAATTTATTCATTTCCTCAATAAAATGTTTAATTACATTCACAAAATAATTATCCTTTGGGGTCCACTCCCCTTAGGATGTAAAGTTCAAGTATCTAACTTTAAAATGAAATCACATGAATTGGGGGCGTTACATATTCCCCCTCTAAAAATAAACACCGTACTCGGTGTTGTTATTCAACTACTAGATTTTATTTTTCAAACAAAAATGGATATTTTTCCATCATTTCAGTCTCTCGTTCCCAGGTAGCTTCTTCAGCAGTAAAGTGCTTCCACTGGACCTTTGCTCTTGCTACCATTCTGCTTCTCAATTCAATTTCTTCCCGCTCCAATATTTGAAGCGGTTCTGGCAGAAACTCCCCTTCTGGTTCCAGTTGTACCACATTCCAATCAACTATGTGAGAAGCATCATGCACATATCTTTTTAATAATGAAACATGAAAGACATCATGAACTCTAACATGGGGTGGTAAGGCTAGCTTGTAAGCCACTGGTCCCACCCTTTCTAATATTTCAAAGGGACCACAGTATCGAGGGGCCAATTTTGCACAACTCCCAGCATAAAGGGTGCTCTTTTTGGGTTTAATATGAAAATATACATGCTCCCCAACTTTAAATTCTCTATGCACTCTTTTCTTATCTGCATAACTCTTCTGGCGATCTTGTGCTGTCTTGATGTTCTTTTGTATCTGTTTGACAATTCCTTCCATTTCTTGTAAAGCATCTGGTCCCAACATTAGTTTGTCTTCTGGCTGACTCCAGCTCAAAGGAGTACGACACTTCCTTCCATACAGTGCTTCAAACGGACTCATTTTGATGGAGGATTGATAGCTGTTATTATAAGCAAATTCAGCTAAATGTAAGAAATCTTCCCACTTTGAAGGTCTATCCATCACATACATTCTCAGCATGTCCTCCAAAATTTGATTAGTTCTTTCTGTTTGACCATCAGTCTGAGGGTGGTAGGCAGTGCTAAAATTCAATTTAGTGCCCATTCCTCCAAATAATCCCCTCCAAAAGGTTGCTGTAAATTTAGCATCCCTATCAGAAACAATCACCTTAGGGACCCCATGGAGTCTTACTATCTCCTTCAGGAACACATTCGCTACTTGAGTTGTTCCAAAGGTGGATTTCACTGGTATAAAGTGAGCAGCTTTGGTTAAAGTGTCTACTACAACCATTACAAAATCATGCTGGTATTTGGTTTTGGGTAATCCTGTAATGAAGTCCATGGAAACAGTGTCCCATTTCCATTCTGCAATGGGCAAAGGGTTCAGAAGACCGGCAGGATGCTGGTGTTCCACCTTAACTAGTTGACATTCCATGCATCTACTTAAATATTTTTCTACCTCTCTCTTCATTCCTGGCCAAAACAACTTCTTTTTCAGGGCTGTTAACATTTTCTGATATCCTGGATGTCCTGCATAAGGTTGTTTGTGGTATTCATCCAGAATTTCTCTTTTTAAAGACTCTACATTGGGAATATACAATCTGCTCTTATAACAGATCAGCCCTTTTTGGTTTTGAGTGAAACCAGTTTTCTCCTTTTTCTGTAATTTTACCAGAAGTGTTTCATAATTTGGGTCTTGGTTTGCTGCTTTAATCACTAATTCTTCTACATCAATCTGAGCACTACTTCCAATATTATTGATATTTTCACAAGCATTTCTGCTCAATGCATCAACAACTTTATTTTCTTTCCCTCTTATATGTTTTATGTCCATGTCGAACTCACTTAAAAAGGACAGCCATCTGGCCTGTCTGGCATTCAATTCAGTTTGAGAAAAGAAATATTTGAGACTAATATGATCAGTCATCAATGTAAATCTTTTTCCAAGAAGATAGTGCCGCCACATTTTCAAAGCATGAATAACAACTGCTAACTCTAAATCATAGGCACTATAATTCTGTTCATGTATCTTCAGTTTCCTGGATTCATAGGCAATCACTGAATTTTCCTGCAAAAGAACTCCTCCCAATCCTTCTCTACATGCATCCGTACATACCACAAATTCCTTATCAGGATCTGCAATCTTCAGTATAGGGGCTGTGGTAAGTTTCAGTTTTAATTTGTCGAAATTGTTTTGGCATTTTTCAGTCCATTCAAACTTGACACCTTTCCTCTGTAAGGAAGTGATGGGATGTGCCATGGCAAAAAATCTCTCCAAAAATCTGCGATAATAGCCGGCAATCCCCATGAATGATCTAACTGCTGAAACATCAGTGGGCACGGGCCATTCTCTTATCGCCTTTATCTTCTCTGGGTCAACAGCAAGGCCTTGTTCAGAAATAATATGACCCAAGTATTGGATCTTGTCCTTATAGAACTCACATTTGCTAAATTTAGCATATAGCTGATTTTCCTTTAGAGTTTGCAGCACTATCCTCAGGTGTTCTTTGTGTTCCTCTTCACTGTTTGAGTAAACTAAAATATCATCTATGAACACAAGGACAAATTTATCCAAATACTTGTTTAACACATTGTTCATTAGGCACATGAATGTGGCAGGGGCGTTTGTCAAACCAAAAGGTAGCACTACAAATTTGTAGTGGCCATACCTGGTTCTAAAGGTTGTTTTGCTGATGTCTTCCTCTTTAACTCTAAGCTGGTGGTAACCAGTTCTTAAGTCAATTTTTGAGAATACTAAAGCTCCTCTCACCTGATCCAAAAGATCATCAATTCTAGGCAAAGGATATCTATTTTTAATGGTCAACTTATTCAGTTGCCTATAATCAATGCACATCCTGAAAGTTCCATATTTCTTCTTCACGAAAAACACTGGTGCTCCCCAAGGAGACACACTTGGTCTGATATACCCTTTATCTAGCAGTTCTTTCATTTGCATTTTCAATTCCAAAAGTTCAGGAGGACTCATTCGATAAGGTGCTCGTGAAACAGGTGTTGCTCCCGGCACCAGATCGATTAAGAAGTCAATCTCTCTTTTGGGAGGAAGGTGAGGGATTTCCTTTGGAAAAACTTCCTTGAATTCTCTTATTACTGGTACAGCATCCAGTAATTCTTCTTCATTTTTCTGTTCTGTTTCTTCCACATGCACTGCATAAACTTGGTATCCTTTTCTAGCTGTTCTTTTTAATTGCAAAGCTGAAATTTGTCTTACAGAAATAGGTTTTGGTTTCCCTTTCAGGATAAACATTTTCCCTTCCTCATCTACACAGTGCAAGGTCTTATCCCAGCAATTCATCAAAGATTTCTTCTTTTCCAGCCAATCCATTCCTATCAATAGATCATATGACCCTAAGGGTAGAATGTTCAAATTCACTTCTGTTCGAAACTCATTTAATTGAATTTCTGTTCTGGGCAGTTTATGTGTTACCTTTCTTTTTGTTACAGTGGCCAGTTGTACCAACCATGACTGTTGAAATTTTTCAGTTTTTAAGTTATATTTTTCTACAATCTTTGGACTAATGTAGCTCAAAGAATCACCTGGATCAATCAGAACAGAAACAGGTAGGTCAGAAATCTTACCCTCCATTTCCACCATGGTTGCTTGATGTTCTGCTTGCCGATTTTCCAGGGCTGCACTAATAGTTGGTATGTTTCTGGCTATATCATTTACTGTTGTCGCTTCCCTATCTCTCATGAGCATATGAATGTTTCAATGAGGGAAGTCCCTCAAAAGATGGGGTTCTCCACATCCCCAACATTTCAAGGGCTCCTTCATTCTGACTATTCCCTCCTTTTTACTGTCTCCATCTATTGGTTTCGATGCCACATGAGACTGTGCAGTTTGACTTTCTTTGGGTTTACTAAACCTTTTCCGCTGATGATCTCTGCCAAAATTCTTCAGATAGGTTGGTTTCTGTTTTCTCCCTTTGAATTCATTCTTACTTACCCAACTTTTTCCTTGATCAGTTTTTCCTTTGAACTGTTGGTAACACAATCTAGCTTTTCTAACAGCTTCGTCCATTGTTTTTGGATTATCAAACTCAATTTTCTCCTTGTAAACCATAGGCAAACAATTCAGAAACCTCTGTACCTTTGCCTTTTCCTCCTTTATGTAAGGTACATACCTTAATAGATTGGTAAATTTAGTAACAAACTCATCGATAGTGAGCTGTCCTAATCTAAGTTCATGAAATTCTTTTGCTTTGTCATCATAGTACCGCTCATTCAAGTAGCGATTCTTGAATTTAGCCTGAAAGTATTCCCAAGTAACTGTCTTTTCATCTATGGCATGTACCATCTTTGTCTCCTCCCACCACAAGATAGCCTTACCTTATAGCTGGTAGACAACTAATCTGGCCTTCAAATTGCTTTCATATTCATAAACCTGGAAATACTTAATCATATTCAGCAACCAGGCTTCAGCATCTTCCTCCTTCTCCTCGTCATAGGAGGGAGGTTTGATTTTTCGGAATTCCCCTTTTAATTCCTTTTTTTGCTTATTCTGATGTCGAATAGCATACTCCTCATCAGATTCATTAGTTTTCCTCTTTCCGGAACCTTCGCCTTCTTGGCTGTTCCGTGAGGTTAATTCCCTGGTGAGCCTTTCCTGCTCCTCACTGGCCAATGACAATCTTTCATTCTGGCTTTTTATCTCAGCCAATTCTTGTTGCAAATTTCGCAACATAGCCATTATGGCCACATTGGGATCTGGTTCACCATGCAGATCAACATAAATTTCTCCACCTTCTTCCATTCTATCACTCCACTGTACACTACACAGCACAGATCAGTGAACAGAAAAAAAACAAACAACAAAAACAAAACTTTTGCTTCAGCAAACAAAATTACACAGTGAGTACACAACAATCGTGAGCACTAAGTCACCAGCCCAGTTTTATAACTTGGGCTCTGATACCATTTGTCATGTCTCCCTTTTTCCAACCATTTTTTTTTTTTTTATATAGGTGATTGACTTGTCCTTCATGGTTGGATCTAATTCATCTTAATGCACCCTTAACTGTATATGATTACCTTCGATTTATCTCATATGATAATTTGTTATTTAAACTTCCATAAAATATAAGACAACCCTTATAATTTTATAATACCCTTGTTAAGTCATTCTGTCCCACCAATACCTCAATTGAAGTTTTCAATTTCACTACATCATAATTGAAATTTCGGCCTCTACATAATCCTGATCTTTTCGAAGGGTTGGGGGGGTGTCGTGATATTGGTGAGGGGGTGTGCACGAATTAATTTCATTCCCCTTACCATGGTTACACCACTTCTATAGCGATGGTGTATATACATGGCTCCCTTGTTTACATTTAATACGGACTCATGTTCTCACTTGAATATATTTAATACTGACCCATTTTCTCACTTGGAATATATAAGAGATATAAAATATCTCTACACGGTCGACAAGTGTAGGCTTGTCAACCCCTGCACCTACGTCCCTATCGATGTGGCGCGAGGAGTTAATTTGTTCACCCAACTCTGGTACTTTGACTTGATAAGAGTTTAGTGTAAAGAATACACGTAGATTATGAAATCGGGTTTTGTATAGCAAAGATTCGTGCCAGCTATGGCCGTTCATGTGTTGGGATTGTCTATTTGTTTTTAATTGCGTGAAAATCCGACACTGAGTTGTTTGACTGTCATATGATATTGAAAGTACGATTTCATACGCTGGAATTTAATGTTTCGATCTCTATCGGGATTTTCATGAGTCCTTGTCTGTGCTTTTGGTTTTGTTTTGGAAACCCCAGAACTCCATTCCTCTGTTGAATTGACACCCGGGCTGTTATCGAGCCACGAGCTAGGGTTTCGACCAAACACAATTTTTTTTAGCCTCGTTATCTTCCAGGTTTTTCGTTTCATCTCATTGTCCTTTCTCATATGCATCTCTGCTTTTCGCTCCACTCCACGAAGTGCCGCAACTCGGGAGGATTTTTACCAGTGCGTGGTTCTGGCTTTCATCGGGAAGGTAACCAAGTTCACATCTAAAATTTTTTCTTTCTATGGTTGATGTCTTTCAGATTTGATGATGTATATTCTATGAATTTTTCTGTTGGTTGTCAGGACGACGCCTTCTCAGAACACGTGTTGGATTGTTTCCCAAGTCCGCAGACTCCAACCCACTGCGTTCTATGTCTACGTTTCTCCATTTTGCATTCGAGATTCTGAAGATGTGTGAGGGTTTTGAACTTCGACAGACAGCCTGAGCTCGTTCAAGGCGAAGTCTCTTCAAACTTGTTATGGTTAGTTGAAACTCCCACTGTGTTTATTTGTCTGTGATAGATGTGTATATAGATGTACACGAACCAATTGTATTTTATTTTCTACAGCTACCATTCGCTACGATGGATTCCATTCTTATTATTCGGTATATCTATTTTTCTCCAGGATTTCTATTCATTCCTCATCACTTGTACAGGTAGCCCTGATTCCCGACATTGCTATATCATACCATCTACTGGTTTATCGACTTGATTTTCGGCTTGTGCCTCTTCCAAGCGCGTATGGTATTTTTGTTTTCAGGTTATGTGAGCACGGTGGCAAATGAAATTTCTGACCCTGCTAATTTGCATCGCCTCTAGCAACGACCTAGTCATTCCTTCGATGCCCTAATCTCCCTTTCAGGGGTTTCTTTTATTGTGTAGACGGTTGACGTCCTACCCAGAAAATTTTTCATTTTGCCATCGTTTTACTTTGCAGGGCATGACTGTCAAAGCGGTCAAGTTGTATCAAGACTATATGTTACTGGTTTTAAACACAAATGGTGCAAACAATGCACCACATTTCTATTCGATTTTATTTATGTCTTTAATGTCGTGGACAATGAACTATGCGCACACTTTGGTTTATCTTTGATTCGAGGCCTGTCATTAGGCTAACCTCGCACTTTATTTGTCAGTTTATTGGTTCTGATACTCGTTCATGTAATCTATAGCCGCCCCTTCCCTCAACTACATATTCTCTCCTACAGGTTTTCTCTCGTTATATAATTTGTGCTGTCTCGCACTAGAAGGATAACCTATCATTACTGTGTATGACATGTTTGCGCAGCATATTGGTTACCTTCTGAAATTTCATTTTATTTATCTCTATTATGTTCTACTGTTCTTGTTGTAAATACCTTGATTTCCTGGTTCAATTAGTTTAGATAATACAAATCTCAGAAGATGTCGGTGATGACTGTGCTACCTCACGGATCTAGATATTTAAGTGTAGATCGCTATTGTAAATCAATGATTCCATGACTGAAAGTGCTTTCGCATCATACTTAGTTTCTCGTTTCTTCTTTGGAGATTTATCTTGAGGACGTGTAGTAGATAAAAGTATTCATTCAGTTTTATATGGGTTTCTAAAATCATTTCCAGTACAGTTATATGCAATTATGCATGTAAGGCATGAATATGATTAAATTTTTTTCTGCATAGACAGAGATGTTTATACACCATTTACATAGCCTAATTCGGTTGTGTCTAGAGATATACTGTTCACTACATTAATAGCATGGTATCTCGTTTCTAAGGGTTAATGGACGAACAATAAATTTCTCCGACTATAACTACTGTAATACAATTTCTGACAGTCCGAATATAGGTTTTCTTCTGGTCCTGCCTTCTTCAGGAATTGCTTGACCTTCAAATTTTTGTGTTGACTAATACTCAAATAGATTTTTATTACGCCAAAGACTTCTTACAATTCCAAATTTTTAAGAGAATATTTACAGATACTTGAACATTACTAGAAATTTCTACATATAAAATTAACTTCCTATATATCTCTCTTTTCATATGAGGAATGTACAGATTTCGAGTGCAGTCTATGTTTTTTTTTTTTTTTTTTTAAATATGAATTCTCATATGCACATTCTTATCTGGGTATAGTAACTCTCCTATTGCTCTATTTTTTTCTTGCTCATAGAGTGCATTAACATAGGAGAAGCAGATTGAAATAAATTCAAGTGTTCTATTCTGTGGGCATACAAGTATCCCTAGATCTGAACCAGAGATGGTTTAGAAATTCTGGTGGATTCTATTTCACACAGATAATGTCTACAACTATATAGAGTTCTGAAGGTGAATACCTTCTACTGATTCTATTAAATGTAGCATTTACCGTATAATATATGACAAACCTTTATATGTAGCCAATTCATACTGAAGTAAAGAAAACACCAGATAAGTAGAATTACATACCACTCAGCAAAATGACCAACCTCCCAACCTTAGAGTCCGTCTGTCTCCAGGACTCACCCCTGAGCTGAGATCACCTCCACCATAGACCAACCTCAATCTGTTTAGGAGTAGCTTATTTAAGCTATTGTTCCCCAAAGCATGTTTCTAATTCTGCGTCCAGAATCTCAGGATGCTTTTCTTCCTCTTTGCCTAGGCTTTCCAATTTAGGGATTCTTTAAAGCTGTTTTATGCTTTTCCTCAGCTTTCCCAGCTTTTTACCTCTTCCCAAATACTCTCCTCATCATTGGGGAAATTCAGATTTTTCCTCAAAAATCTAAATTTAAAACTTATTGTCTTTCAAGGATTTTTGAAAGATTGTGGGGAAATATTTGCCTCATCCATCCTCACCGATTTAGCAAGTGATCTCATCATCTCATTTTTGGTCAATCTGCACCACAATAATTTATTCATTTCCTCAATAAAATGTTTAATTACATTCACAAAATAATTATCCTTTGGGGTCCACTCCCCTTAGGATGTAAAGTTCAAGTATCTAACTTTAAAATGAAATCACATGAATTGGGGGTGTTACACCTATAGAGGTTTCAGACCTCTGAGCTGACTTCAGGTTAGCTGTGAGTGATTTCCTTATGACTCAAATTTTTTTTTGAAATAAATAAGCCAGCGAAGCAAGTTACGGTGGGATGACGCACGATGTTTGGAGGGCACTGGTGGATGGAGTTCTCCCTAGTTGAGAGAGTGTGTTAATTTTGGGTAACTAGGTCTAAAATCCATGATGTCATGCTCAAATGATGATGCCAATATTTTTATTAGATTCCTCTTTCAAAGAGGTGCAAGATCAATCCAAAGATCATCTTGATTGGATGAGTAGAACATGTATTTTGAATTTATTCCCATGTGCAAGGTCAGCCTAATTTATCCCACATGAATAAGAGATGTTCCACACACCCCCACAGATGTCTATATATTGGAGATACTTGGATTTCATTACACACAAAATTTTTGGAGGCATTTTTCTTCTCCCTTGGATGGTGATGGAGCAACGTTCTTGGTTCTACCTTTAGGGCTTCTTGGTGCAACATCTTGGTGGAGTATTCTTGATGAAATGTCCTGGGGTTGTGTGATATATGTGGTTGGCTGACCTTATGAATACTTTTCTGGTTGAACCATCCTACTGATCGCGATAACGCCACCATTATTTATCTCTGTTTTTAACTTGTCTTGCATCAATCTATTGGTATGTTCTGTCTACATCTTACTTTAATTATGCCCTATAAGGTTAAGGTATATTTTCATCTTAGCATAAAACATCTTCAAAATTAAACACATAATGCTACATCTTCTGCTTTCGAAGTTAAACCGTCAACAAAGTTAGAAATACCATTGAATAAATACAATGTACCAACATTTTCTCCTTTTTCTATTACTAGGTCTCCTTTAATGACCTTCCAGGTTTTATCTTTGAAAGTTGTAACACAACCTTCACTACCTAACTGCCCTGTTGAAATCATACTTTTCTTCAGCTCTGGAACATGCCTTAGCTCCTTTAATAACCATTGGTTTCAATTTTTCTATTTTACAGGAACTTTACCACATAAAATATGCAGAAACACAAAGACATAAAACATATAAAATAAGAGAGACACAAATATATGTGGTTCACCCAACATGGGTTATTTCCATGGAAACAACCAATCCTTCCTTTACATTATCGAGAAAAATGAAGAGACACAATCTACATCAGATCCGATGTAATATCCTCTTCTCTCTCACACAGTCCCCTTTGTGATTTCTCACTCAGAGTATACACACCATACACAAACGCAATACAATACCCTCAAACAACAGACAAGTTTCCTTCTAGGGTGAAAAACCATAAATTAAACATAACTTCTACTGCCAAATCATCTGCCTAATGAATGACCCATATTGACTATGAAATTACAACATTTTACAAGGAAATTTTACATATTTTTTTAGCCTCGGGGGTGCTTCCCCCGAAACCCCCTCCCAAGGGGGGCTCCAAAAGGCCGCCGACACCCCCCCAAGACCCCCCTCATGAAGATGAAATGACGTTTAAGAATAAGGTTCCAACATGGCGATACATATAAATAAAGAATATAATCATGTTCCACACCCAACACAACATATGAATAAAAAAATTAATTAGACTAGGGTTTTATCATAAAAACACATATATACAAAGCAAATCATTTCTAAGACATTGTGGGGCTCTTACTTACACATTCCATGAAACCCTAATGAGTAACGATTTCAATATAGGAACATAAAAAACCCAATATTAGCAACGTTTCAAAGGTTCAAGACTTTATCCCTTATCATTCAACCCTAAGAAGTTAGTTTTTCATGATCATATCAAAATCCTAAACATGATATCATTGATAAAAACTTCAAATACAATATCCCTAAGTAGTTTAGGGTTTCATACATTCACATTAGAATACCCTTTGGTTAGGGTTTTCCAAAACTTGTATAGGGTTCTACAAAATCAATTAGAAATATGAGTGGGGTTGGTAGATTTATCAAGTGATGAATCACCTAGAATAAGAATCATTATGATTCAGTATAGACAGATATAACAATGCCAGTAAGATAATGTCAAATAAAAAAACTTTTAATATAAATAAATCAATGTTTTAAGGCATACCTTTGTTTCTTGACAAACCTTGTCTTGAGAGGCCCTCCTTCATACTTCTTAAGAGTATAACAATTCTTTTCCTAATCAAGACCATAGAGGGATAAATTTCATTAGTATTAATATAATCAAAACAAAAATAAGTATATGAAACCAAAAATGAGCCTAAAATGAGATACTTATCTTGAGGATCTGTTTAGGACTCCCTACAAAGCTTTGAGGGATACCTAAAACTTATAAACAAGAAAAATGTATTTTCCAAAAATATTTTAAAGGCCTATAAATTATAAAACATCAAAAATATAAAATAAAATATCTAAAGCTACAAGAAAAGTACTTGGTAGTGTAAGTCTCTAATGTTAAATTCTCGAGGCTTGACTTCCTTTGAGTTTCCTTCTTCAACAATGTTGGCCAAATATCTCTCTATTTTCTTGTTTCTTGGATTTTCGATATAGTCACTCCTATAGTGACCCTTCTTATGGAATCGATATTATTATACCTTGGACATGTCAACTTTATTCCTTGGCCCTTTATATTTCTTTCATTTATGTTCAGAAATATAGGCATTAGGTACTCCTTCAGGATTGGAAGCTAATGAGATACTTAATTCCTCTTGACTGTCGGCAATCCATTGTTCTTCAAAGGTGGGAGCTACCATCCAATTATTAAATATGGCAGCAGATGCACCCCAAGTAGGTTTCAATCCTAATACAGCATTGATCACGAGTTCTTTGTCTAGAGCAATTTCATCAATGGCCAAAATATCATCCTTGATTATTTCTATATTCACAAACGAGGCCAATGTGTCTTATTTTGTCATATTTGTAGTACTTAGCTCATTTTTCAAAGTAGCTACTTGACGAATGTTCTTAACAGTGAATAAATTTGACAAGGATTCATACATTTTGTGAGCATGGTCAATGTTGGCTATGAATGGGAAAGGTTGTCCTTTATTCCTGCTACCATTAGAGTCATGGCCTCCAATTTAGTTCCCTTTATTTTACTTTTTCACCATCAAAAGAATCCTTTGTAGGCTTCTTTACTTTTCCTTTGACCAGGTATAGTACCTTATTGTTTTCAAGGATGAGGCCAATTCTCTTCTTCTAGGACCTGTAGTTTGAGGCTCCTTCAATTTTTTTTCTCCCTTGATTGTGTTAGACATCCTCCTAGAGTGTAGTAGACTACTACCCCGAGATGATCCTTCAAATTGTTCCTTGATCAAGTGCTGAGGACTTCATTTTTCTTCCTCATTTCAACAAATCTATGATATCATGTTAGAAAATCAGAAAGGCGGAAATATTTTCTTATTCTTGAAAATTACTTGTGATGTTTCTTATTATTACGATTATTTATATCTTTGTTATTTTAGTTCATCAAGAAATTACCAAAGCAACATCACATAAAACAATAGACACCAGATGCAGGAACTATGCCAGGGGGAAACCCCCCTTAAGGGGAAAACCCTCCTGGCATATGCTCCATTAGTCCCATCCTCCTACCCATAGTTGATCCTAAGTGGCCCATATTTCTACAACTCCCACAAAGTTTGAATGATGGCCGCATTAACCTCTACTTTCTTTTCATGTGCTTGTATAAGTCTATCATTATATTCTTTAAAAATCCTTATTTATTCCTATAAAATTCTCAATGTATCTTCCAAATCAGATGAATATCCAACACAATGCAATGTGAAATGTCTCACCTAAACCAATTCATGAAAAAACTAACAAACCTTAGTGTAATTTTGGGAGGATACATCCTGCAAGATCAACCATTAACCAAATACATGTATATACATAATCGTAGCCTCATATAAACTTGTAACAAAAGGTATAATAGCGCATAAACCTCACTCTAGTTGGAGTAGAATCATGGATGCATAACCATACAAACTACAAAACATGACCTAATGTATAACCATACCAATGAAAATTTAATACACACCATCACAAGCATAAGCGAAATGTAACCAAGCATGAATGACCAAATCATTTTCAACATATAATCATCACACAAGAAAGCATACAAGGACACTACACAAGCATGACCAATATGTGACCTAGCATAAAAAAGCAATGCATATACAACATGTAACAATATGTAAGATAATGTGCATGGACAATACACAAACATGAAAAATAGATAATCACTCATACACACATTACCACATGTTGACAACGACACCATAAACACTTCCATGGGGACACCACTACCACCATGCCCAACAAAACATGGGTGCAATAAAAAAATACACCATAAGTATGAAAAAAACACATGAAATCAACATAATTCATGATCAACACACTACCCATCCATTCTGAGAGTTGAACCATGCTCTGATACCACTCTATAACACCCTCATCCCACATCAACCCAAGTAACCAACCAACCAAGGTAAACATGTGAGGAGAGGCTACTAATATGCGATTTCACCTCATATCTCACCTTAAGGTAGTGGAACCAAGGGAAAGAAGACAAACACACCTTACAAAACATCAACAACATCCCTAAGAGGTAATCCAACCTCCTAGACCCCTAACCCCTGAGGGCGACTAAATTATCAACCCTTTTGGGCCATAGTCATAGGTATGCCAAGGCACAATAATAGTTGGGAGCCTATAGCTGTAAGAAAAACACAACAAACATGCGGCGAGGGCCCAAATTGGTCAGTTATGTGTGTTCAAATACAAGATTTATGCCACCTTTTTAGCCACAAAGCCCAAGTCACTGCCCAGAACTTCATGAAAATTTAGGAGATAATAAATAACATTAAAAAAAGGGTACAAAAGAAATAAGATCATCAAGAACTCATCCAGACTGTAACAGCCCCAAGTTCTATGCTTTTCAAATGAGACATTTGAACAGAAATCCAAAGGGGGAGTGGACCCCAGTGGATGATTATTGTATGGATGTGGTTAATTATTTAATTATGAAAAATAAATAAAATATTATGTATGCACTATGACCAGATGAGAAAATGAGATCATATGCCTAATCCATGAGGTGATGGAAAAGGAAAAAAGACTTTCCCCAAATCTTTCAAAAATCCTTGAACGAAATTATTTCTAATTTAGATTTTTGAGGAAAAATCTAAATTTCCCCAATGAAGAGGAGTAGTTGGGAAGAGGTGAGAAAAAGCTGGAAAAGCTGAGGAAAAGCTTAAAGCGGCTTTAAAGAGTCCCAGAATGGGAAGCCTAGGCTAAACAGGAATAAAGCATCCTGAAATTCTGGACGCAGAATTGGAAACAGGCTTGGGGAAAGCACAGCTTAAATAAGCTGCTCCAGAACAGATTGAGGCTAGTCTGTTCTGGGGAGGATCTCTGTTCGGGGGTGAATCCTGGGAGATAAAGAGGATTCTAAGGTTGGGAGGACTGGTCATAGTAGAGGTGTGCAGGCATAAATTTGGAGATATCTGTAAGTATGTGTTAAACATATCCCTGTTTTATGAAATTGTGATGTTATATTCCTTTATGTTTTATGAAATCGTGATGTTATATTCCTTTATGTCTTATGAAATTGTGATGTTATATTCCTTTATGCAATTTATGAAGTTGTGATGTTATAGTACATTATGGAATGTATGAATTGTTATGTTAGGTTGCATTATGCAACTGTTAGATGGATTAATGGTTCATTAACTTATGTAATTGCAACTACCGCTATTGACAGTAGAGACAAATGGTTGGGTGTAGAGATGAGTACATTGTAATAATGAGGTTTGAGATGGTAGATCAATTGAGCAGCCAATATAATAACTATGTATAGGTATAGATGACTATCTTTTAAAGGAGTATTAAATTTCTGGGTGTATAAAGAGAAGATTGTTAACAAACCAGTACCCATGAACATTAAGTTCCAAACAACTAAATCTATCATAACAATACTGATGGCACAGAATTCACTGTGATCAATAACAGAAAGTAGGGAACAACAACCAGCTGTGTTGCACTAGAAAGAATTAAAAAAAAATTAGAATTTACAGTATTCTATTAAAGGTAATGGTACACATATGGAAGTAGAAGTTGAATCCTAACTAAGTACGAGGATCTAACACTAGGGATTCAAAACTATCCAGTTCAGTATTCTCTCCCTCCCTTGGAGTGAAGCAAGAGAAGCTGTTTCCTAGTTTCCATGGAACAGTTGAATCTGTACCATAGTGTCACACATGTTGAATGGTTATAACAGACAAATAAGGGGGGAAAAAGCCTATTGCAAAATCTATTGTGTAATAACAGTTTGTGTGAGGGAAGATTGTAAGCATGTGTAAAATACCATGAACAGAGCATCTGGTTACCATCCATAGAACTACTGGGAAAGTAGTGGAGCAATGGTGGTTAACTGCGTAGAGATAGATGTATGCGTGGAGGCATACATCTATACCTCGATGCTGAAACTTTAACATATTGAAAATATTAGCAGGCCGGCAAACTGGGAAGTTTGATTAAGGGCCTAGTGATCATCCTGCACAGAAAACCTGAGAAATACAAAGTAAAATATATAGATATATAAGTCTACTATATGAACTGAGAAGAGGGGAGGTCAAGCCCAAAAAAAAAATCCTCATGGAAATTCTTGTATTCCAGGGCTGTCTGTAAGTACTGAAAAGAATCTAAACCCCGGATAACAGTCTGCATTGTAGGTGATTCAGTATAAAAACTATAATTGTTATCGACGCATAAAGCGGAGAATATTGAGTTATGTTATATGGGTAGCACTCATGATAGGGGTGATGAATATAGACATATTATGAATATAGATCTTAAGAGAGACACGTTGAATCTCATTCGAAGTAAAATGAACCACTTATAGAAGAGGAGTTAAGAATTTAGGAGGAGTAACCATGAGGTATAATGGATGTTACTAAATAATAACAGAATCCCATGAAAAAAAAAAAAAAAAAAAGGGTTTGGGAGACGTGACAAATGGTATCGGAGCTAAAGTTCAAAAATTGGGCAAGATATGTGCTCACAAGGAAATGGTTAATTGTTATAAAATTTATGAATATTAAAAATAGTACTTCGAGTATACAAATATCTTGGATATACTTTCAGGTATACATGTAACAGATGGTGATGAAGGGAGTAGTATGAGGAGGCTCATAAACCAGAATGGTTAAACCTATAATAGATTTATAATGACATATTTAGCTATTGTCCTACTATCATCGTTATGTAAAAGCAATTACAGTGTGCATAAAGTTAAGATACTGAAACCATCTTAATACAGTAGAAAAGATCAATGTTGAAGTTACTTAGTCTCTATGGAAAGTGAAATATTCTCTTATTTATGTAGACACAAGGTAACAGCATATATACTTGAGTATATTAGAATGATATTGTAGCAGAATTGAGGTAAAGAAAGTAAAGACACTTGCATATGAAACTTAAAAATTCTTCTAGATAATGAATTTCTGCTATTCTATATGAGACTTATGGAATATATAGATCTCCTATATATATATGGTAGTCATAGCAAGTCTACGTATATATATAAAGCTAGAATACCAGCTTAAACCAAGGTCTAAATGGTAGTCATATAACTTAATGGTAGACCAGAAAATAAATTATTGTTGTTGATCTCTGTAGACACCGGAGATCTTATGTGCTAGAGAATACATATAGCAGGACTAAAGTTTCATTGTATAAAAAAATATATATATATATATATATAAGAAAATAAGAGCAGTAGCATCGGACATTGAAGCAATCTCTATGATATATGATTATTATAACAGTGATAAGTGTATCTATCACATTGTGTAAAATCCTCTTTAATATTTGGAACCAGTACTATATTAAATGATTTAACTTATTATGAAAGTCTCTTAGTCATACACTATAGAATGCATATAGACATATAGCAACTCGAACATATAAATTAAAAAAAAGGACTTTATAATACTTATTCCTACTAAACAAAGTATTGAAGCAATACTATTTAAGTGACTCAATATTTAAACCTACTATAGCGCATTTGTATGCCGAAATCATCTTTAACCTTTTTAATTAATAGGGCAAAAGAGTGATTCTATGTGTAAAGTTAATTAACTATAACTATCGAATGAATACATATACCCCCAAATGGGTGGAGTAAATACGTGGCGCTAAACTCATCTAATCCATTTTGATAAAAGGCGACGTAGATAGACAAAGCATCTATATGTATACATAGGAACCAAAAACCTATATGTTAGCATGCAAATATAAATCGATATGTTAAAATGATACATCGTCGTGAGCTGGATATGACAGAGAGGAATCTGTGATTTTATCATTATTCCTATGCGATATTAAATATGGACAACTACCCCGATCTATAATCTTTAGTTATTAAACTATGTGTTAACCCTACGGCAATCATAATATTGAAACCAAAACCTTACCCGGTTATAACATTGACCTGGTTAATCATTATATGATACGATTCAATATGAAATTTCAATACGAGTAGACGGCATAAACTTGACTGTCAATAATGAAAAATGATGAAATTATGCATGGAGTGCGAACCGACTACACGGGAGTAAGTCGAGTTTATTTTGCCGTCAACGCACTATGGTCAAACTGAAATCTTGCAATAGGTGACTCTAATCTATTACCGACTGTGCCTCATCGCTATGATTCGGGGAAACCTCACAACCATTCAATACATTCGGTAGATAGAGTTATCAATGTTTGCAGGTAGGTGAATATAAATAATTTTAAAACCCTAACACTGATCTGGAATAAATAAGGATAAGTAAAAATCGGAATGAGATAACCGGCACCACTGAGAACCATAGATTTACAATACAACTGCAAAGCACGCTACAGGTTCTCGAGGATAAATGACTGGACACAAATGAAATGGATAGCATAAAATACGTCAGATCTGTGCGCCAGATAGAAAAGAATATAGATCTGAATACCAGAAGATTTAATAACCGTCATGAGTACACATAACGACCATCATTCTGCCTGGGTTCGTTCACTGTCATACAGTGGAAGGAAACAGTAGTAACGGAGTTACAGGTTTGTTAGAACTAAAACTATAGTCTGAGCCAGTAGATTCCAAGCAGACCGAGGCCACACATCATAACACAGAGCGCATATCTACTCTCAAATAAACGTTAAAACGGAAAAAAAAATTGAACCGCGGCTAAACATGACGAGTACCTCGCATGGAGACGAAGAGACGGCAGGAGCTCGGCTCTGATACCTTGCAACACAGTTGCAGTAGAACGGTCATACGAATTTCAGGGCTTAACGAGGTTAATAAACCATCGGTGCCGCCGTGAAATAAGTCCTTGAGATAAGATCTGAAATTAATCACCGAGTTCGAACCAAACACGTGACCATAATGTAAGAGCAAAAGGCTATCCTATGCTGTAGTTAAGACCGCGCTGAATATTTTTATAGAAAAAAAAAATTTATTACAAACACGAACTCTAAAATAAAAGTAAATCTGTAGCCTGTCGCCCAGAAACTCCAGGATCTCCAACCGCTGCACAAACGATCCATTTCAGGTTCAGATATAGAGGTATACCGAGAATAAAAACACCAGAACAAAGTGAAGAATGAAAGACGACAGAATACTACGAGGGAGCTCGCATACCTCAACTGAGTACTTCTCTGGTATTACATCTCACTTCGATCCGCTTCCACCAGGAGCGAGCTAGCAAAAAAACAATTATCTCAACAGGAATGAGACCCCCAACTGAAGAACGAAGCTGTTAAATAGGGCACATGTTGTAGAGTGATAATGAAGGGTAGGGCTGCGAGCAGTCGAAAGGCTGTGCAAAACCCTAAAACTGTAACCCTAGAAGGGTACAGAATCCCCAGGTCGATTTGAAACAAATCGACACATCGACAAAGCGTACTTGATGAAGTGAACAGAGTTTAAACCATGTACCGACCTGCACAAAGCAGCTCTTCCAGTACTGTGCCGTTCTGGAGTGCAACGATCACACTACACGTAGCTATGGAATGGGCCTGGATTCGTGTATGGTACTCAAGCGCGGGTAGGAGGCGCCATACCTGTGTTTCCAATGATCCTGATACATATCCTCACGTTAACTCAAGATATGACAGATCACTGAGGCGTGCCTGCAAAGGCAAAAGGGACACTCCACGGCGTTAAAAATCAAATCCAGCAAAAGAATAAATGTAAAACCACACCACCGAAAGTTGCTTTAGTCGGCGGGTAGCTGGAACCGGAAAAAAAATGGCGGAGAGCGCTTAATGATCCGTAAATTTCGGTCGAAACCAGTAACTCCTGTGGTCGTGGCACCGGGAATGTCGACACCTCGGTTAGGTTAGTATCGCGGTGATCTGGCCACCTTTAAACTCTTTACCATCACCTGCTATGAACACGAACCCAAGAAAACCGGATACACACAGGTTGTACATGAGTCATTATGATAAGTTAATACGCTTTCCGTGATCGGGTTATCGGAAAGGTTGATAGGGTTTGACACGTTAACACACAAAGGGCGGTTATTATAAAAATTTATGTACTTTCCATATGTATACAATTTCACTCAAATCTTTATAAACAACAAAACAAGGGAAACGAAGAAGAATGTATACACATATATGATATGAAAGTCAATAGCGCTATAGTGACATATGCGTGGACGCCCATAAATGCCGAGGTGTTTATTGGCATGGAATAGACAGTCCTATATGTGAATTGTGTATATATAGATATATACATGTGTAATATGTGAAATAAGTATCTATATAATTATATAGGTGGGAAATTCGTTACATAAAGGTAATATATATATATATATCTATATATATATATATGAAAGTTCATAGATATGTGAATTAGGACATATTTATATATAGGTAATGCATAGATATATATATATGTGGAAATAAGTTATCTATGTGTAGTTCCTATATATATATATTTATTTATTAATATATAAAGATGTGTAAGCCAAAGAGGTATATGTAGGTGGTTAAGAAGACTCTAAATGAAATGTTAAATGTTTCTTTTTGAGACTAGATGAATAAGGAGGACCTTGCCAAGAGGACATTAGAGAAAAAAAATTAGAACTCATTATCCCACTCACTAAGGGAATAAAGAATTTTTTTTTTTTTTTGAAAACTGGAGGTGTGATAAATGGTATCCCCTAATAGAAAATCCTGTAAGATTAGGTATTCGCTTACTTGGCTGGAAATAATAGAGATGAATTCTATTATTATTGACTTAACAATAGTTGAAACCCTCACAATTGTCCTTGTATTGGTTCAAATTAAAATTTTATAAGTCCATCACAAAGGAAAAATGTAAGTTGGTACAAGGGTATAAGGCTAACTTGTACATTAAATAAGAAAAAATAAATAAAAAAATTTAGGAGTATTAATTAAACTCTTTGGATTATATATACGGTGGACTTTATATATATGTATGGTGGATATATATATATGTGGTGGATTTTATATATATGATGGAGTTTATATATTGTGGATTATATATATATAGAGTGGTTCTATATATATATGAAAAAGAGTGGATTTAATGATAGGAAATATAATGGTTCATATAAAAGGGATTATTTTAAATTATGTGTAATATATATATGGTAGCACTTTCAAAAAGGCTTTGAACTTATATATGAATATATATAAATATAGGGATATATATATATATTCATATGTTCATCAAATTAATATTGCTAAGGCTATATATATATATATATATATATATATATCATGGTTACTTATACAATAAGGTTTGGAAATATATATGATATATACAAACCTAGTGGATATATATACATGCTCATGAGATGTATATTGCCCAAGGCTTGAGATGTAAGTAGTATATGAGTAAGTGGAAAATGTATCCTATAAATAAGGCATGTATACTGCTATAAAAGAAAAGAAGATTGAAGTACAAGTTTTAATTACAATTAAATGGTTGATTTAGTAACTGTGGAACCATTACATTGAGTTAGGAATGAATGAATGAAGGGGTAAATTAAAATTTTCCTGATGAATTACTTAAGGAAGAATATTCTTGTGATAGTGGAAGAATGATTCTTAATTATTTATTTATATTCTTCCAGTTGGTATATTTTATAAGTTTAGAGATAATGAGTAAAAGAATTGGAAAAAATATGGAGAAGGGATATTTCTCTCATAAGGAAAAAAAAAACAAATACAGATTTAAAAATAAAAGCATGAGAGATTTATGGGTTCCTTTTGCTAGAAAAAAAATAGAATGCTTTTATGCATTAGAAAAGAAGGAATTCTTTTATGACTCGGGAAAAAGTTGGAGTACTTTTATGATTTATAAAATCTCTTCCATTTTAATTAATTCTATTTTAGTATATAAGCCGATGAGAGAAATAGAAGAGGGGAACTAGCAAAGCATGAACATACAATTAAAAGTAAATGCATAAATTCTGGTGAGTCTTTGAAAAAGGGGAAACTGTGTCAAATTTATTTTTGGCATTATCAAGTATTAATATTTGTGAATGTGATGAATTATAGAAATTTCATTTATCACCTGAAAAGGAAACATGTATTCACACTATAAAATTTTGTGGGGTAAATTTTATTAAAGTTAATTTTCTTGAGTCTTAAATTCAAAGACAGAGAAATGATGTGAAATCATACAGCTACAAACCGAGAGAGAAGAGGATGAGCTGTATTTTGGACTTGGGTGTGGGGGAAACCCATCAGCTCCAAAATTGTTCACTTAAGTGTTGAACTAGTGGATACAATTTCATGTGAGAGGTAAGCATGGAATTGTAGAGATTATTAATGAGTCTAGTTGATACTAGTTAAATTGATTAACTAACAAAAGAAACAATGAAAAGATACTAGAAGTACAACTATAAAATGAGAAAGGGTAAGAATAACCATGCATATGATACAATTGTTTTCTCTCATTTATGAGTACTAATGAAAAAGTTGAAAAAAATTGTTTAGCCAAGTGTGTAACAGGAAATTGGGCACTCTGGAAACAAAGAGGAAAAAGGTGAAGATAAATCACCTAGAAAATCCAGAAAAGCTGAACTGAACCAGGTTGCGTGAGGAAAAGAATCTCACTGAAAAACAAGAAAGGATAAGTAGTGTACTAAAAGTGCACTAAACTATTATGAACCTGGACGGTTTGATTAATAACTGAATGTCTTAAGTTATTGAAATGCAGAACGATGTTGTGAATTATCAATTATATGTACTTGATATTACTTACATTGGTATGAATTGTGGACAGAGAAACCAGAATAAAAGATCTTCCATACAGACTTCTTGCAAAGAAGTAGGAAGAAAACCAACTGCATAAGGCATCAGTAAATAGAGTGGAGGCAGGAGAGTACTCTGCTGGAAATTAATGGCTTATACATTAGCCCTACCATTGCTTATTAAATTTCCTGATATATTTCATGTCTCCTTGTTGGAAAAGAAAAGTTATAAATTTTGTACATGATGCTTCTCACATGATTGATTTGAAATGTGGTCCAGGTGGAACCAGAAGAGGAATTTCCTTCCAGAGTCGCTTCAAAGATGAAAGCGAGAAGAAATGGAATTGCGAAACTGAACAGTAGCTCGAGTAAAGGTGCAGTAGAGCACTTTACTGCTAAAAAGCTACATGGCACCGAGAAGCTCAGATGATGGAAAAGCATTCATAATTATGTTCAAAATCAACTAGTAGATAGTTGTCAACACCGAGGACGGTGTTTAATTTCAGAGGGGGAATATGTAACACCCCCAAGTTCTATGCTTTTCAAATGAGACATTTGAACAGAAATCCAAAGGGGGAGTGGACCCCAGTGGATGATTATTGTGTGGATGTGGTTAATTATTTAATTATGAAAAATAAATAAGATATTATGTATGCACTATGACCAGATGAGAAAATGAGATCATATGCCTAATCCATGAGGTGATGGAAAAGGAAAAAAAGACTTTCCCCAAATCTTTCAAAAATCCTTGAAAGAAATTAATTCTAATTTAGATTTTTGAGGAAAAATCTAAATTTCCCCCAATGAAGAGGAGTAGTTGGGAAGAGGTGAGAAAAAGCTGGAAAAGCTGAGGAAAAGCTTAAAGCAGCTTTAAAGAGTCCCGGAATGGGAAGCCTAGGCTAAACAGGAATAAAGCATCCTGAAATTCTGGACGCAGAATTGGAAACAGGCTTGGGGAAAGCACAGCTTAAATAAGCTGCTCCAGAACAGATTGAGGCTAGTCTGTTCTGGGGAGGATCTCTGCTCGGGGGTGAAACCTGGGAGATAAAAATGATTCTAAGGTTGGGAGGACTGGTCATAGTATAGGTGTGCATGCATAAATTTGGAGATATCTGTAATTCTGTGTTAAACATATCCCTGTTTTATGAAATTGTGATGTTATATTCCTTTATGTTTTATGAAATCTTGATGTTATATTCCTTTATGTTTTATGAAATTGTGATGTTATAGTCCTTTATGCAATTTATGAAGTTGTGATGTTATAGTACATTATGGAATGTATGAATTGTTATGTTAGGTTGCATTATGCAACTGTTAGATGGATTAATGGTTCAGTAACTTATGTAATTGCAACTACCGCTATTGATAGTAGAGACAAATGGTTGGGTGTAGAGATGAGTACATTGTAATGATGAGGTTTGAGATGGTAGATCAATTGAGCAGCCAATATAATAACTATGTATAGGTATAGATGGCTATCTTTTAAAGGAGTATTTAATTTCTGTGTGTATAAACAGAAGATGTTAACAAACCAGTAACCATGAACATTAAGTTCCAAACAACTAAATCTATCATAACAATACTAATGGCACAGAATTCACTGGGATCAATAACAGAAAGTAGGGAACAACAACTAGCTGTGTTGCACTGGAAAGAATTAAAAAAATTAGAATTTACAGTATTCTATTAAATGTAATGGTACACATATGGAAGTAGAAGTTGAATCCTAACTAAGTACGAGGATCTAACACTAGGGATTCTAAACTATCCAGTTCAGTATTCTCTCCCTCCATTGGAGTGAAGCAAGAGGAGTTGTTTCCTAGTTTCCATGGAACAGTTGAATCTGTACCATAGTGTCACACATGTTGAATGGTTATAACAGACAAATAAGGGGGGGAAAAACCTATTGCAAAATCTATTGTGTAATAACAGTTTGTGTGAGGGAAGATTGTAAGCATGTGTAAAATACCATGAATAGAGCATCTGGTTACCATCCATAGAACTACTGGGAAAGTAGTGGAGCAATGGTGGTTAACTGCGTAGAGATAGATGTATGCGTGGAGGTATACATCTATACTTCGATGCTGAAACTTTAACATATTGAAAATATTAGCAGGCCGGCAAACTGGGAAGTTGATTAAGGGCCTAGTGATCATCCTGCATAGAAAACCTGAGAAATACAAAGTAAAATATATAGATATATAAGTCTACTATATGAACTGAGAAGAGGGGAGGTCAAGCCCAAAAAAAAAATCCTCATGGAAATTCTTGTATTCCAGGGCTGTCTGTAAGTACTGAAAAGAATCTAAACCCCGGATAACAGTCTGCATTGTAGGTGATTCAGTATAAAAACTATAATTGTTATCGACGCATAAAGCGGAGCATATTGAGTTATGTTATATGGGTAGCACTCATCATAGGGGTGATGAATATAGACATATTATGAATATAGACCTTAAGAGAGACATGTTGAATCTCATTCGGAGTAAAATGAACCACTTATAGAAGAGGAGTTAAGAAATTTAGGAGGAGTAACCATGAGGTATAATGGATGTTACTAAATAATAACAGAATCCCATGGAAAAAAAAAAAAAAAAAAAATTGGGGTTGGGAGACGTGACACAGACATCTCCTAGCCATGACAGGAATTTCATCAAGCATGTCGCAAACATTGCATCTACAGGTGTAAACAACAAGTTTAGACATAGGGGTTTCATACTTATCTAAGAATCACTAAAAGGCATTTTTCCCTTACATCATTAGCTGCAGTAGAATATATTTGACCATAGATACATTATGCATTCATTTACAAGTAAAAACATAGATAGAGACATACATCATCATTAATAAAACATATTCTTATAACCAACATAATAAAAACAAAAATACCATGTATACGATAGCAATAGAATCCACATAATAACCAATACATTTGCATACAAAATACCAAAGGAATGAGTTCTTCATTAATGCATGTAAAAAAAAATCGGAGTTGGGGATTCCACGTTCAACCAAGCCATATATTAGTTTAGCCAAGTCTCACTTCAGCCAATAACCCTTGTGCCATATTCCAAGCATGAATGTGAGATATCACCAAACACATCAATCATAATCAATTCAGGGCCTCCAAAGGCCACACCACCTCAACCCTCAACCAATGACTCCACCTCATGGTGGGAAATCACAACCATCGTTCATTGGTCTCTATCCAAGTTGTTCGAGGACTCCAGAGTGTTTTTTCCAATCAGGGCTTTGAGGACTAGTAACTCAACCCAAACTACTACAAGGCTTCTAGAGCGTTTCTCCAACGAGGGCTTCCAACATTAGTAACTCAACCCACCTAGGGCTTCCAAAGTTTTTTTCCAACCAAGGCTTCCAAAACAAGTAAATCAACCCATAGTTGTTCGTCGGGCTTCCAGAGAGTTTTTCCAACCAAGGCTTCCATGAACTAATAACTCAACCCATAGCTAAATGAATCATGAGAACCAACAAGAAAATAATCAATGGAAATAAACCCACAACACCATGGCTATCCAGGAAATCCAAAGACGAGGGAAATCCACATGTATACACCATGCATGCTAAAACTAGTGAGGAGACCATGCATACAACTTGATACCTGCAATCAAATCTCTTTCTATTCGTTGATCCTGATGTCCACTTGCATTTTCCTTCTCCTTCTTTGCCTTCTTGCTTCAATCACCAATTATCCACACTCTCCAAGAGCGATCCAAGAAAAATCTAAGTATCTAATAGCATGAGAGGGAGAGAAATCAATGAGAGAGCTCCAAAATGCACTGCCAAAAAGGTACCAACAGATTCTCAGAAGCCTTTTTATAGAAGAGGCTTCTATTTTCTTCATTTTCCTCCTCACATGCAACCTGTGACATTTTACCTCCCCTTTCTCCTAATTTCCACTATTCTCATAAATAAATGTGTCAAAAATAATTTTTTTTTCTTTAATGATTTAGCCATAGCCTTTGCCATAGACGTAATAAAGCATGTGAACACCTGCACTAGGATGTTTTTCTCAACATTCATCTTGGAATATGTCTCTCAGGAACAATGGTTATTATTTTAACTTTATTACATGGAATTTTGAGTAGGTTTGTTATAGGAAGGACGTTTTTGGTACAATGATGACGCAAGATGGAAACATATGAAATTTTGAATTCATAGAAAAGATCAACAAAGTAAAATAACTATTGTGAGAGGTGAAGTAGAATCACAAGAAAGTGGTGCAACGAATGGTGGAGAGCAGCAATTGCAATTGAGTGCACTGACATTTGGAATTGGTACAAGCAATGATGAACACATCGTACTACAATATCGAGAATTAAGATTTGGAATTGGCACACTCAATAATTGCAAGTTATTTCTTTAGAAGTTAACCTATTAGGAACAAAAAGGGGCAAAGCATGTAGTGGCCCTTTAAAACCACAAATTACTAGGTAGAAAAGTTTTCCTCAAAGTACTAGTCACTAAGCAGAGTAATGGAAAACCTAGCATTTACAGAAATTCAGGAGGGGGGGGGGTGTTATTTGGAACAAATACTTATGAATAAGAACAATGATAAAATGAAGAATTGAGTATAAATGGTTACCATAGTTGTATTCTTAGATTTTTGAATGTTAAATATGAATAGCGAATGGGGTAGAAGGGGTCAATTTCCAACCCATAGCACGAAACTCATAAAAAAATAGATGACATCCATAATGTATGCATACATGTAAAAAGGAGGATTATATTTGTAAATTTTGGAGGCTCTAAAACTTTGAACACCCTTTCATATGTTTTCAATTAAGTTCTTAGCCCAATTGAAATAAAAGCCTTTGAAGACTCTTTGAATAATGGGATCTAAGTCTAAAGGAGAATGTGTAACATTGATTGTGGAAAAAATCATACAAAGCACTCATACCACAAAAGATAGTTTAGGACTTAATTAGTGACTAATTACATATTCTTTAGAAGCTTCCTTTTCAAGTATCTTGTCACTATTTCTCTGTGATTTAATTAATTCAGTCATCCTTTCTCCAAATACACCACATTCCTTTTTGGTAAAATCCTTAATGAATCGAACATTGTAATACAATTAGGGTTCAAGAAGTTTATACATAACTTGAATATTATTGAGCCGCTTTTACTTGTCAAGATCCATACATCTCATGAATTGGGAGCCCATGAAATCATCTAATGGGAATGGGGGGAGGGTGAGCAATGAGGGTTCTTACAACTTCCCATAACTCTGCCCAATGATAAAAATTGCACCTTGAACTACCAGAATTTTTATTTTGTGAATTTACGAGAATTGGTTGAATCAATCCTCTTGTCCATAATACTTGTTAACTTGAATTTTCGAGGCTATCAAATATTAGCATCAGTGCTACCAAAATTTTCCTACCATTCCACAACCATGTCATTCTCTCCTTTCATTTTGAAATAAAATACATTCACACCACTTGAAAAAATAAATTCGTGTCATAATCAAAGTTCCATAGGAGATCTTCAAAGTTTTAAACGAAAGTATAATATAACGTTCCACCTAGTTTTAAAAATTAGATATTGGATTTTCTTAAGCTTATTCTCGCACATATCCTTATAAACCCGATATCAAATAATGCAACATCACGTCAACATAAAGATATCATATATGGCCACCCATGATGTTTCTTTGCATAATTAACCTCCTCCCATATCAACATTTTCTATCATTGATTTAATCAACTAGCCATGTGCCAAGCATTTCACATAATCCAAAGTTCAAACCACGTGACATAGTCTAAAACACCCCAAAGTGATCAATGGTGGATAAAGCACATCAAAAGAAAGGATTTAACTCCGTCAAGTTACCCGATGTTTAGCCGATGTGCGGCCCACTACCTGAATTATATGGCACCACCTAATTAGACATAAAATTATTTTGATTTTTTCCAAATTACTTGCTCCAGGCCCAATAATGTCAATACAATAATCCCTATTTTCATAGTATCAATGGAACGGTCCAAGATTTGGATAAACAAATTTTACCTGACAAAGAAATTTCCAACAAATTGGAGGCGTGCACAATGATTAACCCCAATGTTTCTATGTAAAAACTATATTTTATTCCGTGATCTTTGGTGGATGTGGTGAATTTCCAAATCTTTGGTGGATGTCGTGAATTTCTGAAGTTAATGTCATTACAGAAGGAGAGGTGTGCTATGAGCAAACTACACAAGATTAATAATTAATTTGGACAATAAAGTATTTAGAATTGTTGGCACCATGGATTTTTAAGTGGTGATATTATCCATATTTTTAGTGACATTTTATAATTCCGATGGACATGAGAAACCATAACTTTATGGAATTAGGGCCACTTTACTAGCATTGACAAGTAGAAAGTGCAACTTTTTGATTTTGAGGTTAATAAAAATAAATCAATTAAATTCACTTGAAATTTACATTTAAAATATAGAGTTGTATTTAGTGTTATTTTTGAAAAGTTTTCAAAATTACTATTTTTATCTAATTTGTATAAAAATCATATATTTATTAAAAATTAAATTTGAATAACACAATTCAATATTTTAACTAAAATTTCTCAATTTAATATTATTGTTTTTTTATATAAACAATAAATTACATATATATTATTTGATTAATTTTCTAAATCGGCATTCTCCATCCCTATCGCTATTATCACCCCGCAAATAAAATTTTGTAACTAAATTGAATTGAATTTAAGGTAGGGTTTTACCCATTCTTGTGCGCTAGGCTCGATCTAGGTTGTGTCCAGTTTGAATGTTTTATATAGCAGGTTTTATATCTTTATAAAATATAGTTTGAAACAGTTTTTCTTTTATAGCTCGTAAATATGAAGAGGAGTTGTATAGTTGGAGCTTGCACAGACAGTCATACAGAGGGAGAACGGAGTCATTAACAGGAATATGGAAGGAAATATGGAAGGACGAGCTCAATACATTGGGGATGATTCAAGAAGGACAAGATCAACATTGTGCAGGGAACGACAAACAGATTGCACAGGAATGATTATTATATTTTTTTAAATTGTTATATTTTGTTAAATGTAAGACTTTTGTGATCCATAATGTAAATGAATATCTTGATGTGATTAATCCAAAAAACATTCATCTACATTATTATATTTATTAAGGAATTTTGTAATATTTAAATATTAAAAAAATCCATTCAATATTTTTATCTATTTTCTTGTTGAAATTATTATACTTATTAAGAAATTTTGTGATATTTGAATATTAAAAAATAGCATGTTATATTCCTTTTAATATTGAAAATAATCCAAACAGGTATAAATGATGTGGTGTGATCCCTCCAAACGGCTAGGGCAGGGAGGACGTGGCATGGCCACTCACAAATTAGCCGTTGATTGAAAAAGATATTTTGATTATGATGTTCACAAGTTCAAGCCGTTGATTAAAAAAGGCTATCTAATGAGGATTTTGATTATGATGTTCACAAGTTCAAGTTGAAGGAGGATAAGGACGGTACCGGAGTGAATGGAATTAAGACGATGCCCTTCGGTGCGGGGAGCAGGAGGCACTAGCCACATCGCCGCTCCCAGCCGACCAGGATGCGTGCCTAGAACTAAGAGCTTCTCAATTAAGAGCGTTCATACAACTAGTTCCATGCGTTCATACATTCGATTCGTTCATGGATATTTGTGGATGAAGAGAAGGGAGTTCAGGAATAATTAATTTTCAGAAGGACAAATAGTAATGGTTTACATTCATTTTAGTAAATTACATCTAGGTTTGCAGGTCTTCCTAGATTTTTTATTTTGATTGTTCAGCTGACATGTAGGTTTCTTTCGTAATTTTTTTTGTTAACAGGTTGTTCTTGAATCCAATCTTGTTGCCCTACGAGACACTATTGGACCAATAACCTTTCTGAACCTTCGCCATTTAATATTCCTCCCACCTTCGACATTTTTTCCAATATTCTTCCCACCACTTCTTGCGTTGATAGTGAGATTTCCTTTCAGATTTTCATTTCATAAATCAAAAGGTGCGCTACAAATTTGGATTTAGTTGGCTGCAACGCTTCCCAAAAGGCCCCATGTTTCATTACTCCTCTGGAATGCAGGTCGTGATGCTTACGGAGGCAAAGCACCATTACCATACAAATCGGAGGCAAAGCTTCATGAGTATTGACTGTATCGTCTGCTGCTTCCACCCGTGGAGATCTATTTATGAGGTTCTCTCTGGTTCTCTGATTCGATTTGTTTTCTAGTGGGATGCCATTTTTGGATTTCTTCTAAGCGTGCAGTATCCATGATCTCTGTTCTTTTTTTCCACACAAACATGATCTCTGTTCTTTTTTTCCATTGATGTATAGTTTTATGAGATTAATTTAATGATATTATTAAAAGATTTGATTGATAAGGTTTGCGCCTTCTTTTAATGTTTGCGCCTTCTTTTAATCAACCGGTGTCTGTGTCAGGTAACTACTAAAATCAACCTGCAAGGTCACACAGGAAACCCGGAAACCCAGGATCATTGGCTGTAAACAAAACCCCCAAGAAACCTGATTCTGGTCTCAACGCCAAAAGTATGTTTCTGCGTCTTCGTTTTGTGTTTCTTGAATTAAAAGTTATTATAAATAGATTTTTTTTTTTCGTTTTCATTTTCTGGTGGTTTTATAATTTTCGAATTAATACTTGTTTGTAATATCACTTTCTTTTTTTTGGATTACAACTATATTTTCTCTGTCTACTGTTAAAACAAAAAGCAGTCTACTTCTCTTAGTTTTATTGTTCCTAGTTTTATTATTCCATTTTCCTTCTGTCCTCGGCTATCACAGATGCCATAGTTTCTTATTAATTCATATCAGCTGGTGTAATCTCTTTGTCTTTCATTTCTCCGTTGTAATTTAGATATTTCTTTGTTGGATCTATCAAATCAAATTTCTAGATAAATTGAATTTTCTTTGATGTTTTTTCAAGTAAGTTTTCAGAATTTTGATTCCATCTATTATATTCATCTTAATATCAAATATCAAATCAAATGTGTGGGCATATTAAATTTTTCTTTGATGTCTTTGCAAGTATATTTTAAGGATCTTGATTATATAGATAATATCTAACTTGAATATTAGTTTGTTTTCAAATTTTTTTTCAAATAGAAATATTTGAAATATTTATAAATTAGTAAAATAATAAATATTGTTTTTCAAATTTTATAAATGAATCTATGAAATAATTAGATATCTTCATCTATAAAGCAAATTCAACAGTTCCACCATACCTAATTGAATTGGAAATTAGGTCAAATCTGAAAAGGAAATAAGGATATCGGATAATTCATTACATTCAAATAATTCCATTTTTATTTATAAATTAATTTTTCAGAGTTTTTTAATAACCAGAATGTCAAACCACAAGTATTGGTTGGTTAGCTTTATAGTTTTGTGAGCCTTTTTACAATTGAATAGAATTGGAAATTGGGTCAAATAAGGAAATTGGAGAATTCCATTAGTAGAAATAATTCCATTTTATTTATAAATTAATTTTTTGTAGCCTTCTAACAACCAGAAAGTCAAATCACAAGTATTGGTTGATTTTCTTTATAGTTTTGTGAGTTTTTTTTTTCAATTAAAAATATTAGTTGACTTAACATATGGTTCTTAAAATCAGTTTTGGATGATTTGCTTTATAGTTTTGTGAGTCTTTTTTTTTTTTCAATTAAAAATATTAGTTGACTTAACCTGTGCCTCTTAAAATCAGCTTTGGATGACCTTTTCCAATAAATAAGTATTTTTTCTAATAATTTAGATGAGATTAATGGATTTCTCA